>CM053270.1:8769932-8830424 GCA_028583415.1 Protea cynaroides | reverse complement strand
GGTTGAACCGTTGGTTATTTAGCGGTTCATCACACCATTCTGAATAGTGTGGAATTGGGGTGTGACAGTGTGTTCTTATTAAAGCTTTTAAATTTTATCCTAACTCAGTTCACAAACTTTTGTGGAAGTATACAGGGTTAATAGACAGAGCCCGAGAGCTCTGATACCAAGTTGTTACACCCCAATTTTGTACCAACCAGAATGACGTGATGAACCGTCTATGATCCAACGGTTCAACCAGGATCTCGAATAGGCCATGTCCCTTTGCTTAAACCATATACATCCACAACCATAATCTGAGTAAATAAACAATAGCGGAAGTCTTTAATATTAATGAACTGAGTATCTAATAGTGATATCATAAATTAAGTATCCAATCATCTTAAATAACTGAAGACATAAAATAAAATAAATTAATCAATTACATTTTCTGAATAATCCGACAATTAAAATCTAATCAAAGACGCATGAGTTACACTCGCACGACGAATCATGCGACTCCATCATAGCTTCTGCATCCATCGCCGCAACATTTCCATACATCGGAGCATTCATATAATCTTCTACGATAGGACCTGCATCATCAACTAAAAATATTCGACGTCAAAAGGGTGAGCACACATCATGGCTCAGTGAGCAAACAAAATAATCCAACAAACATATGCATGCATTCAATTCATATCTTTGGTCTGGTTCATAAGTTTGTAATGTGCAATAGAAAGGATAGATGGCCGCCGCACCTCTATACACGAGTGTATGAAGTCTCCTAATGGATCAAACACCATTGCCGTCCCACATGCACCCATCATGGAATATAGATAGAGCTAAAGTGCCTGGATCAAACACCGCATGACACTTCCCCTGATGCCCTACTCATACCAACACGTAAGCCCCTATTGGCGAGGGCTTGCAAATTGGGCTCACAACTAACCAATCCTAATGTCAAACAGTGTATCCAAGGTCTCACCCCAGCATCCCTTAATACATCCATAGAGATAGAGCTAAGGCCCCCCAGCAGAGTCCGAGACTACACGGTCCGAGACCACCTCCCCTGATGCCTTACGACGTAATTGTTCTGCTAAGGTAATGGCGATTCGACGATGTCAGTGAACAAGACTTAAATAGAGATAGAGCTAGAGTCTGGTGACCAGGATGAACTACAGTGTCACGTCCTCCCCCTGATGCTTCACTAGTATCAAGCACACTAACCACACATATACATTCACATGCCTATTCCTAGCATCATCATCATCATCATGTTATAAATAAACTGAATTAAATATGCATAAACAGTAATAACAGGAATATTGGATGACATGTGAAATGCATAATACATGCATACAAGCATAGAATCATTCATGGCATTGGACTCAATAAATAAAAACAGTTTATTATTAGCCAATTAGTTTAGGTCTTGTTCCCTCACCTTTGGTCGATAATAGATCCTCGTTCAAGCTTTGTAATTCACTCTTAGACCACTTGAAAACCTAACAAATTTATAGATTTTAAATTAGAATTAATTCTCATGAATTTAGACTAACAGAAACTGAGGGGTCGCAGGTGTGGCAGCACCTGTGGTCTCAGTTTCTGCGACCATAGGGCGTGGGGTCGCAGGGTGTGGTCGCATATCCTGCGACCACACGTGCGACCACACCCTCCCTGGAAACTTCCCGAGGGCATGTGGTCGGACATGTGTGTTTCATGTGGTCGCACATCATGCGACCACACGTGCGCATGCGACCACACGTGCGACCACACGTGTGATGGTCGACCTTTCACTCTCCCCTCCATTCCTTCATGTTTGGATCCTTTGGCTTATCATCATTGTCCTTCCTATGATTGATCTATGGCTCAGAACTATTATTTTATACACAATCCATTGTCCACATAATTTCCTCCATGGATTCTCTTGGAATTTGTCCATGGATTGATGATTTGGGTTTCACCTAAATCCTATCTTCTTCATGCACTATTATAGTCTCTCAATTTAACATGGAAAATATGTTCATACCTTAAGCTTGCTGAAGATTCAGAGTTTTCTCTGAATTTTCCTCCTTTTTAGTCTTCTCTTTCTCTCACTCTCAGTTTGAGTTCTAAAAGAGTGAAAGAGGCTAAGGGACGTCCTATTTATAGAGAAAAACTCTCCATAATATGCCCTAATGAGTTTAGGAAAGGACCCCTTTCAGATTAGGAAGGTTTCCTAATTTTCGATTTCTGATTGCGTTCGTATGGTCGGAGGTGGGGTCGTAGAATCCGTCGACCACACCTTCTGAAATGTGCGACCACACGACTAAAATTCAAGTGGTTGCATTATTTTGAGGTTTGGTCGGTCACATCTATTTAGGTATGCGACCACATGCTCATAATTGACTGTTTTTGGATTAAATTTCATACCTGGTCTTGTGGTTTCTTCACGCAGTTGGTCCACTTGGCTCGACCATGATAGGAAAACCTGATACAAGGTGGTAAGACCGATTTGTTCGATACGGGTCTTACACCCAATTTTGGGGTTTCTGGAGCTGGGCTGCCAGGAGCTTCTTCGTTCTCTCGCCTCTGCAACGAGTGAAAACCAAAATTGAAGGTAGGAAAAGGGTTTCCCTTTGATACAACGGGGGGTAATATGACCATTATATAATTTTTAGGGTTGCCATATCATAACTTAACAGTCATGTCTGCTAAGTGAGAACCTGTGTGATACATATTTAACAACTGAGGGGGTGGGTGACATTATTGGGCAAGTTGGGGATTGAGTGATTTAAAGGTAAAGTTCAAGGGGGTGGGTGAAATTTTTGCTAATATTTAATTTGTTTAATAAAATAGTAAATGATAAGTCATCCAATTATCCAAACTCAATAACCGTTTCTTGTCGTCTTTAGTTTGCCATTTTTTTTTTTCAAAAGTAAGATGATCTAATTAAGGTGTTGGGTTTGGCCCATGTTGGATACAACCCATTGGGAATATTGAAGTTGAACCTATATAGAAGTAAACCTACGTTATGAAAAAGTAGAAGAATAATTTGAATTTTGAAATTTGAATTTTGATTTTTGAATTTTAAATTTGTTTTAAGTGAATTAGTGGAAAATAAAAAGACTCATTTGGAAAAAGCAAAGGATTAATTCATTATATGAAAGAAAATTAGGCTGCGTTTGATAATGTTCTGTCACGTTCTTTTTTTGAACCGGTGTTTTTTTTTCAAGAAATGGTCTTTTATGTTTATGTTCTGTAATAGTGTTCTTTGGCTTTTCTTTTGGCCTTTAGCTTGTTTGATAAATATGTTTTAGAACTAGTCTGAGAACACTATTCTAACCAGTTTACTGTTTGGTAACGTAAAATTTGTTCTAGAATAATTTTTTTTTTTCAAATGATTCAAATATTACAAAATATTGGCACCAAACCAATATATTTTTCAAATTTATGTTAATGCCATTTAATTATACAAATATGAAAATCTGTTTTAAGAAAACCACTATCCAATATTAAACATATATTTTTTAATTGTCCGACTTAAAATATAAAACGTAAATAAAAGAAAAAAACCAAGAACAAGCAAACACGCAAACACATAAACACAAGGATTTACCGTAATCCAACACTTCATACGAAATGCCTACCTCCACCGCAGAGAATCAGAGAAATTTCTTTACACCAAGCAATATTCTACACCTCTCTCCACCTCATAAATTGTTTTCCCTTTGTTCTCTTATCTAAGGTTTTTCCCATAGAGATAATATATGGATTCCTTAGAAACCTTAATTTGGTTCTTGCCTTCCGTCGGTCACCCCTAATGATTCTACGATTTCTCCAATACATTCTAGGTCTGAGCAACAAGTTAGAGTTGTTTCATGTTCCATTCAAGTCCTAGTTTCGATGATCCTCAACCTATAACTCGAATCTAGGGTTATCGATTGTATTAGGGTTTGACGGTAAATTTAAAGGTTTAGATCAATACCTCGCCTTGCATGGTATTATCCATTCATGACTAATATTCTATAACACTTAACTTAGAGGAAGGTTCAAGCACTTACCGTTGGTTCGCAGTAGGGTGTTTTCGTCCAACGGCAACAGTGGCTCCTCTCCCTCCTTCCTTAGCTCTTTCTCCTTCTTCGATCTCTTTCTCCTCTCTAGGTTTGTGAGGATCAATGAAAGAGATTTAAGGAGGTTTAGGGGTCCTTAAATAGATTAGGATTGAGTTTAGAAAGTCCCCTTACATTAAGAAAGTCTTAGGGTTCGATATTTGGAAAGTGGGACCCGTAAAGATCCATTTCCAGATCTAAGTAGTCTGCCTGCGCAGACATATCGATCGACCGGTACCATCGACCGGTATGAAACAATATCATTTTTAGGTCCATTTTCATACCTGGTTGTCATCCGCTCGTCATGTCTAGCCCAGTGATGATTGGAAGACCTGTTACGAGATGAATTAAAGGTTTAGATTGGGTTCATGGAGTACGGGTCTTACATTTAGTTTAACCGGTATGCCCCCCGCAGTATGACATACCATAGGACCTTTAGTCCAGCCAGTATGCCCGGTGGTATGGGTCCGAGAGTTCCTTCTCGGACCTCCCTTTTCCGTCAATCGTTGGTTTGGTTTTTCCAAGGTTCCTCCTAACCACTCTAGGGTTTTAAGCATATTGGGACCATTAGATTTATTTAAAACTTTGTTTGAATGCATAGAATCGTGTTCCCCTCCTTCTCATAATGGATCACATGGAGAGTTAGGGTTTTACAGATCTAATGTTTTGGATCAATACGCGGTTTCAAGGCAGTGATTAGCAACCAAGCCTTCCTATAGAGATAGAGCACTTACAGGTGTTCTCTGAATGGTGGTGCTCTCCTCCCTATGGAAATCCCTTCTCAAACGGCCTCCTTTCTCTCTGCTCCCTTCTCAGATCTTCTTCCAGATGGCTCTAGGGTTTGAGATTCATTGGAAATGATCTAAGGAGGAAAGAAGATGTATTTATAGAGTGGGAGACCATTCTAGGAAGGTGTCCTACGTCCAAAATATCTCCTAGAATTGGATTTAGAGTGTGGAACCCACTGGAGTTCATCATCACTTGCGCATTCATACCGGTTGGACATACCAGTCTGACTCAGAGTCCAGCCGGTATGTCAAATTGGTATGCATAAACTGGTTTAAAAATGCCCATTTCTTGTACCTAAATTCCATGGTTCATCATCCGGCCTTGTCTTCTGGTCCGATTATGATTAGAAGACCTGTCACGATGCGAAACTTAGGTTATACCGGATTTTCGGAGTGCAGGTCTTACACTTGGTCTCTTTCAGCTCTATTAAGTCAATGGTATAGTCAAAGAATATCTCAAAACTAGGTTCCTGTCTCTGGAGGTGAATATCAAACTAGGGTTCAGGGAAACCACAGAATGCGACATCCTCTCCTTCCTTGACAAAACATCTGTTGAGTGTCTTGAAGCATAGATTGATCTACTCATCTACATCTATACTGTAAAACCGTGCTTGATGATCACAAAAGATTAAAACTCAAACAACCAACTTGGAGGAATACAGGATTATCTCTCAACTACCATTACAATGGTACTTTCTTACTTTTGTAATTCCCAAACAACATTAAAAAAATTGGAGAAAACCAATGAACAACAAAAGTTGCTGATCCGATTCAACGATTAAAAAAGAGCGTGAGAGATAGCAATAGTAGCCTCTAGAAATGTTTGAAATTAAGGTAGAACCATAACTATAAAATTCTCTATTTCTTCTTCTCCAAGAGAGCTTATCCAAACCAGTTTGTCAAGAAAACTCTCCCATTCGTTGGGTTTTGTCTTGTATTTTATGGGGTTTACATAGTTATTGGAGTTGTATCTATAATTTGGGTTTGAGTTTATTACATGTGTAAGGGTCAATTTGTAATTGTGTGGGGCTTAGGCCTTCTGGAGGCATACAGGTCGACCATATCGGTCGCACCCTATGCCATCGGCACTGGGACTGGTACCTCTTGGGGACCGATCTATGGGGACCGATTGTGTCACACCCCAATTCCGTACTATTCAGAACGGTGTGATGAACCGCTAATAAACCAACGGTTCAACCAGGATCTCTAATAGGCTGTGTCCTTGTAAACTAAACCATACACATCCACAACCATAATCAGAATAAATACATAATAGTGGAAGTCTTAATATTAAATGAACTGAGGAATCTAACTGTGATAATCATAAATAAAATACCAAATTATGTTGTATCAACCGAGACATAAGTAAATAAAATATCAATTACATTTTCTTAATAGTTCAAATAAAAATCTAATCGAAAACCCATGAGTTACACTCGCATGAAGAGTCATGCGTCTCCACTATGTCTTCAGCCTCCATTGCAGCCACGTGCCCGTACACAGAAGCATTCATATAATATTCCACAGTGGTACCTGCATCATCAACTAAAAATATTCGACGTCGAAAGGGTGAGCACACATCACGGCTCAGTGAGCAAACAAAACAATGCAACAAACATATGCATGCATTCAATTCATATCTGTGGTCTGGTATATAAGTTTGCAATGTGCTATAGAAAGGTTCGATGGTCACCTCATCTCTATACACGAGTGTGTGAAGTCGCCCAAAGGTTAACATTTATTGTCGTCCCACATGCACCCACTATGGAATAGAGATAGAGCTAAAGTGCTTAGGACTACACCGCATCACACTTCCCCTGATACTCTACCCATATCAACACGTAAGCCCCTGCTGGCGAGGGCTTGCAAACTGGGCTCGCAACTAACCAATCCTAATGTCAAACAGTGTACCCAAGGCCTCATCCTAGCATCCCTCAATACATCCATAGAGATAGAGCTAAGGCCCCCCGGCAGAGTCGAAGACTACACGGTCCGAGACCACCTCCCCTGATACCCTATGACGTAATAGTTCTGCTAAGGTAATGGCAATACGATGATGTCAGTGGACAAGACTTGAGTAGAGATAGAGCTAGAGTCTAGTGACCAAGCTGAACCACAATGTCACGTCCTCCCCCTGATGCTCCACTCGCATCAAGCACACTAACCACACACATACATTCACATGCCTATTCCAAGCATCATCATCATCATCATCATGTTATAAATAAAATAGAATTAAATATGCATGAACATTAATAGTAGGGATATTGGATGACATGTTGAATGCACATTACAAGCATACACGCATAGAATCAGTCATGGCATTGGACTCAAGAAAATAAAAACAATTTATTATTAGCCAATTAGTTTAGGTCTTGTTCCCTCACCTTTTCTTGAGTGTAGATCCTCTTTCAAGCTTTAAGAATCACTTTTATATCAATAGGAGAACCTAACAAGTCGATAGATTTTAGTTATAAGTCATTCCGACAATTTTAGGCTTGCTGTTAAGCGAGGGTCGCAGGACGGGTCGCAGGTAGGGTAGCAGTTTTCTGCGACCCCCAGGGGTAGGGTCGATGCCAGGGTCGGATGTTCCATCGACCCTGGGTGTGACCACCGCATCCCTGGACTTCCCGAATGTTGGGGGTCGATCCTGTGGTTTAGTAGGATCGATTCCCAATCGAGCCCACGTGCGACCCCCCGTGGTTTAAGTCGAGAATTTCATCCTACAGTCCATTTCTTTCATGTTTGGGTCCTATGGCTTACTTCCAAAATCCATTCTATTCTTGTTCTATGGCTTAAAACTCTAGGTTTCTTCCTTACTTTGCCTAACATGATTTCCTCCATGGATTTCATTAAAATCTTCCCATGGATGGATGATTTGGGTTTCTCCTAGACTATACCCTCTTCATGAACTATTCTAAGGTCTTAAATCATTAATGGAAACATACCCATACCTTTAGGTTTGCTGAGATTCAGAGGTTTCTCTGAATTCTTCTCTTTATTCTTCTTCTCCAACTTTCCTTCTCTTCTCTTTCTCTTACTTTCAATTAGGGTTTCAAAAGGAGTGAAAGAGGCTGAGGGACGTCCTATTTATAGAGGAGAACCTCCCAAAATAAGTCCCATTGAGATTAGGAAAGAATCCCCTTGAAATTTGGAAAGTTTCCTATTTACGGTTTCTGTCGGCAAAGAGGGGGTCGATGAGGGGGTCGGAGATCCCGTCGACCCTCGGGTCTAAAATGTCCGACCCTCGATCAAAATTTCAGGGGTCTGACTCCCTAATGAGGGGGGTCCGACCCTGCCTATATGGGTATGCGACCCTGTCCCCTATTTTACTATTTTTGGGTTAGTTTGATTCCTGGTTTCACTATTTCCTTCATGCACTTGGTCCATTTGGCTCGACCATGATAGGTAGACCTAGTACAGGGTGGTAAGACCGGTTAGTTCGATACATGTCTTATAGATCGACCATACCGGTTGTACCTTTCTCCACAGTGCAGCGACCGGTACCTGCGATCGGTACTTCGATCGGTGTGCTCTGTGGGAGTGTTTTGACCCAATTGGTTTTTCGACCAATGTAAAACCCTAAGAAAAACTATTCTAATTCAACCCTAACATCGTGTAGGACTTTGTGATAGCGAGTTTGGATTATGTGACACGGAGCAAGCTATCAAACAAGCGTCAGGTAAGGGAATCGGATCTAAACCCTAATAATTTAATAACAGTAAAACGTTGTTAATAATTATGATTCTATGGAATGGTGTTTGTGCATACTTGCATGTCATCTTTACTTTCAGTTATTATATTGTTCATGCATACTCACTATGCTAGGATGGGACTATTAGGCATGTGATTGTTTTCGTTGGTGTGTGGAATGGGAAGGGCCTAGGGTCTGGGATCATTCCTCACATTAGCACATTTTCGTATCGTTTCTATCTTAGCATGCTTGGTGCGGGTAGGGTATCAGGGGGAGAAAGTGGTACTGTGGTCTCTGGCCTGGCCACTAGACTCTAGCTCTATCTCTATGCCGTAGGGAGCTGTGCTGGGATAGGGCCTACTGTGATGACATATAGGATTAGTTAGTTGCAAGCCTAGTTTACAATTTCTCGCCAATAGGGGCTTATGTGTTGGTATGGGTAGGGCATCAGGGGAAGTGTTGGCGGTGTTTGATCTGGACGCTTTAGCTCTATCTCTATTCCATGGTGGTTGCATGTGGGACGATAGTGGTGTTTGATCCATTAGGTAGATTCACACACTCGTGTATAGAGGTGCGGTGGCCGCCAATCCTTTCTATAGCACATTGCAAACTTAAAATCAGACCATAATGTGAATGTTACTCATGCATGATGTGTGTTGCATTGTCTGATTTTCTTACTGAGCTAAGTTGTGAGCTCACCCTTATGTACACACTATTTTTAGATGTTGATGCAGGTTACACTATGGAGGACTACGTGGATGCTCCAATATATGAAAGAGTTGCTGCCCTGAAAGTGCAAGCAGGGGAGGACGAGCATGAAGCGTCATGCGAGTGCCCTTTCTGCGTGTACCTCTAGGATATTGGATTTGTTTATTTTATTTATTTTTAGTTGGATTTACAAATGATGTAAGGATAATTATTTATGTTCTGGTGTTTTGAATAATTGGATATTTTATTTAAATTATCAATAGAGAACTCAATTTATTTAATTTAGGACTTCCACTGTATTAATTATATTCTGATTATGGTTATGTGCAATGGTTTGTATGGGCACGGTCTTATTGAGATCCTGGTGTGAACCATTGGTTCAGTGACGGTTCACTCACACTTCTGGTTCAGTCGAAATTGGGGTGTGATACTAAAGGTCCCCGTGGTACATACTACAAGGACATACCGGCTGGACTTTGAGTCCAAACAGTGTATCCAACCGGCATGTTTGTCCGAAGGTTGTTTGTTGGCCAGACTTGGTTCTGACCAAGTTATACCCTATAACCCTAATTCTAACTAATAAATATGATCATATAGGACTTGTGGATGGCGTGAGTGGACTCTGTGACACAGAGGAGACTTGTAATCGCACGTCAAGTAAGGGACAAGACCCTAAACCCTAATTAATAATGGACAGTAAACTGCTGTATCTGTATCTGTATCTGTTTCTTGTTGCCTTTGCATTTCACATATCATCTCGTTATTTAATTTTATTATCTGTTCATGCATATTCGTACGCTAGGAATGTTTGTTGTTTTCGTAGCAGGCCTCTTCAATCCCCAGTTTTGAGCAAAGAAGCTGTCTCTTTGGCTTAATTCGATCACTCGAACGATTTGCACAGCTTCGTTATACACCTTCTTCTCCAAATCCAAAACATGCTGCCGGATACTTCCTCGCAATCCCATAGTGAACCTACGGGTTTTGATTTCCTTCTCTTGCATGCTCACTGGAGCGAAGAAAAATAGCTCTTCGTACCTCTGCTGGTACGCAACAATAGTCATCTGGGATTGTTGCAGGTTGAGGAATTTCTTCTCCATCTGATCACAAAAACTTTTAGGGAAGTACTTGTCGAAGAAGGCCGCCTTGAATATTTCCTAGGTGATTTGGGTGTGCTTCGTCTCCAAGTATGACCAGGTAGAATTCCACCAGGCATTAACATCTTCCTTAAGCATGTGTGTAGCAAATAGCACCTTCTCATCCTCTGTGCAAGTCATCAGACGGAAGTTCTTCTCCATCTCAGCAACCCACTGTGCATGCCATAATGGTTTTCCTAGTTTCCCTGTAAAGGTAAGGGGTTTCAGTTTCAAGAACCTATCCACTGCTCGGCTTAGGTCGTTCTGCCCCTATGCATTCGTTCCATACCATGGTGGTGGATACGCATAGACTCCTTGATAGGCAGATGATGCTGGAAATGGCTGGGGTAACTGTGGATTCTGTTCTTGGCCCTTCGGCCCAGTACTACCATCCACTGGCAGTGCGGTGTTATTTCCCCTAGACTCAGGCATACCTTCGGTTGGGATGTATCTCGGTGGCCTCAACATCTTCAGCATCTCGTTTAAGAATGTCTTCTGTTGAGCTTCCATCTGGTAGACCCGGTTCGTCACTATAGTCTCAGAGTTGGTGTGACGAGGGCCTGACAGATTTGTTGGTGCCCTGTGACTTTGCCCTTCTCCACCGTTCCTTATTGGTGTCCTGTCCCCATCCTCCTTCATTGGGGTTCCACCTTCTGGGTTCAGGTTTTGCTCACCAACATTTTCTGCTTCCACATTGTCCTTCGTTTGACGCACCCTTGAATGGTGTCGCTTTCGTGAACATCTACGACCGTTTCCGCCTGCCATCTCAGATTACTCTTCCCTGTTTGGGTCTGAGAAGGAGACATAACACATGAAGTACATTCAAATAGTTACATTTGTCATAATAGTGTTAGTCTTTTACAAGTGTGAGGTTGTCAGTACCCAGTTTTCCCCATGGGATTTCGCTCTCTTGTTACGTCATCATGCATGATGGGAGAGGGGCATTGTTGTCATTTTAGGTTTAATAAAAAATGTGTTTTTGGAAAATAAATTAAATAAAAAAATAAGAAAGAAAATGGTTATATATATATATATATATATCCCTCATCCCTAAAATCCCTCCCCCAAAAAATTTCCGATTCCCTCTCCAGCCTACCTCTACCCGATTGTCCTCTCTCCCATCGACAATGCATTACCCAACCTACCTACCCAGCCGCTTGGAGGATCTCCAGATCAAGAGCTCATCGCCCAACGAGGCTGCTGATGAGGGATAAAAGAGCACCAGAGGAGGGGTTTCAAGGGGGTTTTTGAAGTCTCAATCAATTACAGTAGTAGAGAAGCAGAAGGAGAAGAAGACCAGAGGGTTGGGTTTTGTGATTTATGGGTTCATTATTAGCAATCTACAGAAAAATAGTGAGAGAGAGAGAGAGAGAGAGAGAGAGAGAGTCTATGATTAGGAAAGAAGAAGATGGAGATTGCAGCAAGAAGATGCTGCCGAAAATGGAAATGAAGTGGAAAATGGCTGCGGTCGTTGTTGGGAAGAAGAAGAAAAGGAGCAACAATGAAGATTAACTCAAATAGCTCTGTTAACTTGGGTCCAGGTGAGTTCTGCCTCTTCCAATCTGATAATTTTTTTAGTCCATTTCGTCATCTGCATGCTGAATCTCCCATTTCCTGTCTTCGGTTAAGGTTTAATAGACCTGCTTTGCTCTTTTTTCTATCGTTTCCTTGCTGTAATAAGTAATGGCATTCAATCGAAATGAATTCTCCCCAGTGCGTTTGATTTGTTTGTTTGAATTCCTTTCCTTCTTAGAGGCACAGTTCGATGAAATGAGTTTTGTATTCTTTTTTTTTTTTTTTTTAACATGGTGTTAGGTATTTTTAGGTCTTCTTTTTCAGGCTTTTGTGTTTCCTATTCCTCTTCTTTACACAGTGGAATTTCAGTAGGAGATGGTTTGGGGTTTTGTCTCTCAGATCAGGATAGCTTCAATTGAGGATAGGCTTGTGTTTTAGCACCATTTGTTCTTCATTTCTAGGTTTATTGCTCAATAGATTTGGTTGTTAGGGTGTTGAATTCAGTTCACAGTTAGAACCCTGCTTGGTTAGTTTGGAATTTTATCTTTTCTGGATTTAATTTATCATTTTATTCCCTAGAGATAATTTTGGTTAGGTTTTTTTTGGTATTAGTTTGATTTAATTTGGTTTGGGTTCATTCGGTCTATGTGGTCTAGTTTGGTTTGTTTGGATTAAGTTTTGGTTTGTTTAGCCTAATTTGGGTTTGGGTTTGGGTTTTTGGTTTTATTTTTGTTTCATTGGGTTTGTTTTTTTATTTGGTCTTTCTGTTTGGATTGGGCTATGGTATTGTGGTATATTTTTTTATGTTGAATCTGGTTTGGTCCATTGCTTTTGCTAGATCACATTCTTATCTAAAGAAGGACCCATTCTACTTGCTTAGCTTGTTCCATGCTTGGGTTGGATTTCCTTTGTTGGAGGGATTTCAGTCATGTGGATTTTCAGTTATTTGGGTCAGACCTCTTTGTTTTTTTTTTTTGTTTTGCCTACTTCATTTTTTTTGGTCGTTTCTGCTTTCTTTATTCTCACTTTTACAATAAAGCTTGTCCAATGGGTTGAGCCTTGTAGATACTTGTTTTATGTCGGTTGTGTTAGAAACCAGCACGACATTGCTAGATATAGTTTTCTTGGCTGAATGTGACCTATCTTGTCTATTGTGAATCCATTACTTTTAATGCTTTTTTTTAATTTTTTTTATAAGGTTATATAGCTATATCCCTTTTTTCATCTTTTGGATTGAGTGCCATAACGTGGATTTCAACTTGGTTTGTTCTAATTATATTAAGCCCATGTCAATCTGTATAGCCGGTTTCATTTAATTGCTTGGTTTGGTTTATAATTATAGTCCACATGAGTCTATGATTAAACTTCGTTGCATTACAAGCTTGGTTGCTTGAATTGATAATATTTTGCTGCATTGGATTATATGCCGTAATACATTCTCATCAATAATGTGTTATGCCTTGGCTTACGTGGAATTTATCCAGAATACAAGATTTTTTTTTTGCTTTCAGTGATGTATCCTCATTCTAACACTTCACTGTAATAGATGCATGTTAGGATACGCATGTTCAGCGATGTGATTGGCTGGGCGACTCCAAAGAGTCCAGTCCATTGTGGGCTCATTTAGAATGAGCCCACCTAACCCTAGGATTGGATCCAAGAGTGTGGGAAATCGTTGTATCAAGAATGTATTAATGAAAATTTACGATCGAGTAGATGTATGCATAGGATGGGTGGCCTGACGGACGGTCCACCTGGGTATCCCGAATGTGGGATGTGAGTGAGATTTAGTGTAAGACTCGTATCAAACTAACTGGTCTTACCACCTTGTACCAGGTCTACCTATCATGGTCGAGCCACGTGGACCAAGTGCTTGAAGAAAATCACAAGACCAGGTATGAGTCTGACCCAAAAATAGTAAATGTGAGGGTAGGGTTGCATGCCTAAACAGGTAGGGTCGACCCCACCTCAACAGAAGTTCAACCTATGATTTTCTAGTCATAGGGTCGCATGACTAGAAAAACATAGGGTCGACGGATCCTGCGACCCTACGTCCGTCCCTATGATTTCAGACAAAAACCTTAAATTAGGAAACTTTCCTAATTCTAAGGGGTTCTTTCCTATACAATGGGACATATTTTGGAGGGTTTTCCTCTATAAATAGGACGTCCCCTAGCCTCTTTCACTCCTTTTAGAACCCTAATTGAAAGTGAGAAAAGAGAAAGAGAAGGAAAAGAAGAAGAAAAGGAAAATTGAAGAAAAGGTGAAGAAAGAGGAGGAAGTTCAGAGAAACCTCTGAATCTCAGCCAACCTCAGGTATGAACCTAATTCTTTTCATAAAGTAAGAGCCTAGAATAGATTATGAGGAAGTTAGGATTAAGAGAAACCCAAATCATCCATCCATGGATGAGTTCCAAAGGAATCCATGGAAGTAATCATCATAGGCAATGGAAAGTGTGTAAAAATCATAGTTAAGAGCCATAGAACAATCTTAGAATGGACCTACAAGACCAAATGATCGATCACATGCCCTCGGAAAGTCCCAAGGAAGGTGTGGTCGTACATAGGTTCGATTGGTAACCGACCCCACGTTCGACCCTACACCCTAGGGTCGATTGGTAACCGACCCTAGGTGCTGCCCTACCTGCGACCCTATGATTTCAGCTAGTCTAAATTTGTTGGAGTTAATTTTAATTAAAATCTATCAACTTGTTAGGCATTTCTAGTGATTTAAAGGTGATTCTTAAAGCTTAAACGAGGATCTACACTCAATCAAAGGTGAGGGAACAAGACCTAAACTAATTGGCTAATAATAAACTGTTTTCGTTTATTGAGTCCAATTCCATGTATGATTCTATGATTGTATGATTATAATGTGCATATCACATGTCATCTACTATTCCTGTTATTACTGTTCATGCATATTTAATTCAGTTATTTACAACATGATGATGATGGTGATGCTAAGAATAGGCATGTGAATGTTTGTGTGGGGTTGGTGTACTTGATGCGAGTGGGGCATCAAGGGAAGTGTGATGTGGTGCGGTCCTAAGCACTTTACCCCTATCTCTACTCAAGTCTTGTCCATTGACATCGTCGTATCGCCATTACCTTAGCAGAACTATTACGTCATAGGGCATCAGGGGAGGTGGTCTAGGACCGTGTAGTCTCTGACTCTGCCGGGGGCCCTTAGCTCTATCTCTATGGACGTATTGAGGGATGCTGGGGTGAGGCCTTGGATAGACTGTTTGACATTAGGATTGGTTAGTTGCGAGCCCTCGCCAACAGGGGCTTACGTGTTGGTATGGGTAGAGCATCAGGGGAAGTGTGATGCGGTGCGGTCCTAAGCACTTTAGCTCTATCTCTATTCCATGGTGGGGTAGATGTGGATGACAATGGTGTTTGATCCGTTGGGTGGGCTTACACACCCTGTGTATAGAGGCAAGGCTGCCACCGAACCTTTCTATAGCACATTGCAAACTTATGAACCAGACCAAAGATATGAATTGAATGCATGAATATGTTTGTAGCATTATTTTGTTTGCTCACTGAGCCATGATGTATGCTCACCCTTTTGACGTCGAATGCTTTTAGTTGATGATGCAGGTACCACGGTTGAAGACTATATGAATGCTCCTATGTATGGACATGCGGCGGCGAAAGACGCTGAAGTTATGGTAGAGTCGCATGATTCGTCATTCGAGTGCAACTCTTGTGTTTTCGATTAGAATTTTATTCAATTTATATAGACGATGTAATTGACTAAATATTTTATTTTATGTCCTAGTCAATGGAGAATAATTGGATAATTTATTATTTTATAATTATTAGACTCTCAGTTCATTAGTATAAAAACTTCCGCTATTGTGTATTTACTTTGATTATTGTCATGGATGTGTATGGTTTAAGCAAACGGACATAGCCTATTCGAGATCCTGGTTGAACCGTTGGTTAATTAGCAGTTCATCACACCATTCTGAATAGTGCGGAATTGAGGTGTGACATTTAGTGTACCCCCGTGTGTGGGGAGCTGAGGCATTTGGCCTTTCCTGAGTGTTGCCACGCTTGTCTATGGCTCGTTAATCCATGGGAACTATGCTTGACCTGATTCTGGAGAGACAGAGGTCTCGAAGGATACGTAGGCTGCGGGGGAGTTTGGTCGCTCCACGTTCGGTCAAATTGAGGTAAGTTACATATATTATGGGATTACCTCGGCGAAGGGATTTCCCTGTGGAAGGGAATACCTCTAAACCGAGATGTGTTCCACCATTGTGGGAGCATCTCATCCTTCGGATGTGTTCCAATATTTTGGAAGCTTCATTTTCACACACACACTCAAATTGAGGTAAGTTCCATGTATTATGGGATTCCCTCATCGAGGAGACTTCCTTGTGATAGGGAGTACCTCAACACTGAGATGGGTCCCACTGTTGTGGGGACATTTCTCACCATTAGATGTATTCTATGATTATGGGAGCATCCATCGCTTAGGATGCGTTCCAATATTTTGGAAGTGTCCCTCTTCTTGCACACACTTGGTACATACACACCAGCCCAAACTACGTTTGGCCTGATTCTCGTCGCACAGGGATACATAGGCAGTCTGGGATTTTCCCAGACCTTGGTCATATGTTGTATATCATTTTTTTCCTTTCTTTAGATGCATGATTAGGCCGTTCATTAAATTCTTTAATTCATTTTGTGATTATTTCCTTATTTAATTTGTTTAATTTTAGCTTACGCATGCATAGTTAGTAAAGAATTAGAGATCAATTTAGGATTCCTCCTTCTACCTTATATTGTATTTAGATAGCCCCAAGTGTTCATAAATTGTAGGAAAGGATTGGATTTAGGGAGATCGGTTCAACCGGGTGAGTTGGGTGCCTAACACCATCCCAACTCGTAATTTGGCACTTACCCGCCTTTAGTGAGACAAGATAGCCATTCCATTTGCGTGAGTCATTAGTGTCCCCCCACTAAGGGACATCATTTATAGGTCCTAGACCTTATCTAGGTGGTGACTCCAGTCTTCTTACCCTCCACTGGCATGAGTGGATGGGATCCGAAGGTGAGAACTTTTCAGATCCCAGTTTTGAGTGTAATGAAGGTAGACAAGTTTCACAACATGTGAACTCAAATATAAAAATGAGGATAATTAAATTTTAAATATTTTCCCTGGTCCTCACAGAGGAGAAAATTGTAATGGAAATTTTAAATTTAAATTTTCTGGGCTTAGATATTTGTCCGATCGCAACATACCCGTTGCGACACTATGGAATATAGTGCGACCGGTATGGTTAGGCGGACAACCCTCTAGGACTTCCCGAGGGGTACCGGTTGATATACCGATCGCAGCTCTGTATGGTATGATGCGACCGGGATAGTTGACCATCAAAATTTTTCCTTTGGTTGAGAGATACCGGTCGCAGGTATCAAGGGGTACCGGTCGACTGGTATAGCCCAAACCGTCGACCAGTATGGGTGAAAACCCCTTTTTAACCGCAATTTTGACTCTTTTTCCTCATTTTCTTCTTTCCCTTCTCTCCGGTGGCAATTCCTTTCCTCTAAGGTGAGTCTTTACAGTTCGACCGGTGTCTTTAGGAGCGATTCCCTTCCGACCAAGACCTTGAACATCATCTCCAGGTAAGTTTCTTCCTTCTTCACTCTCTTTCATTTCGTTTTTTCATGGTTTCTTGCCCAAAAACTAGGTTTTTCTTGATTTAGAAGATTCTAACCGTAGAAACTCTCTTTCTTTGACTTAGAAATAGTGTTGGGACCTCTATAGACCAAAGCCCTCAATTTATTTGAGGTTCCACTGTATGGTTTATTCTAAATTAAAATTTTTGGATTTTTTACTTTGGTTTTGGTCAAAAATCAATTTTTCTTATAAATGTTGAAATTCTTGCTTGGTTGATGATTGTTTGGTCTTTATTCATTGTTAAATAATTACGTAAGTCCTCCTACCCAAATTTTGGGGTAAGTTTGAGGCCTTTGCTTGAAATGTTGTCGTTATGCTGTCGAAATTTCTAAAAATCTCAACTAATTTCCATTGTGCTGTTTTGTTTTGTAGTTAACAATGTCTCGGCGTCGTGGTGCTGGTAAGCATGCATTTGCCCCAAGTATGAACCGCCTGCACCTGTTCCTCAGTACGACGCGTGGTGGTTTCACTCGGTGGAGGTGGAAGCCCGTTTTCCATGGTTTGAGGATAAAAATATCGAGTCAGGACGGTGCGTGAATCTATAACAACTCCAACAGTTCGATGTTGAAGCAGCTTTTGGTGCACTTGGGTGGTTGCCAGTGATCACCTATACAGTGATTTCTCGATCCAAGCTAGTAAAACACTTCTACGCTAACCTGGAGGTTGAGGGGGATCTTAATGACTTCAACCACTGTAAGGACATCCGCGTTACTAGGTTTGTTAAAGGTGTTCCCATTTCGTTCAACATCCACCAGCTCGTTGACCTTTTGGGGATCCCTAATGATGGTGACCTAGTTTACTACGCTCCCTAGGTGAAGGGTTACCTTACTGATGATCTACGCCAAGAGGTTGCGGAGCAGATCCTTAACCCAGGGGCACCCATGAAAGCTGCCAATTTGAGACCTCTCCCTCGAGTCTATTGCCGCATTATCCAGCATAATATTGTCCCTTAGAGAGGCCATTACAGTGAGTTATCTCAGCTCACCTAGTACCTGACTTATTGTGTCTGCACTAGAGAGCAGGTCTGCCTACCTTACATTATTATCAGGACTATGCTTCAGGCTAGTACTACTGACCAGATAGGCAACCTTCCTTATGGCCGGCTGATCACCATGATCCTGCAACTCCTTCAAGTGAACCTGAGGGATGAGATTGCAGTTGAGGATACCATGACATCCGACATTAACTGGGATGCCATTGTCCGGATGAAGATGGACAACCTGTCGATCAGTGAAGATGAGCTAGAGGCTCGTCCACATCCTCTTAGGAGGGTAGCAGTAGTGGTAGCCAATGCAGCTTATGCAGAGGAGTTAGAGGGTGATGATGATGAATAGATGGAGGATATTCTTGCACTAGAATCCCAGCCCATACCTGTAGCAGAACCATCCCAGCCTCTTCCTGATACCGTAATGGGTATGTTTATGGAGATTCGGGATGCCTAGCACAAGATGAATCGTGACTTGGGACGCTTCTCTCGCAGCCTTAGGGTCACACAAGAGCAGATACACTGGCTCAGGGTAGCATATGAGCTTGACTATGACATTGCTGACCCTATTCCTCCTATGCCCCCAACCCTATGATGGACTACCTTATTTTTCTCTCCTCTTAGTATAGTTTTTATTATAACAGGGTAACTGTCCGACTTGTGGACTATACCCTGTGGTACAATTAACTTATAGCTCTTTGGATGTTTTATATTTTACTCTTGATACAGTTTTCTTTTCAATTTGGTGGAAGTTTATGATTATTCTCATCTGTCATTATGGTTCCTATCTAGAGCATGACTGTTTATTAATTTCAATTTTAGTATAGTATATTATGCTCTTTCATATTTAGACTCAGACATCAAACAAGTGCTTAAGGTGTGTTTTTATTAATGCTTTTAATTTTTCCTATCTCAGTTCATTGACTTCGTTACGTGCATGTATGGTTTGTTGGATAGAGCCTGAGGGCTCTAATACCAAGTTGTCACACATTAATTCTGACTGAACCAGAAGTATGAGTGAACTGCCACTAAACCAACGGTTCACACCAGGATCTCGAATAGGCTGTATCCATTTACACAACCCATTGCACATAACTATAATCAAAATGTAAATAAATACAACGGAAGGCTTAATATAAATGAACTGAGTATTCTAATGATACCTAATTAAATTATCCAATTATCTGAATACCAAAACGTAGATAAAATATCCTTACATCATTTATAAAATCCAACTAAAATAAATAAAATAAAATGACTAAACTGGGAACATCCTAGAGGTACACGCAGAAAGGGCACTCGCATGATGCGTCATGCTCGTCCTCCCCTGCTTGCACATCCAAGGCAGCAACACCTCCATACACTGGAGTGTCCACGTAGTCCTCTACAGTATAACCTGCATCAACATCTAAAAACATGTATATATATGCAAGGGTGAGCTCACAACTTAGCTCAGTAAGAAAATCAGACAATGCAACAAACAATATGCATGAATAATATTCACATTTGGTCTGGTTTTTAAGTTTACAATGTGCTATAGAAAGGATTGGCAGCCACCACACCTCTATACACGAGTTTGTGAATCCGTTCAATGGATCAAACACCATTGCCGTCCCACATGCACCCACCATGGAATAGAGATAGAGCTAAAGTGTCTGGATCACACACCGCCAACACTTCCCCTGATACCCTACCCATACCAACACGTAAGCCCCTATTGGCGAGGGCTTGCAAACTGGACCCGTAACTAACCAATCCTACATGTAATCATAGTAGGCCCTATCCCAGCACAGCTCCCTATGGCATAGAGATAGGGCTCGAGTCTGGCGGCTAGGCCGGAGACCACAGTGTCACGTTATCCCCCTGATACCCTACCCGCACCAAGCATGCTAAGATTGTAGTGATACGAAAAAGGTGCTAGTATGAGGAATGATCCAAGACCCCAGGCCCTTCCCATTCCACACACCAACGAAAACATTCACATGCCTAACACACAATCCTAGCATAGCGAGTATGCATGAACATAATATAATACTGAAAGTAAAGATGACATTTGAATATGCACAAGCAACACTCCATAGCACAAGATAATTGTTAGCAACGTTTTACTGTTATTAGTTAATTAGGGTTTGGGTCCGATTCCCTTATCTAACACCTGATTGCTAGCTTGTTCTGCATCACAGCATCCAATCTCGCTATTACAGGGTCCTATACGATGTTAGGGTTTAATTAGAATTAGTTTCTTAGAGTTTACGTTGGTCGAAAACCAACTGGTATAAAAAAATACCCGATACAGTGTATACCGATCGCATGTACCGGTCGCTGCCTTATAAGGAATGGTGCTACAGGTATGGTCGACCGGTCCCTTCATGACCAGCTCCCGAGAGGTACCGATCGTAGTACCGGTCGCATATAGTGCAACCGGTATAGTCGACCGGTATTCCTCCGAAAGACCACCAACTTTGTGTTCGTCTTCTGTCGGTCGCCCATTATGGCTTCTAGGGTTTCCCCTATGCATTCTAGGACTGAGCAACATATTAGGGTTTATTTTATGATCCATTCAAGTCCTAGTTTCGATGATCCTTAGCCTATAATTTGAATCTAGGGTTTATTGACTGTATTAGGGTTTGACGGCAAATTAAGGATTTTAGATCAATACCTCGCCTTGCTTAGTATTGATTAATTATCCACAATACTTATCCTAGAGGAAAGTTTAGGCACTCACCGTTGGTTTACAAGCTATGGTGTTCTTCGTCCAACGGAGGCTCCTCTTCAACCTTTATTGGCTCTTCCTCTTCTTCTGATCTCCTTCACCTCTCTAGGGTTTGTGATAATCAATCAAAGAGGTTGAAGGAGGTTTAGAGGTCATTAAACAGGCTAGGATAGGGTTTAGGAAGGTTCTCCTACGTTAGGAAAGTCTCTAGGACCGAGATTTGGCAAGCGAGACCCACAGAGATCCATTTCGGGATCTAACTAGTCTGCCTGGGCAGACATACCGGTCGATTGGTATGTAGACCAGTATGAAAATTTATTATACATTTGGTCCGTTTTTGTACCTGATTGTCATTAGCTCGTCCCGTCTAGTTCGATTGTAATTGGAAGACCTGTTACGACATGAAATAGAGGTTTAGATTGGGTTCATGGAGTGTGGGTCTTATAGTTTGTGTGTGGAATATGAAGGAGGGTAGAGCCCTAGATATATCCTTACACTAACACCTTTTCATATCGCCATCTACTTTAGCGAGCTTGGTAAGAATATGGTATCAGGGGGAGGATGTATGATTGTGGTGCCTCCTGCCTACTAGACTCGAGCCATATCTCTATGTCGTAGGGAGCTATGCTGGGGTAAGGGCATAGATACTGTGATGACATATAGGACTTGTTATAAACAAAACCCACTTACAAGCCCTTGCCAGTAGGGGTGCAGGTATTGGCACAATATAGAGTATCATGGGGAGGACATGGTAGTGTGGATTGGAGCCTGACTGTTGGGTGTACTCACACTCTCGTGCATGGAGGTGCGATGGCCGCCAAACCTTACCATAGCATTTTTGCAAGTTATATCTGACCCAATGTAATGTTATCTCATACATTTTATATGTTGCATGATCTTGTGCTTTTCTGAGCTAAGTTGTGAGCTCACCCCGAATATATATAATATTTATATTCTTTTTCAGATATTGATGCAGGTTATACCATGAGAGATTTTATGGCTGCTCCAGTATTTGGGACAGTAGTTGCGTTGGATACACACGCAATGGAGGACGAGCATGATGCTTCATGCGAGTACTCCTTCTGTGTGTTTCTTTAGGGTTATTTATTTATTCTTTTTAGTTGGATATAAACGATGTATTAAATTTATTTAATTATGTTGTGATTGATGAGAATAATTTAAATACTTATTTTATTTATTATTAGAAGAATCAGTTCACTTACTTATTTTATTTCGCTGCTATTTATTATTCGTTGATAGTGGTTAGTATGCATGGTTGGTTTGTTGACACAGTCTACGGAGATCCCGGTTTGAGCCATTGGTTTACTGGCGGTTCTTTCACACTTCTAGTTTAACCAGAATTGGGGTATGACAACTTAGTATCAGAGCTCTTAGGCTCTGTCCAGCTAACCATTTATGTGTCTAACTGAGTCCAGTAAACTGAGATAGGAAATTAAAAATCTTAATAAAAATACACCATAAGCTTATTTGATGCTTGAGACTAATTGAAAAGAGCATAACATACTATATTAAAAGAAAAAAATTTATAAATAAATATGTCTAGGGAGAAAACCATATCAACATGTAATATCCTGAACATGAAAGACAAATATAAAAGTGTACGACAGGGTACAGTCCACATGTCAGACAGTTACCCTGTATCAAAATAAACTGTATATAAGTGAAGGAGATAATGTCTAGGCTATCATGGGGTCGGGGGCCTGGGTGGTATCGGATCAGTGATGTCATAGTCCCGCTCGTATGCCTCATTGGCCAAAACAAACTCCTATTCTTGGCTCCGACTGAGCCAGTGCACCTGATTTTGGGTGACTCGTAGACTACGAGCAAGGCGCTCCATGCGACGGTTACTCTCGTGCTGAGACTCTCGAATCTCCTACAATATAGCCATTACCTGATTGGGAGGGGGCTAAAAAGGTCCTACCACAGGTATGGGCTGGTGTAAGACCCACACTCCACTAACTTGGTCTAACCGTGTCGTGCTAGGTCTTCCCATCATTCCTGGACCAAGTGGACTGAGCGTGTGAAGATAGATCACAAACCATAAATGAGAATCGAGTTAAAAACACTAAAAACATACCTAAGGTCGCATGCCTGGGTAGGTATGGTCGACCATAAGGAAGGGAACCAAAAATCTCAAATCCAAAACCCCACGGTCGATGATTTCGACCCTACGGTCGACGGTTTATGCGACCATATGATCGACCGTGAGAACCCAGATCAGACTTTGAGTTTTGGAAACTTTCCTAAACTAAGGGATTGCTTTCCTAATCGAAAGAGGACTTTATATGGAGAGTTTCCCTCTATATAAAGGATGTCCCTCAGCCATTTTTCACTCTTTTAGAACATTAGTAACCCCTAGAGAAAGAGAAGGAAGAGAAGGAGAAGAGGAAAAAGCTAAGGAGAAGAATTTGCTGAGAAGAGATTGACTCTCTATCACAGGCCAATGTATGAAACCAATCTCTAGAGATGTAAACTCTAAAGAATAAGACTTCTATGGAAGATAGGCAATATCAACCTATTATGATCTATGTGATTTCCTTGAGAAAATCCCAAGGAGAACCATGAGGAGTGAATTTGATGATTAGGGTTGATAAGAAATTACTAATGATGGCCATAAGATGACCTTAGAATAAATCCCATTGAAGAACAGAAGAATTGACCCAGGAAGAACTCGAATTTCATGTAGACTGTGACCAGAAATCTCAAGGTTGTAGCTACGGTCGACCATAGCATGACCAGTATGACCAAAGTACCGACCATAGGCATTCGAAAAGATTTCAGAAATCATATGGTCACAGCTACGGTCATGCGACAGTAGGGTATCGATTGTAGATAGTCAGGTCAATACAACATGAGACCATAGGACTAATCAGGTACCTATCAGTGCTCTGTTTTGATTTTTGACTACTGTAACATGTCACATATGAACCTTAACTTAAATTCATATAACTTTTAGGTTGTTAAATCAATTCAAAGAGAATTTCAAGGCTTGAAAGGACATCGAGTGTTGCTAACAAGTGAGGGAACAAGACCTAAACTAATTGGATAATAATAAATTGTTTATTTTTATTGAGTCCAATGCCATGATTGATTCTATGCTTGTATGCTTGTAATATGCATCTTACATGTCATCCAATATTCCAGCTATTACTGTTCATGCATATTTAATTCCGTTTATTTATAACATGATGATGATGATGATGCTAGGAATAGACATGTGAATGTATGTGTGTGGTTGGTGTGTTGGATGCGAGTGGAGCATCAGGGGGAGGATGTGGCATGGTGGTCTTCGACCTCATCACCAGACTCTAGCTCTATCTCTACTCAAGTTTTACCCACTAACATCATTGTATCGCCATTACCTTAGCAGAACTATTACGTCGTAGCGCATCAGGGGAGGTGGTCTCGGACCATGTGGTCTCTGACTCTGTCGGGGGACCTTAGCTCTATCTCTATAGACATATTGAGGGATGCTGGAGTGAGGCCTTGGATACACTATTTGGCATTAGGATTGGTTAGTTGCGAGCCCAATTTTCAAGCCCTCGCCAATAGGGGCTTACGTGTTGGTATGGGTAGGGCATCAGGGGAAGTGTTGGCGGTGTTTGATCTGGACACTTTAGTTCTATTTCTATTCCATGGTGGGTGCATGTGGGATGGCAATGATGTTTGAACCATTGGGCGGATTCACACACTCGTGTATAGAGGTGTGGCGGCCACCAAACCTTTCTATAGTATATTGCAAACTTAAAAACCAGACCAAAGATATGAATTAAATGCATGTATATGTTTATTGCATTGTTTTGTTTGCTCACTGAGCCGTGATATGTGCTCAGCCTTTCGATGTCGAATATTTTTAGTTGATGATGCGGGTCTTACTGTTGAAGAATATATAAATGCGGCGACGTATGGACACATTGCTGCGATGGACTTAGAAGATGAAATTTATATAAGAGGGGGAGTTATAAGACCCACACTCTACTAACTTGGTCTAACCATGTCATGTCTGGTCTTCCCATCATTCCTGGACCAAGTGTACCGAGCGTGTGAAGATAGATCACAAATCAGGTATGAGAATCGAGTTAAAAACACTAAAAACATAGCTAAGGTCACATGCCTGGGTAGGTATGGTCGACCATAAGGAAGGGAACCAAAGATCTCAAATCCAGAACCCCACGGTCGATGATTTTGACCCTACGGTCGACGACTTATGGGACCATATGATAGACCGTGAGAACCCAGATCAGACTCCGAGTTTTGGAAACTTTTCTAAACTAAGGGATTGCTTTCCTAATTAACACAGGACTATATGGAGAGTTTTCCTCTATATAAAGGACGTCCCTCAGCTTTTTTTCACTCTTTTAGAACATTAGTAAACCCTAGAGAAAGAAAAGGAAGAGAAGGAAGAGAAGGAGAAGAGGAAAAAGCTAAGGAGAAAAATTTGCTGAGAAGAGATTGGCTCTCTATCACAGGCCAAGGTATGAAACGAATCTCTGAAGATGTAAACTCTAAAGAATAAGACTTCTCTGGAAGATAGGCAATATCAACCTATTATGATCTATGTGATTTCCTTGAGAAAATCCCAAGGAGAACCATGAGGAGTGAATTTGATGATTAGGATTGATAAGAAATTACTAATGATGGCCATAGGATGACCTTAGAATAAACCCCATTGAAAAACAGAAGAATTGACCCAGGACAAACTCGAATTTCATGTAGACTGTGACAAAAAAGCTCAAGGTCGTAGCTACGATCGACTATAACATGACCAGTATGATCAGAGGATCGACCATAGGCATTTCGGACGATTTCAGAAATCATATGGTCGCAGCTACGATCACACCATATGCGACCGTAGGGTATCGATCGTAGACAGTAAGGTCGATACAGCATGAGACCATAAGACTAATCAGACACCTATCAGTGCTCTATTTCGATTTTTGACTACTGTAACATGTCACATATGAACCCTAACTTAAATTCATATAACTTTTAGGTTGTTAAATCAATTCAAAGAGAATTTCAAGGCTTGGAAGGACATCGAGTATTGCTAACAGCTGAGGGAACAAGACCTCAACTAATTGGATAATAACAAACTGTTTATTTTTATTAAGTCCAATGCCATGATTGATTCTATGCGTGTATGCTTGTAATGTGCATCTTACATGTCATCTAATATTCTTACTATTACTATTCATGCATATTTAATTCTGTTTATTTATAACTTGATGATGATGATGATGCTAGGAATAGACATATGAATGTATGTGTGGTTGGTGTGTTGGATGCGAGTGGAGCATCAGGGGGAGGACATGGCATGGTGGTTTTCGACCTCGTCACCAGACTCTAGCTCTATCTCTACTCAAGTCTTGCCCATTAATATCATCGTATCGCCAATACCTTAGTAGAACTATTATGTCATAGGGCATCAAGGTTGGTGGTCTCAGACCATATGGTCTCTGACTCTGCCGGGGTGCCTTAGCTCTATCTTTATGAACGTATTGAGGGATGCTGGAGTGAGGCCTTGGATACACTGTTTGGCATTAGGATTGGTTAGTTGCGAGCCCAGTTTGTAAGCCCTCGCCAATAGGGGCTTACGTATTGGTATGGGTAGGGCATTAAGGGAAGTGTTGGCGGTGTTTGATCTGGACACTTTAGCTCTATCTCTATTCCATGGTGGGTGCATGTGGGATGGCAAGGGTGTTTGATCCATTGGGTGGATTCACATTCTCGTGTATAGAGGTGCGGCGGCCACCAAACCTTTCTATAGCATATTGCAAACTTAAAAACCAGACCAAATATATGAATTGAATGCATGCATATCTTTGTTGCATTGTTATGTTGGTCACTGAGCCATGATGTGTGCTCACCCTTTCGACATCGAATATTTTTAGTTGATGATGTAGGTCCTACTGTTGAAGAATATACAAATGCATCGACGTATGGACACGTTGCTGTGATGGACGTAGAAGATGAAGAAGATGCTCATGATTTATCATGCGTGCAACCAATGTGTTTTTGCTTAAGTTTATTTATAATTTGAACATCAGATATGTAATTGATTATTTATTTTTATGTCTTGTGGTTTGGAGATAATTGGATTAAATACTTATTTATCACTGTTAGACTCTCAGTTCATTATCTGTAAGAATTTTGCTTATTTGTTTATTACCTCTAATTATTAATGTGGAATGTATGTCTGGTTTGATATGGAGGGTACGACCTATATGAGATCCTGGGTGAACCGTTGGTTTATTGGCGATTCATCACACCATCCTGGTTAGACCATAATTGGGGTGTGATAGCTGGGGTGCAAGAATAGGGATGTCCTCTATGTGTGCGTCCTCGCCACCCCCTATCTCTCCTGTTGCTGCTGCAGTTGCCGCTTGATTTCTAGGTGGAAGGGAACGAGCTTGCAACTCCTCATCACTAAGCTCAAGACCCTCCATTTGCATCTTGTGGTTAGCCTCCATATCTATGTCAGAGGTCATGGTGTCCTCAACAGCCAGCTCGCTGCACATGTCCACTCTTAAGCGTCACAGTAAAGCCATAATCAGCCTACCATAAGGAAGATTGTCGATTGCAGTGGGCATTGCAGCGCGGGCTATGGTTCGAATGATAATATATGGTAAGTAGACTCGGTGCCCAATGGCTATACAGTAGGTGAGGTACTGAGTAAGCTGAGACACCTCACCGTAATGACCACTCTGTGGGACAATGTTATACTGGATGATGCGACAGTATACCCTAGGCATAGGACGAAGGTTCGCTGCCAGCATGATCATACCAAGGTATAGGATCTAGGTAGAAATCTCTGCAGGCGTTTCCTCAGTGAGATACCCTTTCTCCCTTGGTGAACAGTATACAAGTTTTTCGTCATTTGGAATCTCTAGTTGTAAGACCCGTATCAAACTAACCGGTCTTACCACCTTGTACCAGGTCTACCTATTATGGTCGAGCAAGTGAACCAAGTGCGTAAAGGAAATCACAAGACCAGGTATGAAATTGACCCAAAAATAGTAAATTTGAGGGTAGGGTCGCATGCCTAAACAGGTAGGGTCGACCCCACCTCAACAGAGTCCAACCCAAGACTTTTCAGTCCTAGGGTCGGATGACTTGAGACCCCAGGGTCGACGGGTCCTGCGACCCTAGCATTAACCCTAGGATAACAGACTGAAACCGTAATTAGGAAACTTTCCTAATTTCAAGGGGATGCTTTCCTAATCTCGATGGGACTTATTTTGAGAGATTTTCCTCTATAAATAGGACGTCCCTTAGCCTCTTTCACTCCTTTTGAAACCTTAATTGAAAGTGAAAGAAAGAGAAGAGAAGGAGAAGAGAAGGAGAATTGGAGAAGAAAACTAACAAGAAGAAATTCAGAGAAATCTCTGAATCTCAGCAACCCTAAGGTATGAATACACTCTCCATGAGTTATGTAAGACCGTAGAAAAGTTCATGAAGAGAGTAGGATTTAGGAGAAACCCAAATCATCCATCCATGGATAAATTCCAATGGAATTCATGGAGGAAATCATTGTAAACAAAGTAATGTGTGTAACTTGGTGTTTTGAGCCATAGAACAATCATAGATTGGACTATAAAAGTAAGCCAAAGGATCCAAACATGAAAGAATGGACTGTAGGATGAAAGGTCGACTCAAACTACGTGTGGTAGCACGTAGGGTCGATTGTAAACTGACCCTACTAGACCACAGGATCGACCCCATGCTCTCAGGAAGTCCAGGGAGGCTGTGGTCGCACCCAGGGTCGATGGGTAACCGACCCTATGACCGACCCTACACCCTGGGGTCGTAGAAAACTGCTACCCTACCTGCGACCCAACCTGCGACCCTAGCAATACAACAAGCTTAAAATTGTTGGAATTAATTCTAATTAAAATCTATCGACTCGTTACGTTTTCCTAGTGATATAAAAGTGATTCTTAAAGCTTGAAAGAAGATCTACACTCAATCAAAGGTGAGGGAACAAGACCTAAACTAATTGACTAATAATAAATTGTTTCCTTTATTGAGTCCAATACCATGTATAATGCTATGATTGTATGATTGTAATGTGCATATCACATGTCATCTACTATTCCTGTTATTACTATTCATGCATATTTAATTTAGTTTATTTACAACATGATGATGATGATGATGCTAGGAATAGGCATGTGAATGTTTGTGTATGGTTAGTGTGCTTGATGCTAGTGGGGCATCAGGGAAAGTGTGATGCGGTGTGGTCCTAAGCACTTTAGCCCTATCTCTACTCAAGTCTTGTCCACTAGCATCGTCGTATCGCCAATATCTTAGCGAACTATTACGTCGTAGGGCATCAGGGGAGGTGGTCTCGGACCGTATAGTCTCTGACTCTGCCAGGGGGCCTTAGCTCTATCTCTATGGACGTATTGAGGGATGCTGGGGTGAGGCCTTGGATACAGTGTTTGACATTAGGATTGGTTAGTTGCGAGCCCAGTTTGCAAGCCCTCGCCGACAGGGCTTACGTGTTGGTATGGGTAGAGCATTAGGGGAAGTGTGATGCGGCGCGGTCCTAAGTACTTTAGCTCTATCTCTATTCCATGGTGGGGTGGATGTGGACGACAATGGTGTTTGATCTATTGGGTGGGCTTACACACCCTGTCTATAGAGGCGAGGCGGCCACCGAACCTTTCTATAACACATTGCAAACTGATATACCAGACCAAATATATGAATTGAATGCATGCATATGTTTATTGTATTGTTTTGTTTGCTCACTGAGCCATGATGTGTGCTCACCCTTTTCGAATTCAAATATTTTTAGTTGATGATGCAGATATGAGTGTGGAAGATTATATGAATGCTCCCGCATACGGGCACATTGCGGCGATGGACGCAGAAGATATAATGGAGACGCATGATTTGTCATGCGAATGCAACTCATGCGTTTTCGATTATATTTTTATTTGAATTATTGAGGAAATGTAATTGATTATTTTATTTACTTATGTCTCAGTCAATGAAAGATAATTGGATATTTTATTTATGGTTATCACATTAGACTCTCAGTTCATTTAATATTTAAGACCTTCGCTATTGTGTATTTACTCTGATTATGGTTGTGGATGTATATGATTTAAGCAAACGGACATAGCCTATTTGAGATCCTGATTGAACCGTTGGTTTATAAGCGGTTCATCACACCATTCTGAACAGTGCGGAATTGAGGTGTGACAACTTGGTATCAGAGCTCTTCGGCCCTGTCTATTAAACCGGTATACTTCCACAAAAGTTTGTAAACTGAGTTAGGATAAAATTTAAAAGCTTTAATAAGAACACACTGTAAGCACCTGTGTTGTTGAGACAGAATTAAGAAAGAGAATAATGCACATATTAAGGGAGAAAGAAGTTTTATATACATCAAACCGAAAGCAAGTTTATATACATATCCAAAGTAGAGTACAGTCCACAACCCGGACAGTTGCTCTGTAATACAAAGAAGAATAAAAAGAAAAATACATCATGGAGTTGGAGGTGATGGAGGAGGCGGTGCCTCGCGATCTCTGTCATAGTCCTCAGCATAGACTCTAGTCAACCAGGCTACCTGAGTCTGGGTCGTCTGGAGACTAGCTGTCAATGTAGCCATCCGCTGATCAGACGCACGTTGAGCATCTAGAAGCTCTCCCACTCTTAAATCCGTCGCGCCCTGAGCCTCACTGATCTCATGTAGTAATCCCATCATATCATCAGATGGTGGGCGTGAAGGACCAGCCATGCGTGAAGGAGTCTGAGATAGACCAGCTCCAGTAGAATGTGGAGGTGATGGAGGAGGTATGGAGTTCACATCCATGTACATACGATCCTCATCCTCAGCATCACCCCCGTGAACCCCGGCTCCAGCAGCTGCTGCTGCTGCTGCCTCAGCGTCTGCCACCTCCACCCGAGTACGAGGAGGTACTAGAGTATTCCTCTCATCATCACTGACCTGAGCATCCCGCATGCCCATCCTACAAATGGCCTCCTAGTCTAGAACCGATGAGAAGGTCTTCTTCTGAATCCTCTCATCCACTAAATCAACACCTAGGCGGGTAAGCAGTGTAGTGATCAGACGTCCGTAGGGCAGGTTGCCTATCTGACCAGGCAGCGTAGCACAGATCATCGTCCTCATGATGATGTAAGGAAGGCAGACAGGCTGCCTAGTGCAAATGCAGTAAAGGACAAACTGGGTCAACTGGGAGATCCTCTCATAATGCACACTCTGGGGTATCAGGTTGTGCTGGATGATCTTACAGTACACCTGAGGCTCTAGACGTAGGTTGATCGCTTTCATCTCCCAGCGATCATCTCTGATAAGCTGACAATCTATCTCCGTACGCATCTCCAAAGAAAGGAACTAGGGCTCCCTGGGAGCACAGTACACCAAAGTGCCGTCATGTGATATGCCCAAAAGATCAGTTAACTGCTGGCAGTCAAAGGAAACCTCTACTCCTTTGACATAGCTTGTGATCCTGAGCTCCCTACCCCTCTCAGTGTCATTGTGATCCCCCACCACCTGGAGATTACAATAGAACTGTCTCACCAGATCCGGATGGGTACAAGCGTCATAGGTAATCACAGGGAGCCAGCCCATGTCACCAAATGCCCTCTCCACGTCGAACAAGGCTAGACTAGCCAAGTCCACACGACGACCTCCCTCTACCTTCTTACGCGCATAGTGAGCATACTGAGCTTCGGCCTCGTTGGAGCGGAAGCGAACTGGGTCATGAGACCTAGGAACCTTGGTACGAACCATGTTATCTACCAAAACAAAGAAAAACAGATAATAGATCAGTAATGGTGAAAAACCCAAAATTTTTGACATTATAACGGCATAAATTGGTCAAAAGCCTCACTTTGCACCCATACACCTGGGCAGGAGGACTTACATAGGTTCTAAACTATCCTGCAAGGCTCATACAGTTGGAAATTTAAATTTGAGAGATCAAATTTGAAGAAATTTCAATAAATTCAAAAAATATCAAAAATTAGGGCAAAAATGGAAAATTTCAAGTTTCTCGACAACCAACCGATGAAACTCAAATATTTTTGAGGGCTTTCGTCCATTGGGTGACCAATAGCAAAATCCCCCAATAAAAATGAAATTTTTACGGTTTGAAAAAGTTTAATTTGAAGAAAATGATGTAAATGGGCAAAAACCTAGTTAGAAAGCTTTAAAAACATGAAACAATAGAGAATATACCTGTAGAGAAGGAGTGGTAGTCACGAACGAAAGATAGGATCACCAAACAGGTAAGGGTCGTTACTGTAGCAACTCAGAGAAACGAGTTGAGTTGGAAGGCAGGAGAAAGAATGGGAAATGAATCCAAAATCGGGTTTAAAAACCTGATTCTGGATCGTAGGGTCGCATAATTCGACCAAAACATGCGACCCTACCTCCGACCCACCCATCGACCCTAGCCTCTCGGTGACCTGACAGAGAACTAGGGGTCGACCCTAGGGTCGGACATATACTGACCCTACCATCGACCCTAGGCTCTTGAAGCTGACAGTGATTCTTAGGGTCGCATACCCTAGGGTTGCATAAAGATTGACCCTACCATCGACCCTACGATGGAAAATATAGTATTTTTGTCAGAATGATCTAAAAAATTTGAAAATTATATTGATTAGTTGGATTTTTTACTGGAGAACAATTATATTGATTGCCTCACATGTGTTATGATCGTTTACAGGCACTACCATCATCAGAATTGAAAATGGCTGGGCGAAGAGTGACCAGACAAAGCCATAATTCTATTCCACCACCACCACCTGTGGAGGAAGACAGCCATATACATCCTGAGACATAGGAGAATCTGAATACGGCACCGTCCGTGGTTAATGGCCAGACAAATCTTACTAACTTACCAGCCCCACCTACAGACCTGGCTACAGCCGTAATGAACTTGGCACAATAGCTGCAGCAAATACAACATGTACAAGCTAATATGCAAGCTGCCATAGGCATGGCTTTTCTAGCTGCACAGACGACACCGATGCCAGCAGGACAGGCAAGCACAGTACTAGGGGAAAGTAACACGGTACCCCATGCACCTCAAACTCCAGTCATGCAGGCTCAAGTGCAGAACCCTGAAGTAGCTCAAGGTGGTTATCAGTACCAACCACCTATATATGGGGCCTATGCTCCGTATCAGCTGGACCACTCCAGACTGGTCGAGCGTTTCTTGAAGATGAAGCCCAAGGAATATAATGGTAAGCCAGCTGAGAGGAATTTCATGATGATGACAGTTACTAAGGAGGAGAAAGTACTGTGTGCAACATTCATGCTGAAAGGCGATGCACACCACTGGTGGAAGTCCACACGGACTTATCTTTTAACAAAGCACGCCCAACTGACCTGGGGTATATATAAGGGGGCATTCTTTGAGAAGTACTTTCCTAGAAGTTTCAGATATTCTATGGAGAGAGAGTTCCTGAGTTTGTATCAGGGACAGATGACAATTGATGCATATCAACAGCGTTATGAGGAGCTGTTCTTCTTTGCACCAGTCAGTATGCAAGAGGAAGATACGAAGACCCGAAGGTTCGTCATGGGACTTAGGGGAAGTATTCGTGAACATGTTCTAGGACTTGAGAAGAAAGTCTACAATGAAACTGTACAAATTGCTCGGGTGATAGAGTCGAGCCAGAAAGAGAGCTATTTTGCTCAAAACAGAGGTATTAAAAGGCCAACTGGAAATTCATATAACGGAGGAATACAAGGACATTCAAACCCTTCCGTACTCAAGGTTTTAACGCTGCAGCCAAGACTACTCCAGCAGCTCAACCACATCAAAAGCAAAATAACGAAGGAGTAAAATGCTATAACTACAATCAAATAGGACATTATTCAAGGGAGTGTCCTAAACCCAAGAAGCAGCTACAGCAAGGAAAGGTTTATGCTGTTACATCTGAGGATGCTGCCGCATCGCCTGATGTGGTCACAGGTATGACCTGAACCTTTCATTTTGTGTTACATTGTGTGAGCATGTAGACTAAATTAAAACAAATCACAGGTGTCGTACCTATTAATGGCATTCCCGCCAGAGTACTCTTTGGTTCAGGAGCTACTCATTCTTTTATATTTGTGTCATTTGGAAAGAAGCTGAACCTACCCATCAAATCTTTAGACTATAAACTGCTTGTACGATCGTCGATGGGATTAGAAGTGGAATTAGAAAAAGGTTATGGACCATGTCCAGTTCTTATTGAAGAGAAAACCTTGGATGCAACCTTGATTCAACTTGAGATGGCAGACTTTGACGTTATCTTGGGAATGGACTGGTTAGCTCGGCATTCTGTAAACCTATTATGTGCCGGAAAGAAGCTGACATTTAAAGACAAGAAAGGAGCGGAGTTCAGTTTTGCGGGAACCAAACTTCCCCGTAATCGAAAACTCATCCTCTCTGCATTAAAGGCTAGGAAATGCCTCGAGAAAGAAGGAGTTGGGTATCTAGTATCAGTGGTCGACCTCACAAAGGACGCACCACGAATGAAGGATATTGATGTTGTGCGTGACTTTCCAGATGTATTTCCTGAAGAACTACCAGGACTACCACCCGACCGAGCTACAGAGTTTGTTATAGATCTGATACCCGGAGCAGCACCAGTATCTAAAGCACCTTATCGAATGGCTCCTACTGAACTGAAGGAATTAAAGGTACAGTTACAAGAACTACTGGACAAGGGTTACGTCAGACCTAGCACATCACCATGGGGAGCGCCAGTATTATTCGTAAAGAAGAAGGACGGTAGTGTTCGATTGTGTATAGATTACCAGGAACTAAATAAACTGACAATCAAGAATCAGTACCCATTGCCTCGGATCGAGACTTGTTCGATCAGTTGCAAGGTGCCAAGGTGTTTTCCAAGATCGATCTTCGGTTAGGATACCATCAGTTGAAAATCAAGAATGGAGATATTCTCAAGACAGCATTCAGGATGAAATATGGACATTATGAATTTTTGGTCATGTCTTTTGGATTGACTAACGCACCAGCAACTTTTATGGAACTTATGAATCGGGTATTCCACGATATGTTGGATACGTCGGTCATTGTATTCATTGATGATATATTGGTCTACTCCAACGACAAGGAAACTCATATTATGAATCTAAGAACCGCTCTGCAGCGATTATGGAAAGAAAAGCTTTACGCCAAATTTACAAAGTGTGAGTTTTGGCTAAATGAAGTCGCTTTCCTAGGCCATGTTGTATCCGCTAAAGGAATTAAAGTGGATCCTAGCAAGACTGAAGCCATTGTGAAGTGGGAAGCACTGAAGAGCGTGAGAAATTAGAAGTTTCCTAAGTTTAGCTGGGTATTATCAACGAATTCGTGGAAGACTATTCCCGAATTTCCGTACCTCTCACCAGTTTGACTAAGAAGGGCAAAAAGTTTGTTTGGACTGATAAATGTGAGAAGAGTTTCCAAACATTGAAGGCTAGATTGATATCTGCTCCGATCTTGACTATTTCGATTCCAGGACAACCATTTATTTTGTACACTGATGCGTCAGGATTGGGTTTAGGATGTGTACTTATGCAAGGAGAACAAGTAATTGCATATGCCTCAAGACAACTGAAGACACATGAGAAGAACTATCCCACTCATGACTTGGAATTAGCGGTAGTGGTACATACTGTCAAGATATGGAGACATTACTTGCACGGAGAGAAATTTTAGATTAAATCAGATCATAAGAGTCTCACTTATCTCTTTAATCAGAAGGAGTTGAATATGAGACAAAGAAGATGGCTGAAACTATTGAAAGACTATGATTGTGATATCAGTATCATCCGGGGAAAGCTAATGTGGTAGTTGATGCGCTGAGTAGAAAAGCAATGATAAAATCTCAAGGAGAGGTTAACACAACTGCCGCAATGTGTACTACCGGAAAAGTATTCAATTACGGTAATGAGCAGTTCGTGTAAGATGCACCGGGTGAACCAACCAACCAAGGGTTTATTCATCGGTTTTCAAATATGTTTGCCACATTGAAGATTGTACCTGATATAATTAATGAAGTGAAAACAGCTATTAGATCAGACCCTTATCTAAGAACGGTACAAGAGGACATTGAAAAAGGTAGGACTATCCCTGAGTTCACCTTGGACGATGAAAAGGTATTGAAGTACAAAGGAAGAATATGTGTACCTAAAACAGAAAGTTTGGACATTAGACACCGACTAATGGAGGAAGCCCATACCACCGTCTATTGGATACATCCTGGAAGTACAAAAATGTATCATGATCTAAATAAATTATATTGGTGGAGAGGAATGAAAGCAGATGTAGCTAAATTCGTGTCTCAATGCCTAAATTGTCAGAGGGTGAAGGCTGAACGACAAAGACCTGCAGGACTGTTACAGTCATTACCAGAACCAGCATGAAAATGGGACTGCATCACTATGGACTTCGTCACCGGGTTACCATTGACTCCCCAAGTGGTTGACGTAGTTTGGGTGATTGTAGACCGCTTGACTAAAACGGCTCGATTTATAGCTATACGACCTCAGTATACACTAGAGAGGTTAGCTAAGTTGTATGTGGATAATATTGTCAGATTACACGGTGTACCTGAAAGCATTGTGTCTGACAGAGATCCACGATTTACTTTAAAGTTTTGGGAAGGATTGCAAAAAGCTATGGGTCCAACATTGAAGTTTAGTACTGCATTCCATCCTCAGACAGACGGACAGTCGAAGCGTACCATTCAAATTTTAGAAGACATGTTTCGAGCCTGTGTAATTGATTTTAAAGGATCATGGGATGAAAAATTACCATTGATCGAGTTCGCTTATAACAACAGCTATCAGGCTACTATACAGATGTCACCCTATGAAGCACTGTATGGTAGGAAGTGTCGAACTCCTTTGTTTTGGAATGAAATTGGAGAACGTAGCATTGTTGGACCAGAATTTGTTGTAGAGACATGTCGAGTGGTCGACATTATCAAGGAAAGAGTAAGAACGGCTCATAATCGTTAGAAACAGTATGCAAATACTCGACGCCGAGACCTTGAATTCATCATAGGTGATAAGGTATTCTTGAAAGTAACACCTATGCAAGGTTTAAAACGGTTCGGTCAGAAAGGAAAACTAAGTCCGAGATATGTCGGGCCATATGAGATTCTAGCCAAACGTGGAAAAGTGGCTTACCAGTTAGCACTACCTCCATCTATCTCAAGTGTGCATGATGTATTCCATGTTTCATTATTGAAGAAGTACGTGAGAGATCCAATGCACGTTTTGACAGTAGACCCACCTGATTTGACTGATGATTTGACATTTGAAGTAGCACCAACTGAAATCACCAGCCGAAAGGTTCAATGACTATGCAACTGTGTCATCTATTATGTTAAAGTTACCTGGAGAAGCAGAGATATAAAAGAAATCACATGGGAAGAAGAGAATGCTATGCGAAAGCAATACCCTCATCTTTTCGACTCGGAAGGTATGTACCAATTTCGAGGATGAAATTTTTAATAAGAAGAGGGGAGTTGTAAGACCCGTATCAAACTAACCGGTCTTACCACCTTGTACCAGGTCTACCTATCATGGTCGAGCCAAGTGGACCAAGTGCGTGAAGGAAATCACAAGACCAGGTATGAAATTGACCCAAAAATATTAAATTTGAGGGTAGGGTCGCATGCCTAAATAGGTAGGGTCGACCCCACCTCAACAGAGTCCAACCCATGACTTTTCAGTCCTAGGGTCGGATGACTTGAGACCCTAGGGTTGACGGGTCCTGCGACCCTAGCATCGACCCTAGGATGATAGACTAAAACCGTAATTAGGAAACTTTCCTAATTTCAAGGGGATGCTTACCTAATCTCGATGAGACTTATTTTGAGAGGTTTTCCTCTATAAATAGGACGTCCCTTAGCCTCTTTCACTCCTTTTGAAACCCTAATTGAAAGTGAGAGAAAGAGAAGAGAAGGAGAAGAGAAGGAGAATTGGAGAAGAAGACTAAGGAGAAGAAATTCAGAGAAATCTCTGAATCTCAGCAACCCTAAGGTATGAATACACTCTCCATGAGTTATGTAAGACCCTAGAAAAGTTCATGAAGAGAGTAGGATCTAGGAGAAACCCAAATCATCCATCTATGGATAAATTCCAATGGAATCCATGGAGGAAATCATTGTAAACAAAGTAAAGTGTGTAACTTGGAGTTTTGAGCCATAGAACAATCATAAATTAGACAATAAAAGTAAGCCAAAGGATCCAAACATGAAAGAATGGACTGTAGGATGAAAAGTCGACTCAAACTACGTGTGGTAGCACGTAGGGTCGATTGGTAACCGACCCTACTAGACCACAGGATTGACCCCATGCTCTCGGGAAGTCCAGGGAGGCTGTGGTCGCACCTAGGGTCGATGGGTAATTGACCCTATGACCGACCCTGCACCCTGGGGTCGCAGAAAATTGCTACCCTACCTGTGACCCAACCTGCGACCCTAGCAATACAACAAGCTTAAAATTGTTGGAATTAATTATAATTAAAATCTATCGACTTGTTAAGTTCTCCTAATGATATAAAAATGATTCTTAAAGCTTGAAAGAAGATCTACACTCAATCAAAGGTGAGGGAACAAAACCTAAACTAATTGGCTAATAATAAACTGTTTCCTTTATTCAGTCCAATACCATGTATAATGCTATAATTGTATGATTGCAATTTGCATATCACATGTCATCTACTATTCCTGTTATTACTGTTCATGCATATTTAATTCAGTTTATTTACAACATGATGATGATGATGATGCTATGAATAGGCATGTGAACGTTTGTATGTGGTTAGTGTACTTGATGCGAGTGGGGCATCAGGGGAAGTGTGATGCGGTGCGATCCTAAGCACGTTAGCCCTATCTCTACTCAAGTCTTGTCCACTAGCATCGTCGTATCGCCATTACCTTAGTGGAACTATTACGTCGTAGGGCATCAGGGGAGGTGGTCTCGAACCGTGTAGTCTCTGACTTTGCCGGGGGGCCTTAGCTCTTTCTCTATGGACGTATTGAGGGATGCTATGGTGAGGCCTTGGATATACTGTTTGACATTAGGATTGGTTAGTTGCGAGCCCAGTTTGCAAGCCCTCGCCGATAGGGGCTTACGTGTTGGTTTGGGTAGAGATCAGGGGAAGTGTGATGCGGTGTGGTTCTAAGCACTTTAGCTCTATCTCTATTCCATGGTGGGGTGGATGTGGGCGACAATGGTGTTTGATCCATTGGGTGGGCTTACACACCCTGTGTATAGAGGCGAGGTGGCCACCGAACCTTTCTATAGCACATTGCAAACTTATATACCTGACCAAAGATATGAATTGAATGCATGCATATGTTTGTTGCATTGTTTTGTTTGCTCACTGAGCCGTGATGTGTGCTCACCCTTTTCGAATTAGAATATTTTTATTTGATGATGCAGGTATGACCATGGAAGATTATATGAATGCTCCCGCATACGGGCACGTTGCGGTGATGGACACAGAAGATATAATGGAGACGCATGATTCGTAATGCGAATGCAACTCATGCGTTTTCGATTAGATTTTTATTTGAATTATTGAGGAAATGTAATTGATTATTTTATTTACTTATGTCTCAGTCAATGAAAGATAATTGGGTATTTTATTTATGATTATCACATTAGACTCTCAGTTCATTTAATATTTAAGACTTCCGCTATTGTGTATTTACTCTGATTATGGTTGTGGATGTGTATGGTTTAAGCAAACGGACACAGCTTATTTGAGATCCTGGTTGAACCGTTGATTTATTAGCGGTTCATCACACCATTCTGAACAGTGCGGAATTGGGGTGTGACACTAGTAGTATAGCCAACTCTGAAATGTTGAAGGATATCTCCACACCTTTCACAAAATTGGTGATGCGAAGATCCCTACCATGCTAGAAATCATTGGGATCCCCTACAAGTTTTGGTTGGCAAAGAAATGCTTCACTATGTCGGGACATGTTATGTAGTCATATTGGATAATGGGTAACCATCCCATTGCACCAAATGCTGCCTCAACATCAAACCTGTACAAATGCCTAGCTTGTGCCTTTGTTGAACGGAACCAATAGGCACGATGTCTAGACATGGTTAACCTGCAATTTAAAAAAAACAAATAACAATGGTTTAATCAAAATTTTAAAAACATTTTGGCAGCATAATGGCAGTAAATAGAGCAAAAGCCTCTAACTCACCCAAAATATGGGTAGGAGGACTTATGTAATGTTATAATACTATTACATGACCAAACAATTTCAAACAAAGCAAGAAAATTGAGACAATCCAACAAATTTCAAAAAAATTCGAAAATCTAGAAAACCTGGGTAAAAAATCGAACTTTTTGGGATTTCTGACAAACTACTCAGTGGAACTTCAAATAGGTTGAGGGGTTTTGCTCATTGAGACCCTAAGAGCCTTTCTCAAGCAACAAAAGAGGTTTTCCATGGTTGGAATTTCCCAAATCATGAAAACCTAGGTTTTGGGCATGAAAAATCGATGAGATTTCTCCAAGAGAGAGGAAGAGAAGAAGAAACTCACCTTGAATCGAGTTAGGTACTCTTGATCGGTACGAATCGCTTCCATGAACACTGGTTGGACTATAAAAACTCAGCAACTCAGAGAGAGATCGCCACCGGAGTGAAACAAAAGAGAAAGTAGGAGAAAAGGCCAAGAATCACGACTTTAAAGTCGAATTTTGGGTATACCGGTCGGACTCAAGGACTGTTGAGTCAGACCCGAATCCTAAGCAGTACCGTGATCGGTTCCTCTCGGTAAGTGGGAGAGGTCCATATTGTAGGGCATATCGGTCGGACCATTCCTATGGGTCCCGCGACCGGTACTGTGACCACTACCTCTTGGGAAGTTGGAAGTTTTATACCGCTTCCCATACCGGGAAGACCATTTTTACAGGTCCTGCGACCGGTATAAGCAATTTTGTCTAGAAAATTTTCTGAAAAATTTAAATTTTATTTTACCCATCCCGTTGATGATTTAGTACCCTACGATGCTTTAACTGCCAGCAGATGGGCCACTATGCCAGGATGTGCCCACTACCCAAGAAGCAACCCCAACAAGGGAAGGTGTTTGTAGTTACCACTGAGGAAGTAGCCACATCACCTAATGTGGTTACTGGAACTGTAGAGATAGCAGGGGTACCCGCTAGAGTCCTATTCGACTCAGGGGCCACCCATTCCTTTGTATCAGTATCATTTGGTAAAGGGCTGGACCTACCCACCAAGACTTTGGACCCAACCACCAAGACTTTGGACCCAAGTCTATTAGTTCGATCCCCTATAGGAATGGAAGTGGTGTTAAAATAATATTATGGACCTTGCCCAGTGCATATTGAGGGGCGGGATTTGGAAGCCAATCTAGTTCAGCTCGAGATGTCAGATTTTGACGTCATTCTGGGAATAGACTAGTTATCTTAGCACTCAGCAAACCTATTGTGTGCTGAGAAGAAGCTCGCCTTCAAGGATAGCGAAGGAAAAGAGTTCAACTTCAAAGGGACAAAGTTGCCTAGAGAGCAAAAGCTTATACTCTCTGCCCTTAAAGCAAAGAGATACCTAGAGAAGGGAGGAGTCAGATACATCCTGTCTGTGGTGGATGTAATTATTGAACTGCCAAAAATGGAAGATATCAAGGTAGTGCGGGAGTTTTTCGATGTGTTTCCAGAAAACCTACCCTGATTACTACCAAATAGGGCGACTGAGTTTGTGATAGATCTTCTGCCAGGGTAGTGCTAGTGTTTAGAGCACCCTATAGAGTTGAAGGAATTGAAGTTTCAATTACAAGAGCTGCTAGACAAGGGATTCATAAGGCTGAGTATATTACCTTGGGGAGCACCGGTGCTATTTGTTAAGAAGAAAGATGATAGCGTACATCTATATATGGACTACTGTGAATTAAACAAGCTCACTATCAAGAACTGGTACCCACTACCTAGAATCGATAATCGATGACTTATTCGATTAATTGCAAGGTGCAAGTGTGTTCTCAAAGATTGATTTAAGATCAGGGTATCATCAACTAAAGATCAAGGAGGCGGACATCCCCAAGACGGCTTTCAAGATAAGGTATAAGCACTACGAGTTCCTTGTGATGTCTTTCGGATTGACCAATGCACCAGCATCGTTTATGGAACTGATGAACCGAGTATTCCATGACATGTTAGACACATCGGTTATCGTATTCATAGATGATATTTTGGTATACTTCAAGGACAAAGAGACACATGCAATGCAGAGGCTAAGAAGAGATAAGCTCTATGCAAAGTTCAAGAAGTGCAAATTTTGGTTAGATGAGGTAGCCTTCTTGGGTCAAGTGGTATCTGCAGAAGGAATCAAAGTGGATCCAAGCAAGATAGCAGCCATAGTAGGATGGAAAGCACCGATGATAGTTGCTGAAATTCATAGCTTTATGGGCTTAGCCGGATATTACAGAAGATTTGTAGAAGATTACTCCAGAATTGCTGTACTACTCACTAAGCTGACCAAGAAGGGTGAGAAATTCGTCTAGATAGATAAATGCGAAGAAAGTTTCCATACTTCTGAAGGCAAAGTTGGTCTCTGCACCCATTTTATCTATTCCAGCACCAGGGTTGCCGTTCACTTTGTATACGGATGCCTCCGGCTTGGGGATAGGGTGTGTGCTAATGTAGGGAGATCATGTGATAGCCTATGCTTCAAGACAATTGAAGGAGCATGAGAAGAATTATCCTATGTATGACTTAGAGTTGATTGCGGTAATCCATGCAATTAAGAATTGGAGACAAAAAAAAAAAAAAAAAAAAAAAAAAAAAAAAAAAAAAAAAAAAAAAAAAAAAAAAAAAAAAAAAAAAAAAAAAAAAAAAAAAAAAAAAAAAAAAAAAAAAAAAAAAAAAAAAAAAAAAAAAAAAAAAAAAAAAAAAAAAAAAAAAAAAAAAAAAAACTATGGTTGGGGATAATTCTAACTCAAAGCCTAGACTTAGAATGGATAGGAGAAAAGTTCCGCACATAGTGCGACCGGATGTTGCGACCGTACCTCTTGGGAGGTTTGGGGGACCAAGGCTTCGACCATAAAGCACATGACACCCCTCTTTGACGGGGGACGACAACAAATTAATGGACAAATCGTTGTTAATCATTGAATATCTATGATGAGGACTTGAATATGAGGCAAAGGATTTGGTTAGGCAAATGTTTTAAAAGACTATGGGTTTGCGTGGTCTCCGATATTGATGTTGTCCCGGCGTTGTTGTGTGGTGGGGCGAGGCTGCCGCCTGCACGCCTAGCTCTATCTCTATGCCGTAGGGCGCGGGATAGAAGGGGGGAGTATCGGGAGGCGGGTATACCTTAGCTCTATCTCTATTCCATGATGGGTGCATGTGGGTTGGTGGTAGTGTGATTATCGTGCGGGACGCACACCGGGGGGGAAACAAATGTGCAGTAAAGCATAAAATTGATTGTTACTCATGCATAATCTTGTGAAACTGTCTCGATGTCCGAGGTGTGGTTGTGTGCTCACCCTTTGTATATACATTGTTTTTTAGATGTTGATGGGGGACTCGGGACGATTATGGTGAACCCTCCGGGGGGGGGGGTGGTGGGGGGAAAGGGGGGGGGGGAAAGAGCGAGCTTCATACGTGTACCTTTGATTTGTTTTATTTATTTATTTCAGTTATTTTTTATTGGATTAAAGGGCGTAAGGTTATTATTCTATGTGTTTGATTTTTGAATAATGGGATATTTATTTAAATTATCATTAGATACTCGGTTCATTCTATTTAAAGTCTTGTTGAGGGTGAAGACAACGTTGGAGTCATTGGGGTGTGACTGCAGTAGGAAGGGTTCGGAACCTAGTACAAACGTTGCATTGTGTGTTGCAGTGTTTGGGTTGATGGAGAATGAAGAACAACATTAGAGTCAGCAGAAGATCCGGTGGAGCAAGGGTTAATTCATAAGTTCACCCTTATATTCGCAACATTGAAGATCTTGCCTGACCTAACAAAGGAGGTGAAAGCTGCAACTCTACAAAACCCACACCTCAGGACAGTGCAAGAGGATTTGAAAAGGGTAGAACCAATCCTGATTTCACTTTGGATGCAGATAAGGTGCTTAGGTATCATGGACGTTTGTGCATACCTAAGAGTGAGAATTCAGACATCCGAGATTGAATTATGACTGATGGTATGGGATAAGGTATCAAAGGGGGTGCTGGTGGTGTATGATCCATTAGGCTCTAGCTCTATCTCTGTCTTGTAGTGAGTGTTATGAGGTAACATCAGTTTTGGTAGGTGCCTGACCGTTGGGTGTGCTCACACTCTCGTGTATGGAGATGTGGTTGTAGCCTATCCTTACCTTAGCACATTGCAAGATTAAACCATACTAAAGAATTGAATGCTACATCATACATATAGCTTGTTGCATGTTTTGTTTTTCACTGAGCTAAGTTGTGAGCTCACCCCACGTATACGTTTTCTTTTTAGTTGATGATGCAAGTGTTACTGTAGAAGACTACATCAATACGCCGTCACGAGGTTGTTACTCATCGAGTTTGCCTACAACAATGGCTATCAAGCTACGATCCAAATGGCTCGATATGAGGTATTGTATGGTAAGAAATGCCGGATACCATTGCTATGGAACGAGGTCAGAGAAAGGAGAATTGTAGGACCTAAATTTGTTGAGGAAACTTCATGAAGTCTGACGATGTTGTCCACATATAACTTTGCCAACCTGTCCATGGTGTATTATGGTCTAACAGGAATAAAGCGAGCTTTCTTGGTGAGGCGATCTACAATTACCCAAAATGCATTCACTAACCTTGGAGTCATAGGTAGTCCAGTGACGAAGTCTATGGTAATGCAATCCCATTTCCATGCTGGCTCAGGGCTTGCAAACTAGGTTCGTTACTAACCAATCCTAGATGTCATCAAAGTGTATCCAAGACCTTACCTCAGCATCCTTCAATACGGCACATAGATGGAGCTAGATCCGCAGGCAGAGCTATGGTCCACACCACGAGCACTCCCCCTGATACTCTAAGACATACTAAGTTCGCTAAGGTAATAGTAATACAATGATGTCAGTGTAGTAAATGGTTTGAGGCTACAACCTCTCCCCACTCAACATACCAACCACACAAAAACACATGTCTATCCTCATCATCATCTGCATAAGAAGTAATAATAAAATATACATGAATAGTAATAGTAGTTATGAGATGACATGTTATATGCACAAACATAGAACACACCAATAAATAATAAGACAAGGTAGTTTGTTATTAACCAATTAGTTTGGGTCTTGTCCCTCACCTGTTGAATATTGTTGAATCTCTTTAAGACCTTGAAAACAACTTTGATCATAACACAAGTCCTATAAAATTATTAGGATTAAATTAGGGTTTATTTCTGATTAAAATCCAATACTCAGATTGACTATTTGGACTGGTATTTAGCCTTCCGGATGTTGTCCAATCAACTATTCAGCCTGCATATGTGTAACCAGACATCAATCTAGACATCCCTGAGACACTTCCCGAGAGTGTCTGGTAGTTTTTTTGATCCCACATGGGGTGCTTTCGGACAACAGGCCGGATAACCTTTAGGGTATCCCTCAGGCTGTCTTCCAGTCTAACTTCTTCCAAAGTCGATTCTTCAGTTCTCATCTAGGATTCATCCTACACTGTTCTAAGGTCAAGAACTCATTAGAGTTAGGGTTTTACTATAACCCTAGATCTATATAACCCTAATGGTCTTTGTTATACATTTCATACAATAGTAAAATACATCATCGCCTCCGACGGCTATGAATCAAATCTCACACATAAGACATCCTAGTTACTAGTAATAGAGGCTAGGAACTTACCGTTGGTCTCTCGACAATGGTTGCTGGGAATTGACTGTGAGTTCTCCTTCTCCTTCTTCTTTCCCCTTTACAGCCTTTTCCTCAACTCTCTCTCTCACTTTCTAGGGTTCGAGAATGATTAAAAGAGTGGGAAAAGGTAGAGGTCGTTCCTTTTATAGAGGACAATCTCCCATTGGGAGTGGTATCCCAATTAGGAGAGTCTCCCAGCCAAGATAGGAAACTTTCCTAAACTCGGGCACTAGTTTAAGTTTGATCGATTGCTTATCAAGTCACCAAATACGTAAATCGGATAACCCAGTTTGTTTGACCAAACAAGCTTCAAGTTGACAGTTTTCCATACCTGGTTTTATGGTCCATCATCTGGTTGGTTCGTCTGACCCGGTTATGATGGGAAGACCTGTCACGACACGTTAACTAGGTTTGACCAGGTTAGTGGAGTACTGGTCTGACACTATAGGTCATTCCAGTAAGTGTTTTAGAACTTCTACTCGACAGACATAATGGCCAAGATGGATAAGACATTAATGGAGTAGAGTTAGAGTATAGAATTCACTTAAGATAAATCTTTCCTAAGAAAGATCCACTTGGATGTCCTTCTCTAGATGGTGATAGTAAAGCATGTGCCCAAGTTTGCCAAAAGTGGCTACCCAGTGCTGGGATTCAGTTGGCTCATGTATTCTAAAAGGATTCGTCTCTCTTTCAAATATGAGGGGCAAAAATGTGATTCTCTTTGACTTTACCCTCAATTAATATAATCTCGACTAAAGAGTGGTATCCGTAAGCAACCCATTTTTGCCATCCCCAGCCAAGTAGGATCTTCTTGATATGCAGACAACAAGAGAGGGGAGGTGTAAGACCCATATCAAGCTAACCCGGTCTTACCACCTTGAACCAGGTCTACCCATCATGGTCGAGCCAAATGAATCAAGTGCGTGAGGGAGATCGCGATCCCAGGTATTAAACTGACCCAAAAACACTAAAATAAGGGGGAGGGTCGCATACCCAGCAAGGCAGGGTCGGACCCCCCCAGTATAAAAGTCAGACCCTGAGTTTTTAACCGGGGGTTGGACATTTTAGAATCAGGGGTCGACGGGATCTCCGACCCCCTCATCGACTCCCAGTTTATCGACAGAAACCGTGAATTGGGAACTTTCTAAATTTCAATGAGATTCTTTCCTAATCTCAATGGGACTTATTTTGGGAGTTTCTACTCTATAAATAGGACGTCCCTAAGCCTCTTTCACTCCTTCTAGAACCCTAATTGGATTGAGAGAAGAGAAGGAGAAGAGAAAGAGAAGAGAAGGAAAGTGGAGAAGAAGATCAAAGAGAAGGCTTCAGAGAAACCAGCCTAATTCTCAGGTATGGATACTATCTCCATGTAGTTCTAAAGACCTTAGAGTAGATAGTGAAGAGGGAATGATCTAGGAGAAACCCAAATCATCCATCCATGGTTAGGTTTTCATGAAAACCATGGGGGAGATCATAAAAATCATGTAGGTGAATAAACTATAGTTCTAAGCCATAGAACATGTATGTAATGGATTGTAGAAGCAATCCATAGGACCCAAACATGAAGGAATGGATTGTAGGATGAAAATTTGACTAAACCCATGGGGGGTCGCACGGGGGTCGATGGCCAATCGACCCTATCAGACCCTAACAATCGACCCCCAGTGTTCGGGAAGTCCAAAATCTGGGTGGTAGCACCCAGGGTCGATGGAATCTCCGACCCTGGCATCGACCCCCAGTTAACAGCATGCTTTTAAAAATCATAATTAACTCTAATTAAATTCTATACTTGATTAGGTCTTCTAGTGATATAATATTGATATTTAGTTGATTCTTAAAGCTTGAAAGAGGATCTACGATCAAGCAAAGGTGAGGAAACAAGACCTAAACTAATTGGTTAATAATAAACTGTTTTATTCTTGAGTCCAATGCCATGATTGATTCTATGCGTGTATGCTTGTTATGTGCATTCAACCTGTCATCCAATATTTTTATTATTACTGTTCATGCATATTTAAATTATTGTTTATAACATGATGATGATGATGATGATAGGAATAGGCATGTGAATGTGTGTGTGTGGTTGGTGTGCTTGATGCGAGCGAGTATCAGGGGGGTGTCATAGGCCGGGCCTCAGCACTCTAGCTCTATCTCTAACTCAAGTTTTGTCCACTGACATCGTCGTATCGCCATTACCTTAGCAGAACTATTACGTCATAGTGTATGAGGGGAGGTGGTCTTGGACCGTGTAGTCCCTGACTCTGCCGGGGGGCCTTAGCCCTATCTCTATGGACGTATTGAGGGATGCTAGGGTGAGGCCTTGGATACACTGATTGGCATTAGGATTGGTTAGTTGCGAGCCCCGTTTACGAGCCCTCGCCAGCAGGGGCTTACGTGTTGGTATGGGCAACTAGTACAGCAATAAACGTAACCTTTGCGTGTACATTGTCCATGGTGGGTGCATGTGGGACGACAATAAACGTTACCTTTGGGCGGCTTCACACACTCGTGTATAGAGGTGCGGCATCAATAAATGTAACCTTTGGCCACCTATCCTTTCTATAGCACATTGCAAATTTATTTACCAGACCAAAGATATGAATTGAATGCATGCATATGTTTGTTGCATTGTTTTGTTTGCTCACTGAACCATGATGTATGCTCACCCTCTTGACGTCGAATATTTTTAGTTGATGATGCATGTACTACGGTCGAAGATTACATGAGTGCTCCGGTGTACGCACGTATTGCTGCAATGGAAGCCGAAGACTTAGTGGATACGCATGACTCTTCATGCGAGTGCAACTCATGCGTATTCGATTAGATTTTTGTTTGAATTATTAAAGGGATGTAATTGATACTTTATTTATTTATGTCTCAGTTGATACAACAATAACTTGATATTTTATTATGGTTATCACAGTTAGATTTCTCGGTTCATTTACTATAAGACTTCCGCTATTGTGTATTTATTCTGATTATGGTTGTGGATGTGTATGATTTTTATTTTTAATGGACACAACCTATTAGAGATCCTGATTGAACCGTTGGTTTATTAGCGGTTCATCACACCGTTCTGAATGGTGCAGAATCGGGGTGTGATAGGAGGTGAATGAAAATTTAGAAAAGTACAGGGGAGGTGAGTAAAACTCTCTTAAACCGATAGTTTGTGCTCTCTATGGTGTTCTGAGCTGAGCCAAAGTGCCCCCTAGTGTGCAGGAGTCTAGGTGAGCACATTCGAAAAGGTTGAGGGTCCCAATTCAAGGTTTGGATTTTTAGTAGTGACTTCGAGGCTGATTTCGGTAGGCCCCATAACAAGGTCGTTGTGAGGACAAATGTCCGCCTACGCTGATGGACGGTAAAGATTTAGAGTCGGCACCTAAATTAAGGTCTAGGACCTCAATTGTAGTCTCATCCTGAGATAAGAAGTCTACTGACTCGTGACCTAATATATATCGGCTTGATCTATCAGAGAACGGGTAAGCGTTCAAGGTATAGTTTGGGAAGGTGTTAGGCACCTAAAGCTGCCCGATCAAAAAATCGGCGTCTTTTGTGATTCTACTTTCCTTAGACTCTATGGTTCTGACTGTTCATGGTCAATGGATGATGACTAAGGCTTCTGGGGGATCCTATGCTAAGTTGCTAAGTACTTCTAACCTAAGTTCAACCAAACATGTTCTCAAAGTAAATAAACAAACGAAATAATATACAATGAACCGAACCTAAGATGGTTAGGTGATGGACTGAATCTGAGATGCCTAAAAACATCTCAAATTACCTACGTATTTCAATCCTTGAAATTAAGTCCATAACATAGTTCAAATGGAATGTGATTAAGATTTATGGATGTGATTTATACTTAAGCTTTCTTAGATTCAATTATACAAGTTGAAGTTTATGCTTGATGATGATTGAGATTGAATCTAGAGATCGCCTATATGGATCAAAGTGAAAATAGATTCGAAAATGAAAATGGATATGGATGTGGATATGGATATGAAGGACCTAAGGATACTAAGATGGGGTACCGTACTTGGAGAGTCCTCCAAATTGCCTACGTATTCTAGAGGTCCTGGAAATAAGGTACAATGTAGTTCGTTGAGATGGATAGTGGATAGATATAGACAAGTCGATATGGGTATGACTGGTATGGATAACCTAAATGAGCTAAGAATGCGTACTTGTAAGTAGAAACTTCGCCAAGCAAAGAGGTACGTACTCATAAGCACAATCAGATAAACCTCGCCAAGCAAAGAGGTGATCCCGCCAAAGCAAGGTGATAAGGTAGAAGATCCTACCAAGCAAGAGGATGGTCCCGCCAAGTAAGGGGATAAGGTAAGGATCCTACCAAGCAAGAGGATGGTCCCGCCAAGCAAGGGGATGAGGTAAGGGATCCTGCCAAGCAAGAGGATGGTCCTGCCAAGCAAGGGGATGAGGTAAGTGATCCTGCTAAGCAAGAGGATGGTCCCACCAAACAAAGGGATAAGGTAAAGGATCCTGCCAAGCAAGAGGATGGTCCCGCCAAACAAGGAGATAAGTAAGGAATCCTGCCAAGCAAGAGGATGGTTCCGTCAAGCAAAGGAGATAAGGTAAAGGATCTGGCCAAGCAAGAGAATGGTCCCGCTAAGCAAGGGGATGTGCTAAGGAATCCTGCCAAGCAAGAGGATGGTCCTGCCAAGCAAAGGGGATGAGGTAAAAGATCCTGCCAAGCAAGGGGATACAAATGGTTTTACAAGAATCGGGTGTGGGTCTGTATTTGGGTCTCTTTCCCAAACTACCTACGTATTTCAAGGTGACTGCCTGAGAATCAGGATCCACGTAGTTTGAAAGCAAAGGGAAACATACTTGTAAGTAGAACCTGGCCAAGAAAAAGAGGTACATACTTACAAGCATGACTTGGGATAGAGCCTCGCCAAGCAATGAGACTAGGATATGGAATGATTTTGGAAGACTAGAGTGTGGGTCCATATTTGGGTCTCTTTCCCAAACTACCTACGTATCTCAGGGTATTGCTTTGAGAATCAGGATCTGTGTAGCTTGAAAGAGATGGGTTACAGAAGATGTGTAGAGGATGATAGATATGGATAACTTAAAGGAGCTAAGAATGCGTACCCACGAGTAGAACCTCGCCAAGCAAAGAGATCCGTACTCACAAGCATAACTTTGGAACAGATGAACCTCACCAAGCAAAGAGGTAGTTCCGCCAAGCAAGGGGATGAGTAAGGGATCCTGACCAGCAAGAAGATGGTCCCACCAAGCAAGGGGATGAATAAGGAATCTTACCAAGCAAGGAGATGGTCCTGCCAAGCAAGGGGATGAGTAAAGGACCCTACCAAGCAAGAGGATGGTCTTGCCAAGCAAAGGGGATGCAAATGGTTTCACAAGAATAGGGTGTGGGTCCGTATTTGGGTCTCTTTCCCAAAATACCTACATATCTCAGGGTAACTGCTTGAGAATCAAGATCCTCGAAGTTAGAAAGAGATGGCATTCGGATAGATGTGTAGGTGATGATAGATATGGATAACCTCAAGGAGTTAAGAATGCGTACCCCTAAGCAAAACCTCACCAAGCAAAGAGATTCGTACTCACAAGCATAACTTTGGAGCAGATAAACCTCGCCAAGAAAAGAGGTAGTCCCGCCAAGCAAGGGGATGTGTACTCATAAGTAGAACCTAACTAAGCAAAGAGGTGCATACTCACAAACACGACACAGGGATAGAGCCTCGCCAGGCAAAGAGACTAGGATATGGAATGATTTTGCAAGACTAGAGTGTGGGTCCGTATCTGGGTCTCTTTCCCAAATTACCTACGTATCTCAGGGTATTGCTCTGAAAATCAGGATCTGCATAGTTCGAATGGATTCAATCATTCATTCATGTGTTCTTTCAAGATCAGGGTGTGGAATCTAAATACTCTATGGTTGGATTCACATCACACCTATGTAGGTCTCTATAGCCTAGAGGAAATGAGCTAAGGGGTAGGGATGGTCCTAAAACTACCCTTGACCTAGAACCCTAATTTTAGAATGTGTTGGGCTAGGCTTCATGTTGATTGATTAGGACTTTTATCTTTTTCACTTTTATCCTTCCCATGAATGTGGGTGCACATCCCTACACCTAAGAATGTCTTCCAACAGTGTACATGCATGGCAGTTCAACTAAGGTGTAGTAAAAAGTAAGTTCTTGCCAACATAAACATCATTCAAGCATGACATTAGCAAGCATATCAAACATGGCAGTGTACTCAAAGCTAATAGTGTAAGCATTCTAAATATGGCAGTGCACAATATGATAGTGTAATTAAGTGAACATGGTAGATGCACGAATATAACAATGTAGATAATATCAAACCCTTAATCTAACGGTTAGATCTCTTCAAAACATTGATAATCATAATCAACACTTAGATTTCATCAAAATAGCCAAGATCAATGGCTCAAATCTCACATTAAGATATAATCATGATCAAACTAAGAAATCAGTGGCTCAAATTCATCTAAATCAATTATGATCTAGATTCAACGATTTATATCACTCAAAATACCCACGATGACAATCCAACGGTTCAAATCACTCAAGATCATAATCCAACCGTTTAGATTGATTAAAATTACTTCCAAAGATAATTTTCAGATTGATTAAAATCACTTTCAAAGATAATCTAACGATTCAGATCGTTCATCATGATAATCCAACCGCTCAGATTGATTAAAGTCACTCCCAAAGAAAATCTAACTGTTCAAATTGCTTACCATGACAATCCAACCGCTCAGATTGATTAAAGTCACTTATCAAGACAATCCGATGGTTCAGATTGCTTAAAATCACATCTAATGACCATATTAAAATTCACATTAAAAATTTATGATCAATGGACGTATTTTAATCATATCAAAATTCCAAATCAATTGCCATGATCAACTCATTAAAATTTTAATTATCTGGTCATGATCAATTCTCATAAAATTCAAATTATGTGGTTGGATCAACCACATTAAAATTTCAATCATATGGTCGGACTAATCGCATTAAAATTTTCATCACATGGTCAAACCAATCACATTAAAATTTCCATCATATGGTCGGACCAATCACATTAAAATTCTCATCACATGGTCGGACCAATCACATAAAATTCTCAATCACATGGTCGGACCAATCTTCATCACATAAAATTTCCATGATCATAGATGGTTCTCAATGAGCATTAGATAGGCATGATCAATGGGAAATATTAAAACACATCAAACATGCAAAATCAATGGGCGATATTTGCAAAGCATGTAATGATATCAGACAATAAAACAAAAATATACAATGTATAAAAAATAAAATAATTTAATAATGTATATGCATAAAAAACCATACAGCAATGAGGCTGTATAATTACGAACAATATGTATATGCAAAATCAGAAGTTGAAACAACAAACAAATAAGCATAGAGGTCACTGTAAACTGAAAAGGGAGGAAACCATACCTGGTAATGTTGCCGGTGGTGGTAAAGACTATGAACAGTGGGTGCAGGCTATCTAACGATCGTGGCGACGGCGATGCAGGTGATCGCAGGAGTGGCCAATGATAATCGCGGATGATGTTGGAGGTGGTCAAAGATAGTGGCAAAGGGTTGCAGGTCAAGTGGTTGCAGCTCAAGTCTGCGGGTGGTTCGATTAAGGTCTAGGTAGCAGATCAGTGGTGGGTAGTTCGATGAATATCAATGGTGGCTGGGTGGAAGGTGGTTGTGCAGATTGGTCTGGGTTGAGGGTTTGTTGTGTAGAGGGGTGTAGTAGTAGATTTTTTCTCTATTGCAGGTGGTTTGATTCAGGTGGGTGTTTGAGTAAGAGATTGGAAGTGATTGGTTGGTAAATGGTGGTGGTTGTTATTGCAAGCCAAAACCCAAAACTCCCTCTGATTTTTTTTTGGTTCAGTTCTCCTACCTTCGTTTCTTAAAAATCCCCCCCTTCTCTTCTCTTTCTCCCTTTTATCTCTCCAGTTCCTCACTCTCCCTTTTCGGATTGGTTTAAGGAGCTAGGCGTTAGGAGTAGGTGGTACGGTTGGGTGGTATGGGCTGTTCGGCTGGGCAACTTGAGGTGTCGATGGGAGAAGTTAGTGGATGGATTCATGGTATGGGTTTGATAGGTGGCATGAGGGAGCAGGTTTTGAAGTGTTTAATGAAAGGATGGGTAGGTGGCGGTGGACTGCTCGATGGAGAGGTGTTGGTTGCAAGGTGGCAGTACATGGAGTGGTTAGCAGGGTGAGGTGTCGAGTGGAACAAAGCTGATGAGGAGTGGTGTGCAGATAATTTGGCTGGTAGCAGAGCCATGGGTTGCGTGGTGGAGCTGGTTAGCGTGGAAGTGTAGGATCGGGAGGGATGGGTTTGGTCTTGGGCAGGTTTCATGGGAAATGGGGATGGCTCAAGGAGTGTGGTGCAAGGGAAAGGAGGTGTCGACCAGAGAGGAAGGACAGGGGAATGATGCAGTCCAACTACGAAGATCGGCCCGCATCAAAGCCCAAGCTTACAAAGCCCATTTGGCCCAAGACCAAGGTATGAACCAAGCTACAAAAGAACCAATGAACCTGGCCCTTGCTCCTTAAAACCAGCCCATTTTTGGTGACCTTTCAAGTCTTTAGTGGATAATGAGGTGGCATTTTCTATTCAATATTTCTAGAGTCTTCTCTACATTGGATCTTGCATCAAGACATTGAACCTAACATCAATACCTTGGACCTTTACTCAAGACATTGGAGCTTGCATCAAGACATTGAACCTAACATCAATACCTTGGACCTTGAATCCAAGACTTTGGAACTTGCATCAATGCTCATTGGAGTAACCCCTTGCATTGGAAGAGTTTATTTTTCTATTGTGGATTTAAAGATATGATTGTCTTTTTATTTTCTCTATTATGCCTATAAAAGGCCACCAAAGTAGTTTGTATTGTAGAGACAATTTGAAGTGATTCTTATGAATGAAATTTGCCTAAGTGCAATTCTTGAACCTAGAAGAGTTCTCCCTTGAAACCTTGAAGAAGTTTCATTCCATCCTAGAAGAGTTGGAATTTTATTCTTCACCTACATCCTTGAAGAGTTGTAGGCCACCTTTGGAGTTGATTTACATCCTAGAAGATAAGTAAGTCACCCCACCTTCATTTCCATCAATTATATCCTTTTCTTTCTTTACCTTTAACAAAAATTCAAAATCCATTTCTGCACTTCACCTCCCTTTTGATTCCTTTGATTTTGTATAAGTCCACTCTCCTGATCCATTAGTTCCATAAGCTCAAAATTGGCTTACATCATTTGGTATCAGAGCAAAGGAGGAGAGATATTATGGGTCCAAAATTTTGAGGTGGTCGAGGTAGTCGCACTACCACCATCAATGATGATGCATTAGCACAAGCCTTACAAATACAACAACAAATGCAAGAACAAATTCAAAACCTTACTCTTGAGGTTCAGAGACTACGAGATGGTAACAATCCATCAAATTCAAGAGAAGATAGATCGGATGATTCCTTATCAGAAGGATCCGAACCCATAACAAGAGGGTTTCGTCCACACTACCCTCAAGGAGGTCGAGAACGGGACTGGGAAAAAGAAGTCCATAGGGATATTCCGGAGTTTTCAGGTACTGATCCTCCTGATGAAATTCTTGATTGGCTAACTCTTGTAAATGAAGTTTTTGAGCATAGAAATGTCCCGGACAATCGTCGGGTTGACATCATTTCCATGCGCCTTCGAGGCAAGGCCATCGCTTGGTGGCGACGTGAGAAGCAAACACGTCAATCCATTGGCAAAGCTCCCATCACTTCATGGAGAAAGATGGAAGATAAGATGAAAAAATACTTCCTTCCCAAGGGATATAAGAGAGAGCTCTATCAACGGTACCAAAATTTGAGGCAAGGTACACGCACGGTAGACCAATACACCAATGAGTTCAATGAGTTGGTGATTCGTAACAACATCATAGATCCGGAAGATGTACTTGTGAACAAATACTTGAATGGGCTCCAATCTTACATTCAAGAGGCCCTTGGAGTCCTTGACATTTGGGATGTGGGAGATGCACATCAAAGATCCCTTAAGGTGGAACGTTCTTGAGGTCGGAAACAACAATCTACTTTCACCTCCAATCGATCAAATCGGAATCCGGTGAGTACTACTAAACCAAGTAATTCTTTAGACCATTCCTCTAACATGGAAAAGTTGTCTACTCAACCAAATGTTACTAATCCTACCACCCAAACCAGTTGAAGTTCCTCTGTCGGTACAAAATGTTATTCTTGTGGAGAAATTGGCCACCGAGCAAGTAATTGTCAAAATTTTAAAAACTCTCATAAGGGTAAAGGTGCCTTGTTGGGTTTTGAGGACCAAGAAAATGAATTCGATGCTGAGGATGTCGATAATGATGATCTTTTAGAGGAAGATCATAAAGAAGATGGAGAAGTGCTCCATGCCGATACCGGAGAACTCCTCATGATGAGAAAGATATTTCTCACCCCAGAGCAAGAAAATGGAGATCAATGGTTACGCAACAATATCTTCCACACAGCATGTACCATTTCCGGTAAGGTATGCCAACTCATCATTGATTCTGGATGTTGTGAGAATGTAATTTCAGAAGAGGCGACTCGAAAGTTAAAATTGGACTTGAAAGAACATCCTACACCATACAAAATGTCTTGGCTAAAGCGCGGTAGTGAGGTAACCATTTCCAAACGATGTCTTGTTCATCTTTCCATTGCATCTACATATTATGATAAAATATGGTGTGATGTATTACCCATGGATGCTAGTCACATCATTCTTGGTCGTCCTTGGCAATTTGATCGGAGAACTACTCATGATGGGAGGAATAACACTTATTCTTTTGAATTTGATAAAAAAAGAATTATTTTGGCACCTAGCAAGGAGCCTCTCAAGTCTCCAATTATGGAAAATTCTCCAACCCCAAATTTACTCACAATAAAGGATGTAAAGGGTGCTATGGAAGGCGTAGATGTTGTGTATATAATGCTAAAAAAATTGGAGTATGATGTACAAATGTCAATCATCCCAGACCAAGTGAAACCACTATTAAGTGAGTTTCAAGATGTATTTCCATTCGACCTACCCTCAAGTCTCCCTCCGATGAGAGAAATTCAGCATCAACTTGATTTGATACCTGGTGCACCTCTTCCCCATCTACCTCATTACCGGATGAGTCCAACCGAACATGCCGAGTTGCAACGGCAAGTTACGAGAACTCTTATCTAAAGGGGTTCATTCGAGAAAGCCTTAGTCCTTGTGCTGTGCCTCGCACTCTTAGTGCCAAAGAAGAATGGAACATGGAGGATGTGTGTTGATAGCCGAGCCATCAACAAGATCACGGTCAAGTACCGTTTTCCCATTCCCGCCTTGATGATCTCTTGGACAATCTATCCGGCTCTACCATTTTCTCAAAGCTTGATTTGAAAAGTGGTTATCATCAAATCCGAATCAGACCGGGAGATGAATGGAAGACGGCTTTCAAGACCAAAGATGGACTATTTGAATGGCTAGTCATGCCATTTGGATTGTCAAATGCCCCATCCACTTTCATGAGGTTTATGAACCAAATCTTGAAGCCTTACCTTGGAAGATTTGTTGTGGTTTACTTTGATGATATTCTTATTTATAGTAAGACTACTAATGAGCATTTGCAGCACCTCCAAGAAGTGCTACTTACCCTAAGGAAGGAGAGTCTCTATGCAGCCCTTGACAAGTGCTACTTCATGGTGGAGGAAATTCTCTTCTTAGGTTTCAACATCTCCCAGGATGGCATCTCCGTTGATAATGCAAAGATTAAAGTAATTCAAGAATGGCCAACTCCAACCAATGTTCATGATGTTCGAAGCTTCCATGGATTGGCATCATTTTATCGGCGATTCATTGCCCATTTCAGTTCTTTAGCAGCCCCACTCACTTCTTGCATAAAAAAGGGAGTCTTCGAATGGACCAATGAAGCCCAACGGTTTTGAGCAACTCAAAGAAAAGTTAAGCACTGCCCGGTTTTAGCTCTTCCAAATTTTGATCTTATTTTTGAAGTACATTGTGATGCTTCCGGAACCGGCATTGGAGGAGTCTTGAGTCAAGGAGGACGTCCCGTCGCTTTCTTTAGCGAAAAATTGAATGGTGCTAAGCTCCGTTATAGTACTTACGATTTAGAGTTTTATGCTCTCTTTCGTACCCTTAAGTATTGGAGGCCATATTTGATCCATAGGGAGTTTATTTTGTACACTGATCATGAAGCTCTAAAGTACATTTCAGGTCAACATTTTTGTGATGGTTTCCTTTTCAAAGGAAATCGCTTATGCATTCCAAATTGTTCCTTACGGCAAAAGGTGATTGAAGAGATACATAACGGAGGACACTTTGGGAGAGACAAGACACTACACTTAGTTGCGACTAAATACTTTTGGCCCCACCTCAAGAAAGATGTGCACCGTCATGTGATGAAGTGTCGAAAATGCCAAGTGGGAAAGGGACAAAACACCAATGCAGGCCTCTACTTACCCTTATCCATACCACAAGCTCCTTGGGAAGACATATCTATGGATTTTATCCTTGGATTACCATGCACACTTCGAGGTATGGATTCAATTTTTGTGGTGGTTGATAGATTCTCAAAGATGACCCACTTCATTCCTTGTCGCAAAACAATGGATGCATCCCGTATCGCCGATCTTTTCTTTAAAGAAGTTTACAAATTGCATGGTCTCCCTAAGACTATCACTTCGATCGAGATACGAAATTCCTTAGTCATTTTTGGCGACAACTTTGGAAAAATATTGGCACCAAACTGCAGTTTAGTACGGTGTTCCACCCTCAAACCGATGGCCAAACTGAAGTAGTCAACTGATCTTTGGGAAACTTGTTGCGGACCTTGATCGATGACAACCCCCGCTCTTGGGAAAATCGGTTATCACTTGGTGAGTTTGCCTTTAATTGTTCGGTGAATTGAACTACAGGTTATAGTCCATTTGTCATTGTTTATGGGAGACAACCCAAGTCGGCACTTGACCTCTCACCCATTCCATTTCTGGAAAAATCAATTGGCAAAGTTGATGATATTGTTTCTGAAATGAGACAAATCCATGAAAGTGTGTATCAAAAGCTTCAAGACAAGACAAAGCTCTACAAGAAGGCCTTTGATAAGCGGCGCCGTGAGGTAATCTATGAACCCGATGATTATGTTTGGGCTTACTTGCCACCAGAACGACATCCAGTTGGAAGCTATAACAAACTTAGTGCTCGAAAGATTGGACCTCTTGAAGTTCTTGCTCGCATCAATCCCAATGCATATCAGCTCAAGCTTCCACCCCATATGAAGATTCATGATGTTTTCAATGTGCGTCATTTAACACCATTTATGGGTGATTCTACCAATGAAGAAGACTTGAATTCTGAGACGAATTCTTTCTCACAAGGGGGGAATGATGCAGTCCAACTACGAAGACCGGCCCACATCAAAGCCCAAGCTTACAAAGCCCATTTGGCCCAAGACCAAGGTATGAACCAAGCTACAAAAGAACCAATGAACCTGGCCCTTGCTCCTTAAAACCAGCCCATTTTTGGTGACCTTTCAAGTCTTTAGTGGATAATGAGGTGGCCTTTTCTATTCAATATTTCTAGAGTCTTCTCTACATTGGAGCTTGCATCAAGACATTGAACCTAACATCAATACCTTGGACCTTTACTCAAGACATTGGAGCTTGCATCAAGACATTGAACCTAACATCAATACCTTGGACCTTGAATCAAGACTTTGGAACATGCATCAATGCTCATTGGAGTAATCCCTTGCATTGGAAGAGTTTATTTTTCTATTGTGGATTTAAAGATATGATTGTCTTTTTATTTTCTCTATTATGCCTATAAAAGGCCACCAAAGTAGTTTATATTGTAGAGACAATTTGAAGTGATTCTTATGAATGAAATTTGCCTAAGTGCAATTCTTAAACCTAGAAGAGTTCTCCCTTGAAACCTTGAAGAAGTTTCATTCCATCCTAGAAGAGTTGGAATTTTATTCTTCACCTACATCCTTGAAGAGTTGTAGGCCACCTTTGGAGTTGATTTACATCCTAGAAGAGAAGTAAGTCACCCCACCTTCACTTCCATCAATTATATCCCTTTTCTTTCTTTACCTTTAACAAAAATTCAAAATCCATTTCTGCACTTCACCTCCTTTTGATTCCTTTGATTTTGTATAAGTCCACTCTCTCCGATCCATTAGTTCCATAAGCTCAAAATTGGCTTACAT
>CM053270.1:8709271-8769432 GCA_028583415.1 Protea cynaroides | reverse complement strand
ACCCTAACCCCTCTCTTCTACTTGTGCATTGCTTCCTCTCTCTCTCTCTCTCTCTCTCTCTCTCTCTCTCTCTCTTTCTTTCTTTCTCTCCCTTACTCTGTTTCTCGACTTGGGTTCTTTTCTGCGGTAAGCCCTTCTTAGATCTTTGAGGTTCCTTTCTCTTCAAGTCTCTGAATCTCTGAGGTTCCTTTCTCTTTAGATCTATGTTTTTTTTATCTCTCCATTCTTGTTTTTTCTCCACTGTTTTTTTCGGTTCTTGAATCTGTTTTTTTTTTAGATCTGAAGTTTTCTGCATTACTCCTAAAACGTTCTTCAGATCTGAGTTTTCTTCTGGTTGTTCTCTTTAGATTTGTTGTGTTTCTCCCATCCGACGCATCTCTGGTTCCATCAGATCTGTGCGGACTTGCTCGCTGGGGCCATTTTCCTCTATGCGTCTTTGCTGATATTTATTGTTCTTTCTCCATAAGATAAGAGCGAAACAAAATGCTTTACAGAGAAGGACGTGGCGTCAATTTGGAAGGAAGAACCTTATCGTATTGGGTTTTAGTTGCTTCGTTTTCAGCCCTGGGAATGTAATTTTAGGGTCGATGAACAGCAAGTTCACTGCAAGTCTGTGTAGATTCGCTTTTCAGGGTTCTTGGAGAAATAAATAATTGATTTTTAATTTGTTAGTTTCATTATTGCCATTTGTATTTTAACCATTATTGATGAGAATATTGATTTTTATGATGGTTGAATCATTAGGTATGAATCACCATTCTGTTGTGGATCCTTCGTTGAATCCTCCAAATAACTAATGATTCCATCTCAACCCCCATATCATGATATCGTGATTGAAGACATTTTTAGTGAGGTTTCGTTCGAATCACATTAGTAAAACAGAAATTAAAGTTACAGACAGAATTACAACGGAAGAAACTCCAATGAATCATTCATAGTCCATGAGGATTGCTTCTCACTATAGTGGACCAGAAAACAAAAATATTGCCTGGATCGGATAGAACCAAACCTAAAATCAAATCTCAGCGAAGGATTAAAGCTTGGGGGTGTGGGAATACGAAACCGATATGAGATCCAAAGATGAGAATTGAAGAGCCGATATACATGTTTCCCCTTAAGGATTCACAACTTTCCCTTATATTTTTGGAGAAGAAAAATAAATCATAAGGAAAGGGGAAAAGAAGAAGAAGACGACACCATGGAAAAATATTCTCAGAAATCATATTGGGCAAGGAAGAACCTTGAGATGGATATTCGAAGTCAGGCGGGTTGGGTTGAAAACCATAGTGAAACCACGGTTGGTCATGATAAATACAATTTTGATTTGAAGGATAAATTAATAAATGAACATAATTTTTTAATTTTACAATTTATAATTTGAGGGATAAAATTGTATTTCAACAAATTTAGTGATTTTCGTTAGTTAAGTGAACCTAGGTGATATTCTTGTGGGTGTAGATGATATTAGCAATCTTTGATGGGTTCTAGATGAAAATTTTTCTTTAGGCTATCTTTTGTATAGTTTATATTATGTTTATGAGTTATTTATAATAAATCATTTATGAGAATAAAATATGAATAATAAATAATAACCATCTAATACCACCAGACATAAAGAAGTAATAATAGATTATCAATATAATGATAAATACCTTCTAATCTATTGATAGATTTTAGATCATATCAATTTATTTTAAATATAAATAAGTGTCATAAATCATACCAAACAATTATTTATATCATAATGTATTATATAATTAATTCGAAGAGAGCCTTAGTTTCTATTCCCATTCATAATTTCCCATCTCTCTCTATCTCCTTATGCAATCTTCTCTCACTCTCTCTCATTCTTCTATATTTGTTCAAGAAAATTATCAAAAAAAAAAAAAAAAAAAGGAAAAAAAGCGAGAAAGAAATAGAGATAGAAATACACACAGCTAGTGTGTATTTTTTTTCCTTATTTAATTTATTCTAATTGAACGGCTAGGATTAGAAGCGCTTGGGAAGATCTCTTGGCCGTGACGGATAGAAACCCCACTCCAAATTGTTAAATAGGTTGCGTTTGTACTGTATAAACTACTAAATTTTATTATACAAAGGAGTTCCACTCCTATTGTACTGTTTTTTAAACTTCTAATTTTCTTTTCCTAATCTTCTTCTGTGTGAATCGTGAGAGGACAGAGGAGTTCCAAGTTGGAGCTAAACAATCTATTTATATACTTTGGAATTTCTCTAGGCCTGAACTCATCATCCAATTCTTCTCAATTGCCTGGAAAAATGTCAGTCGTGCTTAATCCAACTACTAGGTCTTCGTGTTTGATCTCTCAGAGTGGAGTTGTTCAACCTTCTCTCAGGTTTACATTCTCTGTTCTGCATTATTGCCGCCTATCGGATTCAAGCACTTTCTGGCCAAGGAAGTGCAATGAGATTTTGGTTATCTGCTTACTATCTCATTGGTTCCCCCATTCCCTTTTTTTTTTTTTTTTTTTTTTTTTTTGCAGTTGTGCGAGCAAAGTGTTTGTAGGATTGAAACTCCAATCTGCAAGTATGTTCTTACCCTACTCTATATATCATATATCCATCTGTTTTGGTTTCATTTTAAGAAGTGCTCTTCCCTTTACATGTTTTCTGTTACAGGTCCCTTTGGAATCGTTAAACTGAACCTGACTGGTGAATTCCATGACAAGGTTCATAAGAGCATTCATTCCTGGTAAACTATGTTAGGCACTTGGGTTTGATTTTAGTTGTGTTCTACATTTTAGTAAACCTACTAGACGAAGGTGGTTTTAATTTATCAATATCTTCAATAAGTTTCATTTTGGATGATATAATTGTTAGTTCGAGTTACTATTCATTGAATTTGTCGTGCCTTGCTACAATAGCATTGTTCATGCAAGAGCTGAGGGGTTTTCAGGGTTTTCAGAAGGTCCAACCATACAATTGATAAAAACACAAAGGCTAAAAAGTGCAACCTGACCGCATGTTCTTAGTAGTCCATGGATGAAGGTTTTTTGAATATTGTAGGAGTGTGTTCTCATTCATTGGGATTGCTATTGTAAGGTTCTTTGGACTGACCAGTCTTGTGAAGGCATTGGCTTGTTGTCCATATTGAACAGGTCATCACAGAGGCTGCAAGCCTGGCCTTCATCTCAGGTTGCTTGGCGTTTTTAGTAACACAAGCTAGTATTGACTTGATTTTAGGGAATTTAGATACATTTTAACACATATTTTTCTTGTGTTCCATATATGATCTGGGTGTTCCTTTGAATGAATTGGTCTCTTCTGTAACAGTGTTGTTGAAATCTGTATTTAAGTTCCATTTATATACTATTGATATGGAATTTTCTTAACCAAAGCATTAATGACTTTATTTAGTACGCAATTGGATCTCAAGTTGGTATTCTGATCAAAGGTTTTATTGTATTCAAGTTAATTTTTTTAACCTTTCCAAACTTCAGAGTTTAAAGTTGAACCGTAGAGGAATAATCAAGAGATCATATAGGCAATTGGTTTTGTTCCTCTCTGCATAACTATATGGCATTTAAATGTTTGTTTAAATTTATAGTTGTGGGAAATATAAATCAAACAAAAAAAAAATGCCTGAAGTATCTTCTGTGATTTGTTAAATTTCTGATGCCTTGGTGCCTTGCCCATCGTTGATGGACTGTGTCTTTGGTTTTGGTAATATCTCATATATATATATTTGTGGCTTGATAAATGAATCCCATGGAAATATGCCATTAACAATCTTAACATGCAGTAATAGTCTCCAATCACCTAAAATTTTTCTTGTTTTTGGGTCTAGTTAAAAATAGAATTAAGAGTAAGCATGTATGCAACTTCTTATATGATTTGACGTTTCTCTTATGTCATCACCCTTCTGGATGACGAACCAACTTATTGCTGAAGAAGTTTCTTATTTACTGTTGTTTATTTGGTTGAATGTGCTTGATGTTACATGAATGATCATTGCTATTGTTTGCAGGACTAATAACAAGAAGCCAACAAAAGCACGTTTTGGAATGATGCCCATAGGTACACCAAGAGTGCCTTATCGAACTCCTGGAGAAGGAACTTGGCAGTGGGTTGATTTGTGGAATGCTCTTGTAAGTCATGGCTTCCCTAATATTGGATTAATTAGAAATCTAGAAATTCATTTGGTAGACCATGAAGAAGATTGTAGGGGTGACTCCAGGAGTGTTGAGGGTATCAACCATTTGCATTTCTCATTAAGTAGAATGTGAGCCATTTAGATTGGCTGATGATGTAATCGGTTAATATCTGTTCATGTATGTTAGAAGTCATAACAAGGGGGAGAGGCGCTAATCCCAATGTCAGTAAACCTCTCCCCTCTTTCTTTTATTTTTGGTTATTACTTGGTTGTCCTTCTAGGATTGTATTCCCTAAATGATATATGTACCAAAAGACTAATGAAATAAACACCAAACCAGAAAACCGAGAGGAAGAGAAAGAAATAGAGGAAGAAGATGGAGTAGTAGAAGAGTTCGGTTACAGAAGAGAATGGCTGTAATCGATTGTGTCTCTTCCCTGCCCTATTGCCTTGTATTTATAGTGAAAAATAGAACACATTACAACTCAGCTTGGAGATATCCTAAAATACAAAGACAAATAAAGGAAAGAAATAATCTAATTTGGGAAAGAAATAATGTGATTTAGTCAACAAGATTAAATCTTATCCTAACAACTTGACAAAAGGATTTTGAAAAGAAAAGGAAATAAATACAGCTGTTGTGGGCTGGATTAGGTACAACTGTCGTGAACTGGATCAAGTTCAATGACAGGAACCAAAACCGTGGGCTGGTTCTGGTTTGGTAATAGTATCGTAACACCTTCCCTCAAGCTAGAGTATATAAGTCACCTAGACCCAGCTTGTAACAATTGAGACAGAATGCTGGTCAAAGAGAGGCTTAGTAAGTATATCAGCTAGCTGTTTGGAAGAGGAGATGACTAGAGTAATGACCAATTTCTTCATAATAGTGTCACGAACAAAATAACAATCCACCTCTATGTGCTTAGTGCATTTGTGAAAAAGGGGATTGCTAGCAATGTAGATAGCAGCCTGATTGTCACACTGCATGGTCATAGGATGAGTGATAGGAAATCTTAGTTCCTAAAGTAAAATTTTCAACCATAAAAGCTCAGCAGTAGTATGGGCCATAGCACGATACTCAGCTTCTGCACTGGACTTAGCGATAGTAGTTTGCTTTTTTACTTCGCCAGGTGACAAGATTGCCACCAACAAAGGGACAGTAGCCAGTAGTAGATTTGTCTAGCACCATCGGCACCAACCCATTCTGCATCTGAATAACCAACAACATCAAGATGGCAATGATGAACATAGATAAGACTTGAGCCAGGGGATTTCTTGAGATATCGTAGGATACGACAGATAGCCTCCCAATGAATGAGCTTAGGAGCTTGCATAAACTAACTAATTATCTCAACAACAAAGGAAATGTCAGGTCGAGTAACTGTAAGATAAATCAGTTTGCCAACTAAGCGTCGATACTGATGAACGTTTGCATATTCAGGACTGTCACAAGTTTCAAGTTTCTGATGAGGGTCCATGGGTGTTTCCGCTGGCTTTGTGCCGAGTAGACCAGTTTCAATAAGAAGATCAAGTACATATTTTCTTTGAGAAAGATTGATGCTTTTACTACTTCGAACAACTTCAATACCAAGAAAATAATGAAGAAGTCCAAGATCTTTTATTTGAAAATGCTTGTTGCAATGGGATTTGATCTCCTTGATCCTTGATTTGCCATTCCCTGTAATAATTATATCATCAACATAAACAGCAATTATAGTGACAGTGGATTGTCGACGTCGTACAAAGCCGGAGTGATCAGAGTAGTAGGCAGTGAATCCAAAACTGGTAATGACTGTGCTGAATTTGTCAAATCAAGCACGAGGAGATTGCTTGAGCCCATAGATAGCCTTAAGCAGTTTGCAAACTTTGATAGAAGTCCCTCCCTGAGCAACATACCCCGGAGGGTGGTCCATATAAACTTCTTCCTGAAGTTCTCCATGAAGGAAAATATTCTTAACATTCATCTGATAAAGAGGCCAATCAAAATTCACAGCCATAGAGATAAGTACGTGAGAAAAAGTTGAGACGAGCTACAGGAGAAAAGGTTTCAAAATAGTTAACCCCATATGTCTGAGTGAAACCTTTGGCCATAAGGCGAGCTTTTAGTCATTCAACAGAACCATCGACATTGTGTTTTACAGTATGCACCCACTGGCAATGAACCACAGAATAGCCAGGTGGAAGGTCAACAAGGACCCATGTCTGACGAGAGGTTAAGGCATCCATCTCAGCATCCATTGCCATTTTCCACCCTAGATGGGATAAAGCTTGGGAAGGAGTGGTAGGTACAAAGGAAGTAGATAAAGAATACACAAGGTTACGATGATAGTAGGGTAAGTGATCAGTAGTAACAAAGTGCTCAATAGGAAAAGTAAGTAAAGAGTGCTGAGTGCAAGTACGTTTACCTTTTCAAAGAGCGATAGGGAGGTCAGGGTTGACCTCAAAGGTAGGGGTAGACATAGTGCCAGGCAGAGCAAAAGGAGCAGTGATTGGAGCTAGCGGTGTACTTCGTTTGTAAACTTGTATGGGTGGTGGTGGTGGTGGAGAAATCGGTGGTGGGCATGGGGTGGTAGAAGTATCATTCGATGAGGTCATGAGGGGTATTGGAGGAGCAGTAGAAGGGGATACAGTCTCAGGCACCGAAGCTAGGTAATACGGTGTATCTTCAAAAAAGGTAACATCAGCATTGATAAAATGACGTCGATGAAGAGTGTCAAAGCATCTGTACCCTTTCTGAGTACAAGAATATCCAAGAAATATGCATTTGATAGAGCGAGGAGATAGTCTTATGGTGGAACATTGAATAAAGGGGTATTGGGATAAAGTAAAAGAAATGGAACCTTATTGTCGTGTATAGAGGAAGGCATCCTGTTAATAAGATAGCAGACAATTAAAATAGCATCACTCTAATAATACCGATGTACATTCATCTGAAACATGAGAGATCTGGCAATATCCAGAAGATGCCTATTCTTGCGTTCAACAACCCCATTTTGTTGGGGAATGTAAGCACAACTGGTATGATGAAGAAGACTATTAACAAAGCAAAAATCAGAGATAGCAGTTTGGGTATACTCTAGGGCATTATCAGTAGGTAAGACTTTTATGTTAACACCAAAGTGATTATAAATTTCCTGATAAAACCCTTTAAAAATATGAAGAAATTCAGAACGATCTTTGAGTAAATAAAGTTAGGTCATCATGGAATAATCATCCACAAATGTAACAAAATATAAATAACCGAGTCTGTTCGGAATATGACAGGGACCCCAAATATCAAATATCAGAATGAACTAAAGAAAACGGAGAGGAACTTCGGGATGTAGTACTAGATGGGAAGGATGAACGGTGATGTTTCCCTAACTTATAAGTTTCACACTAGATGTTAGTGAGAGATCTGCAGCTAGGGATAAGAGTCTTCATCTTGGAGAGAGACAGGTGACCGAGCCGGTGGTGCCATCAAAGGGGGTTAATGGTAGAGTAGTAGCAGCGGTAGTAGTCGGTTTAGTATGCTCCAAGTAAAGGCCTGCATGCTCAAGCCCACCACCAATTGTTGCCCTGCTCCTGAGATCCTGAAAAGTACAATAAGAAGGAAAGAAGGTAGCAGAACAGTTAAGTGACTTGATAAACTGACTAATAGACATAAGGTTAAGGGGTAACTTAGGAACATGTAGTACAGATCATAGAGTCATGGACGGGGTAAGAGAAACTTATCCATGCTCTGAAGCTGTAGTAGATGAACCATCATCCAGATAAACAGATACAGGTTTATGGAAGTAAGTAAGGAAGAGAAGACAGAGGTCTTACTGATCATATGGCAGGTAGCTCCAGAATCAATGATCCATGGAGTAGGGGATGTAGTAGAAAATAAAGCAGAGGTACCTGTATGTGCCAGGGTGGTAGCAGTGGATGGACCAGTGGACTCGAGTTGTTGAACCCGTCTGAGTAATGCCTCAAATTGGGCAGTGGATGGTACCGTTGATGGTGGTGCTGATGGTGAAGCCGGAGTGGGTGCAGGTGGAGTCTCAATAGCTGAGTTGGCTATTGCATCAGCCCAATCGGGTCGACCGTAGTTTTCCCAACAGGTGTTAATGTTATGATTTGTTTTGTGGCAGTGAGTGCAATACTTGTTGGATTTATCATAGTTAGACCGCATGTACTTCAACCAGATGGGTCACGTCCATGTCCCCGAATAGAGCCGCGACCTCTAGAGGAAGAGCCTCGGCCATGACCAGCAAATAGAGCAGAGTTGTCTTTGGGGGTATAGTCTCCTTGAGGGACCAATCTTTGGAGACGAAAGAAAGTCTCATTGAGACTAGGAATTGAAGAACCTGCAAGAAGCTGATTTTTCACTGCTTGATACTCAGGGGAGAGCCCAACTAAGAATTTAGCAACATAGAAGTCAGATTGTTGAGACTTCAGTTTGGCCAGATCAGTGGTAAGGGGTTGGATAGCCTGTATTTCCTCAATAATCTCTTTGAATCCACCATAGTACTCAGTCAAAGATTTGTCACCTATAAAGTAGGTGAACATCCTTTCGTAAAGATCATAGGGGCTTGGGTCCCCTGCAGCTGTGCAGCCCCATCTGGGCTGTTAGATGCGAGAGACATTTTTGTCTTGGCCATAAGTTTCCTGTAAATTAGACCAAATTGCTTTGGTAGTGTGATGGAACATTACAGTAGATACAATGGTGGGTTCAATACTATTCCATAACCACGTTTGGACAGTGGAATTGTCACGCATCCAAGAATTATATGCTTTAATTTCCTCCTCGTTTTTAGAATCAGAATAGGAAGGATCATCATATAGAATGTGCAGCTTGTCTTTAGAATGAATAAAGGCTTTTATAGTCTGAGCCCATAAAAGGTACTTGGAGATTCTTTTGAGTTTAATGGAGGTGATTTGAACCTCAAGAACTTAGAATCAGTCATCATAAATATGTAGTAAGGAAGGATATTACCAGAGATGCAGCAATAGGGACCAGCAGGTGTCAGCAGTAAGTCAGAAACAGATCTGGACAGCCGCTTGCAGTAGCGGTAATGTGCAGATCTGTAGAGACTCCACAGGTACGGTAGCAGTGGTAAATGTCCAAGGTATTTAGATCAAGCTGAGACACACAGTGACAGCAGAAACAATCGAGACAGAATTCCAGGTAGTAGCAGGTCTCGATGTGCATAAGATAGTAGACAGTAGCAGTAAATAAAAAAGGTTATTACATGTAGCTATAGAAGAAGGGGTAGAGGCCTATCAAACCAGCACTAGAAGATTATAATGCAAGGATCTAATAGTGCTCTGATACCATGTACCAAAAGACTAATGAAATAAACATCAACCAGAAAACCTAGAGGAAGAAGGAGGAGAAGAGTTCGGTTACAGCAGAGAATTGCTGTAATCAATGATTCAATTGTGTCTCTTCCCTCCCCTATTGCCTTGTATTTATAGTGAAAAATAGAACACATTACAACTCAGCCTTGGAGGTATCCTAAAATACAAAGACAAATAAAAGAAAGAAATAATCTAGCATAGGAAAGAAATAATGTGATTTAGTCAACAAGATTAAATCTTATCATAACAACTAGACAGAAGGAATTGGAAAAGAAAAGGAAATAAATACAGCTGCCATGGACTGGATCAGGTACAGCTGTCATGAGCTGGATCAAGTTCAACAACATGAACCATAACTGTGAGGTGGTTCTGGTTCGGTAATAATATCGTAACAAATTATATTGATTGAATGAGGATCTCAACATGTTGTTGAGACTCCAAAAGCTACAGCAATCTCTCTTTCTCTCCATCTCTTCTCTCTCCGTTATTCGTCTTTGCTATCTCGAATTTACATGGTATCAAAGTTTGAAAAAGTTGATCCTCAGTTTAGTTCACTGTCTAGTTTCGAATGTGAGTGCTGTCAGTTTGGGAAGCTTTACCATGTATGTTATTCTCCTCGAGTCGATAAGCGGTCTGCGCCCTTTTTCTTTTGTTCATTCTGATGTATGGAGACCTTGTTCGGTAGCTTCTAAGTTAGGGTTCAAGTATTTTGTTACTTTTGTTGATGATTTTTCCAGAGTTACTTGGATTTATTTAATGAAACGTCGTTTTGAATTATTTTCTCTTTTGTGCCTTTGTTTAAGAAATTCAAACTCAATTCGAAACCACCATTTGTATTCTTTAAAGTGATAATGCTAAAGAATATTTTTCCTGTCCGTTTTTTGAGTTTTTGTTGCACAAGGTATAGTCCATCAGCCTTATTGTCCCAAGGCCCCCAACAGAATGATGTTGTGGAATGGAAGAATTGCCATTTAATGGAGGTTACTTGGTCCCTTCTTTTTAAAATGAAGGTTGCTAAGTCCTTTTGGGAGGATGCTGTTTTAACTATGTGTTATCTCATTAATTGTATGCTGTCTTCTGTTTTGGGTAGGATTCCCTATTGTTTCTCTCTAACCCTTTATTCGTCATTCCTCTTTGGGTATTTGGGTGTGTCTATTTTATTGGTGATCATTGTCCTGGTATCTCTAAGTTGGATCCTATGTTTGTTCGTGGGGTATTTGCGTACTCAGAAGGGTTATCATTGTTATTCGTTAGAGTCCAATAAATATTTTGTCACCACCGATGTTTCTTTTCTTGAGTCCACACTGTATTAGGATGGGTTGTTTATTGTATCTGAGTTGGATGATGATCTTCCTACATATATTGTTTAGCACTCTGTTTTGCAAGTACTGCCTCCGCCACCCGTCATCCACTAGGTTTACATTCGTCGCCCTCAGGTAGATCCTGCACCCCTGCTGCATCTTTTTCATTGGTAGACCCTGCCCCTGAGATAAGTATACCCCCTGCCTCTTCTAACCTTGATATGCCTATTTCTCATCATAAGGGAGATTGAAGTTTTACACCACACCCAATTTCAAACTTTGTGTTCACATCTGATTTTTTTCCACCTTTCGCTCTTGTTTAACCACTCTTGAGAATCACCCCCCTTCCTAAGTCTGTTGCAGACATTATGTAGTCCTAGTTGGAGGACAGCTATGGAAGATGAACTTTTGGCCTTGGAGGAAAATCACACTTGGGATCTTGTCCCTTTACCTGCGGGCACGTCAACTATTGGTTGTCTTTGGGTTTATGTTGTTAAGTGAACCCTGATGGTTCTTTTGCTCATTTGAATGCTCGTCTGGTCGCTAAGGGCTATGCACAGGTCTATGACATTGATTATTTGGATACTTTTCTCCGGTGGCCAAGCTTGCTTTGCTTTGGATTTTAATTTCTCTTGTTGCTTCTCATTACTGGTTTTGCGCTAGCTTTATGTGAAGAATGCTTTCTTACATGGTGATCAACCACCTAGGTTTATTACTCAGGGGGAGTCTGGTATGGTGTATAAGCTTCAAAATTCTTTGTATGGGTTGAAGCAGTCCCCTTGAGCATGGTTTTGTCATTTCACAGAGATTGTTCTCAGTTTTGGCTTGTCCTGATATGAGAGTGATCACTCCATATTTTATCGTCAGTCTAGCATAGGGAGGATTTTCCTCATTGTTTATGTTGATGTCATAGTGATTACTGGAGATGATAATGTAGGCATTGAGAGCTTAAAGGCTCATTGACGGCAATAGTTTCACACTAAGGATCTGAGTCTCTTGAATTTCTTAGGCATTGAGGTGGCTCAGTGCAGGAAAGGGATCTCCCTCTCTCAAAGGAAATATGTTATGGATCTGGTTACTGAGAGAAGGATTTTAGGATCCAAGCTTATAGATACTCCACTGGATCCTAACATAAAACTTACAACTAATGATGATGATGTTTTGAAAGACCCTACGAGGTATCGCAATTTAGTTGGCAAATTGAATTACCTCACTATGACTCAACCAGATGTGGTCTTCCCAGTCAGTGTTGTGAGTTAGTTTCTATCTTCTCCCCAGAAGCCTCATTGGGATGTTGTTATTCGTATTTTGTGGTATCTCAAGAAGACTCTAGGATGTGGCTTTCTATATTTTGATCATGGACATGCGCGTGTTGAGGGTTTTTCGGATGCTGATTGGGCTGGTTCTCCTATTGATAGACGGTCTACTACTAGATACTGCACTTTTGTTGGCGGAAATGTTGTATCTTGGAAGACCAAGAAGTAGACTGTCGTTGCTCGTTCTAGTGCTGAGTATGAGTATTGTGCTATGGCACATGTCACATGTAAACTGATGTGAGTCAAGCAGTTGTTGAGTGAGCTTAGTTTCCCACATGAGTCTTTTTATGCAGGTGTGTTATGATATCCAAGTGGCTGTTCACATTGCTTCTAATCCTATGTTATGAGAGGACGAAGCATATTGAGGTTGACTATCATTTTGTTCGTGAAAAACTTCTACAAGGGATTATCTCTCTATGCCATGTTCGTACAGGAGTATAACTTGCTGATGACTTCACCAAGTCTCTAGAGAGTGGAAGGATTGATTATATTTGTAACAACCTGGGTATGATTGATATATATGCTCTAGCTTGAGGGAGAGTGTTAAGAAGTCATAACAATAAGGGGGGAAGGCCCAATGGCACTAAACCTCTCCCCTCTTTCTTTTATTTTTGATCATTACTTTGTTGTCTTTCTAGGGTTGTACTCCCTATATGATATATATTGATTGAATTTGGGGATCTCAACATATTGTTGAGACTCCAAAAGCTACAGCAGTCTCTCCTTTTTCTCTCCATCTCTTCTCTCTCCATTCTTCATCTGTTCTCTCTAGAATTTACAATGTACATGCTTTTTTTTTTAGTATTTTAAAAAACTTCCATAGGGATGTTTACGGTCCTTTGATCATGCCAAATGCTGGTCATGACGGGTTCTGGCCCTCTATGTATGCAATTGCTTATGTATGTGCATAAAGATGTCACCCCCCTCCCCCCTAAATTACATAGGAGCTGCAGATTTTTTCTTTGCATGCATGGTCTATCTAACTAGAATCCTTGGATTGCAGTACCGAGAACGTGTTATCTTTATTGGGCAACATATAGATGAAGAGTTAAGCAACCAAGTATTGGCAACAATGCTTTACCTTGACAGCATGGATTCTTCCAAAAAGCTTTATTTGTATATCAATGGTCCAGGTGGAGATGTAAGTTCATTACTTGTTTTCCTAATGATTCTTTTCTCCCTTCTCGTCTCATTTCTGTGTCTGCATTTGCATGTCTGCAAGAACATGCAGCTGCTTGCTAATTTATTGCTTTTTTCATTCTTCTTCCTAATGAAGATTTTTATGATGTGCAGCTTACTCCAAGCATGGCAATATATGACACCATGCAGAGTTTGAAAAGTCCTGTTTGCACCCATTGTGTGGGCTACGCTTACAGTCTTGCAGGCTTTCTTCTTGCAGCTGGAGAAAAGGTTTATTCATGGCAAAATTACTATTCTTTTGTGAAATCTAAATCAAAATTGATGAAACATATTAAACATGCAAGTACAAATGATAATAGCATCAAAATGCTACTGGTACAGGGTTTAAGGACCAATGCAAATTTGGCCTGATACTATACTATTCTTTCATTAGACATCTTTCAAGGGGAGCCTTTTTTCTCCTCCTAACATCCTAGAGACCTGGTACATTGGATATTTATATTATATCTGAGACTCATTCAGGGCTTTTAACCCTGTGCCTGCACCTAGTGTGGTAACAGTACTGACATCCTATAGCTTGACTTTCTTGTGCTCTTCACAAAGCATGCGTACTTTTCTCTCATCATCATAGTTGTCAAGGCGCCAAAGTGAACCAAGGCGTTGGAGGCATGATGGGGCACCTAGGCGACCAAGGCACCAGCCTAGGCAATCAAGGCGTCCGCCTAGGCAACTAAGGTGCCTGATTTTCCAAGGCATCACAAGGCCGCCTGGGCGTCTAGGTGACACCTTGACTACTATGCTCATCATATGTATACCTTTGACTCATTTCATGGCTGAAATTCTTCTATTTCCCTTTGCATGGTAAAGGGTAACCGTGTAGCGATGCCCCTTTCAAGAATTGCATTGCAATCTCCAGCTGGAGCAGCACGTGGCCAGGTATGTGTATCGATCGTCACATCGTAGAATCTCTATTGTCAATATGCTGTCAGAGTTTTATGGCATCTTTTGAGAATATATATATATATATATAAAATTTTTTATCTGACGGAATTCAAGTTCTCTTGTGAAACTTTTAGTTTTCTTCTATTGCTGTTTTCATCTAGTTGATTTTTTTCTACCAGGCTGATGACATTCGTAATGAAGCAAATGAGCTTCTAAGAATCAGAGACTACCTTTTCGGAGAGCTGGCTAAGAAGACAGGCCAGCCTGTTGAAAAGGTAAGGGTCATGTTCTCTTTACTTAAACTTACATCTTTGTGATGTGGATGATTTAGAATTGCAGTAGCGTTACATGGAGTGGGAGCTACATTGTTCAACATGATTCCATGCCTATGTTCCTTGCCAAATTATTGAACTGATATTGCAGAACAGTTCATTTTGTCATGCAATTGAATCCTGTGAAAACAACTAGTGATAATGGCCAAGTACTCTGATATTACGTTCATCACTTATGATTAACAGAGATTAAAATATTGAATGACCTTTGGCCCCAGAACTTTCTTCTATCAACAGAAGAAGAAATTGTCAATGACTAAGAATTAGTCATCCAAATTCTGTTTTACCGTCTTCCTCCGTTCCCCCCACCCCCGAATACTGCAGCTATAACCCGTTGAACTGGTTTGGAAAATTCAGGCTCCACCTGAGTGATGAAAGGTTAACAGATGTGATAGGCTCCATAGAAGAGTGAGAAGCAACTTTATTTTCTCAGATATGCCTTCTCTGATAAGTGGGGAATTTGTTGGTCATCTCTTCATCTTTATGACATTTTGCAGATTGTCTGGGCCCACTTTGTGTAATTATTTGGTCTGAACTGGATCCCTCCCCCAAGGTATCTGAGACCTCATTGAGTTTTGGCAGTCAATCCCCTTGGTAAGAGGGGAAAGGTTATGTGGCGATTTGTGTTTTTGGTAGCCATGTGGACAATTGGGGAAGAGAGAAATAACGGGATGTTCAGGGGTTGGGAGAGGTCTACTCAAGAGGTCATTGAGATCATCATGTTGAGGACAGTGAGGTCGGCCATGATAGCAGAGGCTTTTTCTGGCATCTCTATTGATTATTTTATGAGGCATTGGGACTTTATTGATTCCTCTTCTGTTGTCCATTATGACATGCTGCTTTATGATGCCCTGCACCTTCTAATGCCATTAAATTGAATGCACATTAATATTTCTGTTTTTGCATGATCATAGGTTTATTCTATCACTAGGTATTTAGTTTTATTAGTTTAAGATTTTGACACTTCCTTGCACGTTAGTACTTCAAACCTACTGTTTATTTTGATTTCTCATTAATCCTAATTGACTATTCTTTAGTTGAAGCATGTTACTTAGGTTTATGATGTTTCTTACATATTGTTATCATGATTCTAGTTATGTTTGCATGTTATGTATGTTGCTGCCCATCCCAGTCCTTCCCTATTAGACGGTTTATTTAGTGAGTCTTCTTGTTAATCATTGTGTCCTAGTATGTTATCCTAGAAACCCTAGGTTATCCTACATCAAGGATGTTAGAAATCATGAGGGCTTGGTATTGTTGGCATTCTCAGGTCCTATTGGCATAGCTGATTCTATGATGCCAAAATGAAAGGCCATCATCCAAGGGCTGGAATTTGCTTTGGTAAATTGTTGGGTATTATTCCTCTTTAATTATTTGTTGACTGCAAGATCTTTGGGGAAGGGGACTTGGTCTTGTTTGGATCTTATTAGGAAGGCAAGGGCCCTTTGGCTCAAGGCACTTTTCTTCTCTTGGAGAATGAAGGATCCACCAGTTCAATTGCTGGTGACTTGTTTGGGGGAGGAGTGGGTATATAGTCAGTGTACATATGTCCTTATCCTTATTGTAGTCCCTCCCAAGGGTTAAGCCTTTGGCCTATCATTGTTGTTCTTACTGTTGTCATCCTATATCTTGTACTTTAAATATTTTATTTCAAAAGCTTCTTGCTTACCTATACTTAACTCAATTCGGCCTTATCCCAACTAAATGGGGTCGGCTAGATGGACCTTTTTCTCCAATCAGTTCTAATCAAAGCCATATTTGTTACTAGTATTAAGTTATAGGATTTCATTCTTTACCACTTTTCTTAGAGTCATTTTAGGCCTACCCCTTGTTCTTTTAGCTCCTTCAATCTGAATCAAATCACCCTTCCGTATTGGAGCATTCAAAGGTCTCCATGCACAGTTTGTGACACCTTAAGCAACTTTCTCGCAACTTATCATGAGCTAATTCTAAATTAGTTCTAATTTCTAATTTGTTTATTCCTTATTTTTATGTTTTCTAGTTTACTACTCATCCATTTCGACATCCTCATTTCAGCTACACGTAAGCATGTTTATATGTTGTTTCATTCATCGTCCAACATTTAACTCCTTACATCATTGCTGGTCGTGTAAGTGTCCTATAAAATTTTCCTTTGAGTTTTAAAGGAATATGTCGATCCTACAACACTCCACACATTGCTCCATGTTATCCTCCTTATTCTAATTCTTTGTGTAACATCATCCTCTATTTTTTTTTTTCGATTTATGATTGAACCTAGGTACTTAAAATATTCATTTTGCTATATCTTGCTATCATTAATCTTCACCACATCACTGTAATTCTATTGTTACTAAAACTATGCACCATATACTCTGTTTTTGTTCTACTTATCTTGAAACCTTTTTATTCCAAAGTTGATTTCCAAAATTCAAACTTTACATTTATCATTGTTTTTGTTTCATCCACCAAAGAAAAAGGATCCATGTAATCGGCCCCATTTAGTTGGGACAAGTTTGTGCTTGAGAGTTTGCTTCATCCACCAAAACAACATCAGTAGCAAAAAAAATATGCCACGGGATCTGATCTTGAATGTCTTTAGTCATCTCATTTATGATTAGCATAAACAAATATGGGCTTAGAGCTGATCATTGATGTAATCCACTTGTAATCGAGAATTCATTACCTTGTACTCCTTATTACATTCTATAAATATTTCCATTCATCTTACTACACAAATAAATAGCAAACGCTGCCCTTTGAAAAATTTAATTTCAAAACACCTTTTTATCTTGCCTCATGTAGCATTAGAGCATTCGAAACAATCACAGGTATGAGTAAGAGTTACTTGATATACCAAAAGCAGTATCTCTTAAGGAATATAGCTCTTGCACTGTTGCACAACCAAACCACTATAAGGAGAATGCTACGAACTCCAAGCAACGCTTGCTTGCCATAGGGAGAAGATGATATTCTTACATGCTTAAGGCTAGGGTTTCTCAAACCTTAATCACACAACTCTTTACCAAGGAGAAAAGAGACTAAAGGAGAGAGAGAGGCAATGGAGTCACAAAGAGAGAATAAGGATGCTATGCTGTGAGTCTCTCTCTCCTCTCCTTTTTTTTATTGTGTTCAAATTGCTTAATCCTCACGTGTCTAAAGATGGCAAGAAGTAGGATCCCATTGGGTTATCTCCTCTGGTGTAAGCGAGTGTATCGCAAGATTGCAATAATATCTTTAGTTCTTAAGTGAAGATCTTTACCATTAAATACAACATGTGTGTGTGATATAAATATTATGCCTCAGATGTAGTAAGTTATATCAATCAAGTTTGTCCACTTGGCAATATCTCATAATAGACCTACGAGCATGGAAATATTTATTGTCACCACCCTAATCCGTTAGTTAGTCATATACGTGGAATCTTAACCATTAATTGGTTATCAAAACGGTTTTTAAAACCTTTGGAAAATAATTATTAATATTTTTCTAGTATTAAACCTTTTGCAAACAATTTACAAAGCATGACACCAGGCCCAATTTTTCATCCAATCATGATCAGATATTCTCTCTTGATATTCACTGCCACACCCCAAAACCCTTGCTTTTGTGTATGACCATGGTTTCCTCGCTGTGCAAGTACTACCACATCAGAATCCATTCACAGTCACCACATATCACAACTCTTCCGTTAATCACAACTCGGATTACAGGAATCTCAGAATGCAAATCAAATAATAGCGGAATCAATAACTAGGAACCATAAACCAAATCTAATTGTATTAGATAATTGTATAAAGATTTATCTGTCTTCAAACCAAGACATAAAATAAAGTAATACTAAGTACTGAAAACTTAAATAAAATCTCACGGGTCAAACAATGCCCGAAACAAATAACAAAACTAAAGCTAAGTAAAAATCCTAATAAAGTCTTGTCTCTCAGATAGAGACATCTTCTATTCTTCAGAAACATTGTCTTTTAATCATAAAGACAATCATCACATTCATATGAAGGATCATGCGAATCTTCTTTAGGTTTTTCATCTTCAATCGTATCATTATCAGCTAAGTTATCTGCAAAACAATATAAAAAAAAAGGTGTACGTACAAGGGTGAGCAAAACCACACACTCAATGAGAAATTAGCACGCACAAGCACACAATGCATGATAAGTTATTAAGGTTGATGGTGTGTGAATAGGCATGTGCAAGTCATGTCACACCTAAATTCTGGTAATGAACATTGAAGCACGGGTGAGGTGAATGCAACACACTTGGTTCCTCACCGCATGTACATATTACCCAATGAATGAAGATACAACCCAAGTACACTGACCTGGCATCATACCAGTATTCCCCCATCGTAGGCTTCCTCCTGGCATCACAGTAGTAAGCCTCACTTTTCTTCTTCAGGTGCGCTTCCGGTCCATCGTACGAGCACTTAAACTGGACTCATCCCTAGCTCTCACTTGAGACACTAAAGGCTGACGCCTAATCCATGTCCGGAACCTTGCTCCAGCTGCGAAAGAGTCCGACCTATGATTGGTCCACAAATAAGCCTATGCCAATACCTAAACCCTTATTGGCAAGGGTTGCCTATCACGGGATATTGAAACCTAAACCAAGAAATATTACTAATACAGGTACCCGTATCCTAGCTTAATGGACCAAGATAAACCGTTTCATTCCAGCTATCCGGATCCACTAGGACACAAGCGAATGACAAACAATCATGTTATCAAACATCCATAATTTACCAATTCAATATAGAGTTATAATCATAGTTGTCAAGGCGCCAAGGCGAACCAAAGAGATGGAGGCCTGACTGGGTGCCTAGGCAACCAAGGCGCCCAATTTTCCAAGGCGACCCAAGGCAGCCTGGGCGCCTAGGCGATGCCTTGACTACTATGGTTATAACATGCAAATGCATGAACAATTATCACAGTTATTGGATGATATGTTATCACACAGTAATCCAAACAAGGAGCAAGCACATGCGCATGGAAACAAGAAAATAAAATAAGTACTAATCCCTCACCTGTATTTGGTGAGCTAATCCTTACTTTGTTGCAGATAGAGTCCCTTCCCTTGTTTTCTTACGTCGGCTTACCTATTACAGTTGAGGTATGAATGTTGCTTATGATTGTTTAGTCTCACTTCTATTAGGTCTAGGATATCCTCATTAGTCTTAGGAACGTGTCCTAGGTCACTTGGTTAAGTCTCAAAGTCCATGGTTGAAAATACAACCAAAACAGGCTTGCTATAATGTGGTGGTCGATAGAGGTGGTCGATCAACTATGGTGGTCTATCAATTTAATTTTATCAACCGCTTTGGTATTTCGGCTTGGATGGGTTCCAGAGGTTTGCACCTCTGTAGAGTTACTTCTACAAGTGTTTTATGATGGGTTTGAATCATTGGATAGGATAGAATCCTATTCCCATAGGTTATATGCATGTATGGTTTATGACAGTGAATGTCGTCTTTGCAACCTCGTGTGCTTACACACTTGGGAACACTTTCTAATCAAACCAATCATTCCTACATGTTCATTATGTTATTCTTGAGGTGTGGGATGGCAAACATAGTCCAATTAGTCAATTGTGATTAAAAATCCCAAGAATACACTTCTCTGTAGACCAGGCGGTCGATGACAGTTGAGGTAGTCGATCAAGTCAATTTAGTCGACCGCCCTCGTCGACCACCTCGTACCAGAGAGCTTGAACTAAATTCAATTCAATGCGTTCTCCATGGCACGGGGTCGAGGGGCTATCCCAGAGGGATTCTAAGGGTTTGTACTATATTAATGACCACTTCCCAATCATAATTCAATGTTATAAATCATTATAAAGTCCTACATTGAATACCTATGTCAGTTTATCCACTATAAGCATTATCGAACAATTTTACCTAATATCCATTAATGGTCTTCTGGAATTTTGTTCCAATATGATCAAAGGTTGGGTTTTCCTCATAAGATCATCAAGGGTTCAATCTAAGTAAGGTAAGAATAGTCTAGAGGTTACCTTAATGCTTATGCTAATGCTATTGTAGCAAGAAAGCTTGAGGGAGGACCTTCAATGGTAGTTCTTCCTCTTCTTCTTCCTTCTACTTTGCTCCACTTCATTCTCTCTCCCAAAACGTGTTAGAGGTTCCAATGTTTTCAATTAGGGTTCATAGAGAGTTTATATTAGGGAGTTTATACAAGAGTTAGAGTTGCAGTGCAACTCTTCCCTTGAGAGTCCTACTTCTAGTTAAAGAGTGATAGAGGAGGCTTGGAGGTTGTCAATTGACACTTTAACACATTCAAAAATAAGTTCTACATGATCTGGGACGATCATGGGTGGTTAGGAACCAATTGGAACCAAGTCCAACTAAGTTAGATTCGATCTGGCCCAATTCTGGGCATGGGCGGTCGGTCGGTCGAACAGGGGCGGTCGATCAAACCGATTTCATCGACCTCCTTGGTCGACCGCCTGTCCTGAATTGGTTCAAGGTGACCAGATCTTGGTTGGTTCAACTGATTTTTTCCAAACTGAGTTTCTATACTAAGAGAAAGAGGGTTTAACTCTTACCTAGAGTTCCATACACTCTAATGATGATACGGATGCTAGGTTAGTGTCAGCAGGAGAACCTATTATGTGAAAAAAATTTAAATTAGCCCGTATTTTTGGATGGGGGTTTCACATTCACCCTGTACATTACTTTGTTATTGATCATCTCTTTCATTCGCAGTCTAACATTATGCACTCAATGCACTGATCTATAGTGGAACTGTGGAAGACATCAATCATTGGTGCATCAAAGCCCACAATGCCTAACTGCAACTATGAGGGCCTCTGAGGTCATGGATCCTATTGTTACTTATTGATGAGAATCTTGTTCTTAATACAACTGATTGTAGTCCGTTCAAGACTCATCTGATTCAGTACAGTATACACCAATATGTTCACACTAGTATCATGGAATCAGCATTCCTGACAGTACACAGTGTGACAACCATATGAATAGAATGCCTTGTTTTGTCCTTAGTTGTGAAGAACTTTTAGGGTGAAATAATACTGCAAGTTTACAATATACACCAATATGTTAACTCACACTAGTATCCTGGAATCACCATCCCTGAGAGTACATACTGTGACAACCATATAAATAGAATGCCTTATTTGGTCTTTAGTTGTGAAGAATATTTAGGTTGAAACATAAGAACAAACTGGCCATATCATTATGCATAATTTTCAATATAGAAAATTTAATACAATTTCATGGACACACTTCCAACATAATATTTCTAGCATAAAACCAAATTGGTTATCCGAAATATTAGTTTCTTGTCTTAGGCGGGTTTCATTTACTCTCTCCCTCTCCCTTATAGTTATCACAGTTTTGAATATCACCTTTATTTTTAAAAATTAGAACCACAATGCTTATCATCGTTTCATCTGCCTTTTTTGTTTGTGCTCATAATTTTTATGAAACAACTTAGCTAGGGCAGTCATGCAACTAATTCCTAAGTGTAGTTTGAAATTTTGGTCAAAGTAGCAAAATTCTGTTGATTTATCTCAGTTTGACTATAGTCACAATGAAACAATTAATGACTTGGTTGGTTTACAAGATTTTGATCGAATTTTTGGTGAAATGACCAAATCATTTCATCATTTTGCACCAAAACGTTTCAATACCATATATGAAATCCCAAAATTCTGCCAAAATCGTCAAAATTTTGGTTGTGAGAGAGCTCATAGAATTCTTGAATTTTTGGCGAAATTGCTTATTTATTGTCTTTGATGAGATTTTTTTACACCATTGCAATGATAAATGATATCATCCTTTGTTAATTGTGGAATGCTTTTCAATTTTATGATTTTTTATTTCTGTTGTACATTTCGAATGTTAATATAAGAAGCCATCTCGTTCCACATCATATTAGTGTCTTCATTGAATTCCCACCTTCCCTGTGTTACTAATTTATCAATAAATTTCTTAAAGTTCTCTTTTTAAGTTCCACCATCTTATCTTAGTTAAATAATCTCACATTTCCTACAATTCAGCATTTTAGAACACATATCGATGATCATTAATCTATGTTGTGTTGTTGGGCTCTCCCCTGGTATAACCTTACAATCTTTACATAATAGCTATCAGCCCTTTTAGTTTGAAAAAAAATCTATTTGGATACTATTTAGCCTTCTTTTGTAGGTTATTAAATGTGTTCTTTCTTTTCAAAGATTGTGTTTACTATTGATAAATCACAAGCCGCAACAAATTCTAAGACTGAAGTCCCCTCCTCATTCCCATCTCCAAAAGCATATCCTCCATGAATTATTTCATAGCCTCTACTATCTCTTTCAACAAGTCCATTTAGGTCTCCCCTTATAATTATCTTTTAACCTTATACAAATTCCTTGAAATAAAATATGTGTTCCCAAAATTGTTTCTTAGTATTTTCATCTAATCCAATTTGGGGTGCACATAAGCAGTGTTGCCTAGGCATCGCCCAAGTGTCTGCCAGATTTTCTTGGCCAAGGAGAGCTCTCGCCTTATTGTCCAAGCCGTGCATGTCAAAATTGTGCATGTGTACATAGTTCTCCTACGTAACGCTGCATGGACTAATGTTAAAAAAAGAAAAAGAAAAAGAAAAACAAAATAATGCGGGTGAAACACAATTACTAAGTTTGTATATCCCTTGAGCCTTGTCAAAAACAATATGAAACCCTCGAGCCCAGCTTAGAATCTTAGTCTATGGCACATGCTCCCCTCGCGATTCCAGCTCCAGCGACGGACTGCAAGCGCAACTCTGGCTCCTGCAAATGAATTGTGACTGCAACTCCCCCCAGTAAATTTCTTCTTCTTCTCTTCTTCTGTTTCTTCTTTGATTCTCTATTTCTTTTTTCTTCCCAATCACTTCTCTATTATGGTGCCACTTAACTTTTTTTCCCCTTTTTTTCTTCACTTCTTTGTTCTGTTTTTTCCCCTTGTCGGGTGGCAGTAGTGCTGGTTATTGCTGGTAGTGGCCGGTGGCTGTGGTTGCTATGGCTGCAGTGTAGAAATCGAATCCCAATCACGATGTAGAAAAGTAAAATGAAATTGAAAGAAATAATCAAACAATGCAAAGATTAATGCGGTTCGGCAAGATTTCTTGCCTACGTCCACGGTGAGATGATAACTACTTCACTATCAATGGAGAATAGGGTTACAGCCACTCATCCTCACACCTCTCGTTTTGTTACAGAAATTCCGCCATTATAAAATTAAAGTGAAACCTATACAAGTAGATTTACCGAATACCCATATAGCCATAAAAATAAAATCCTTGTGGGGCTGTGGCCTCCGAACTCCCTGCATGGACCCCCAGTTCATCAAAGCCCCAGTAACGAAGATACGAGGCAGAGTGGGCCAAGTCCTCAAGGCGTCAATTCTGTAGATTCCTCTACTGGCTCTTAACGGCCCGTCGGAGTTAGCCCACAAACTCATGCGACGGAATACACGATATCCTACTCCCAACATGTAGCTGCTGCTGCTGTAATTTGTGATGTGTGATTCTGTGATTCCAATTAAGTTGTGCAACTGTTAATTTAAGTCATGTAATTTTGTGATTATATGATTATGATATATGTGATTATGTGATTCATTGCTTCTGTATTCTGTGATTATTTCCTTAGGCAATTCCTTGATTGTGCAATTCAATTGTGCAATATAACCTCGAACAGCAGCACCTTGGTTCAACTACTTATGCATGCCCAAGGCACCTTGTTGCCTGGGTGCCCCTTCATTGCCTTGGGTTGCCTTGACAACTAGGTGCGTAGGCACTAATCATTTGATGGATATTATCCTATAGCCAATTTTTTAACATCTACAACATCTTTAAATCTTTATTTTCTAATATTCCCACCCCATTTCTATTATTTTTTATCCCTATTATGCCAAAGTTTATAGTCATTTAATTCCTTAGCTTTTTTTTAACCCTTTTGTTAAGTTTTATATTTTTTATATTTCTTAGTTTGGTGCTGTTTAGCCAAGTATGTATTATGTAAGGTATCACCATACATGGTGACATCTAGTGTTAAGTTTTTACTTCAGTCCTAGTTCTGTTGCCTATTCTATAGCTGACTGTCTCTTTTGTAAGTTTTTATTGTAGATAAGAGTAAGAGAGTGGGAGAGGTCACTTCAACATTCTCTCTCCCCTCATGGTTCTCTCTCTCTTTTCTCCCATTCTATATCTCCTGTTCTCTCTCGCTTTATTCTTCTACCTCCATTATTGTTTGTGTATGATCTGATCACCTTGATCTTATATTGTTACATGGTATCAGAGCAAGGTGGTGCTCAATGATTACACTCCCATTATTTTTTTTTGAGTCTTCCGAGTGTTTCCTTTCCCTTCTTGGGATTTTTTTTTTCTTTACTAGTTGCTGTCTCCATGGTTTGAAGACTGATTCCTGGTTAGTGGAAGACTACCAACAAGGGGAATACATGTTTATGTGATGGCTACAGCATTGCAAGCCATGGCTCACTGATTTTCAGCTGTTTATTTGGTTCTTTCAAGACTCCTTGCTTGAGAAGGGGATTTCATTTTGCAGATATTTTCTTGTCTGATCTTGCCAAAGTTTGGAGCACTCAATTCTTATTGATAGGATCTACTACATTACCAAGTTTCAAGCCAAACAGACACTATATGCTATTTGTGATTTTCACGACAGGGTTTTTCCCTGCTGAGATCGATATTCAAGGTTTTCTCTTGGCTCAATTTTTTTTATTGGCTGGTTCCTGCAGCTTCTTTTTATGAAATCACTCTGCTCTCTAGAGTATTTCAGTCTATGTGAGTCTACAATCATTGAGTTTTCTTATCTTCCCTGTCAAGATTGACTTTTTCCCCTTACCCGAGAGAGTTTTTCCTACTTAAGTACGATTGTTGTTCTCTCTTTTTAAATCTGACCTTTACATCTTTAGCAAACATTGAGGGGTTGATTCTCCCTATTGTTGGAGTGTTTTATTAGATTCTTGACTTTCTCTGCACTTTAGTTTATCAGATTCAGTTAGAATTGATTTTTGCTCTACGTGGGTTTCTCTCTGCATTATATTTTTTTGGCTTCTCCGTTTAAAATGAGTGATTCCAAGGCTTCTTTGGATCCGTCCAAGTTCAAATTACTTTTATCAAGTTGACAAGTCCTTCCAACTACGTGCTCTAGGCACAGGTTGAGAAGGTTGATATCAATGCCAGAATTAAAATGGTTTATTTGACTACCGATCCTCCTACTAATACGAATGCTGCTTGTGCTGTTTGGATCCATGGATTGACACTGTTATGTTATGGCTTTGGAATAGCATGGACCCCTCTATTGCTGCCAATGTCATGTTCCACACCACTGCCAAAGGTGTCTGGACAGACTTGAAAGTGAGCTATGGGTACTAAGTTGTCTCGTGTTTATGTTTATATGAGAGATTTTTCAATTGTAAATAATTGTAAATAGGGAGACAAATTGATTGCAGAATTTTATGGCAGTCTCAAAGGTATCTGAGAAGAACTGAATGTACATCAACCTCTCACCATTGACCTTGCCACTCTGAAGGCTTAGTGTGCAGAATTTCAGGTGGCCACATTCCTTTTTGGTCTCAATTCTGACTGCAGCCTACCAAAAGCCAACTCCTTGCCGGGGATAAGGTTCCCACACTAAATGAAGCCTTCTGTCATGTTCAGTGCATCGTCTCACCCACCTTCTCCAAATCTAATGGAACCTCAACCAAAGACAATTCTGCATTATTTGCTAGTTGGGGCGGCTGCTGTCGTAGTGGTTCTGGTAGAGGCCGTGGTCGTTGTGGTGGTTGTGGTCGTGGTGGTGGTTGTGGTGGTCCAGATCAGCGTATGCATATCTGATCTCATTGTGGGAAGCCGAATCATACCATGGGAAGCCGAATCATACCATTGATTCATGTTGGGTGCATAGTTGTCAAGGCGTCGCCTAGGCGCCCAGACTGTCTTGGGTCGCCTTGGAAAATTGGGCGCCTTGGTCGCCTAGGCGGTCGCCTTGGTCGCCTAGGCGGGCGCCTTGGTCGCCTAGGTGGGCGCCTTGGTCGCCTAGGCGCCCAGTCAGGCCTCCATCGCCTTGGTTCGCCTTAGCGCCTTGACACTATGGTTGGGTGAAGCATGACAAACCTCCTCAGTGGAGTTTTGGGTCACCCCACAGTTTGCGAATACAATCAATTTTGATGTGAGTGATCTTCTTCCACTTGTTGCTGCTCCCTCAAGTCTTGCCAGGCTGCCACATCATCCTCTGTTACTATGTTTCGATTTGATTTTCATCAGATGCTCACTAGTCCATAGTTGTCAAGGTGTTGCCGAGTTGTCCGGGCATTTTTTTGGAGCTTGGGTGCTTGGGTGCCTTGTGATTGTGAGAAAGGCGGTCGCCCAGGCCTTCTGGGCGTTGCCTAGGGCGCCTTGGATGCCCAGGGGGTCTGGGCGGTCGCCTTTCTTAGGGGAGGTGAATGAATTTTTTATTAATATATTAATATATTTATTATTTATATTTTTAATTAGATTCTAGAACTTACATTTAGATTGGCTATATGTACCATAATATATTGTACATTGATACCTTGAATCACGATGTATATAATATATTGTACTCTTCCTCTTTTGGCGTCGGATTCTCAGGTATGTTATGATTTTTTTTTTCTTTTTTTTGGATGTCATCTGTTCTTCCTCCTCTTCTTCTTCTTCTTCCTCTTCTTCTTCTCTGGCTTCCGCTAAGAGCCTACAATCTGCGACTGCAATTTTTTTTTCCGTCTTTTTATTTTGTGTCAAATCAATGATTCTTCTTCTTCTTCTTCTCTGCTGCACTTGTAACTGAAACTCCCATAATTTTTTTCTTCGGTTTTTCTGCTCAGAACTTTTTTTTTTCTTTCGAATGTCGTTTTTTTTTTTTCTTCTTCTTCTTCTTCTTCTTCTTCTCTTCTGCTGCACTTGCAACTGAAAATCCACAATTATTTTTTTCTTCAATTTATCTGCAAGGCAACTGTCTTTTTTTTTTCTTTCGAATGTCATTTTTTTTGGTTTTTTTTCCTTCTTTTTTCTGCTTCTTCTTCTTCTTCTCTTCTGCTGCACCTGCCATTGAAAATCCCCAATTTTTTTTCTTCAGTTTATCTGCAACGCACTGTTTTTTCTTTTTTTTCGAATGTGGCTTTTTCCTTCTTCTTCTTCTTCTTCTCTCTGCACCTGCAACTAAAAGTCCCCAATTTCTTCTTCTTTTTCCTGCAAGTCTGCTACATTTTTTTTCCTAATTCTTCTCAGTTAGCAAGTCCACTGTTTTTTTTTTGTTTTTTTATTATTTTATTTTATTTTTAGATATCTAATATGTTAAGTTAATGTTATGTACCTTATGTTATGTCTGATTAGTTTGTAACCCTGTTTCCCTCGTTGGCTAGGGAAATGGAAGTGGAATAACTGCATTATTGACTTCTATGTTGGAGATATTATGTCTTGGAAATATCTCCAAAACTGTGTTTTGTTTTATGATTTGGCTGATTCCTTATTGTCATAGTTCCATTGCTAGTTTTCTTAATTATTTTATTCCTCCTCCATATGGTTTATTTATTCCTGCTCTACAATTCTTGATGCCAAGCTTGGTTTATTTATTTTCTGACTGATTTCAGCTGGAAATGAGATGCTTCATAGCTCACCCTTGTTATGTTAATGTTAATAACTTAATGTTATGCTATATTAATGTTATGTTATATAACATTGATGTTCTATTAATGTTATGTTTATTCATTACTTGTTGATTTTCTAATATTAATATAGCATTGATGTTTTGGAAATAAAAAAAAAAAATACACTGGGAACGCCTTGATCGCCTAGGCACCTAGGATGGCCCTGAACACCTTGGGTCGCCTTGTCGCCTTGACAACTATGCACTAGTCTCTAGCAGTTGGACACTCAGGCTTCCCACATCCACTTCCACTGCCACTTTAGCCCATACAGATACTACTGCACTACTTGCATCCATCGCACCTACCTCTTGGGTCATCGACTCTAGTGCTTCTTCTCACATGATTGGTAAGGCCTCAATGTTTTCAATGGTCAAATGTTTATCTTGTTGATGGTTACACCACCCAAATTTTTGGCCAGGGTGATGTATTCTTGTGGTGTATGTGGATGATATTATTGTATTTGGAGATGACTTGGTAGGTATTGATGAGTTTTTTTTTTCCCCTCTAAAGGTCAGCAAATTTGTATTTAAAAAATAAAAAAGTAAAAGAAATAACAAATCGCCTATGGTTCAACCCAACCTTCGGCATTGCTATCAGCAGGAAGAATGGAAGACTAATCCTATAATAAAGTTCAAACTTAGTGTAAATACAGCTTACCAAATTTAACGGTGTTTCCTGATCCGAAACAGCTATCAGCTCATAGACAGTCGATAGTGGTACATCAGGAACGTCTCCATGATTCTAGCCTCCATATAAACCTGATCTGAAACAGCTATTGACCCATAGACAGCCAATAGTGGTACATCAGGTACTGCTTATAAGCCTTAACTTCATAGGTGAGATCCTTTCCTCGCTGAGAAGATAAAGATATATGTTTCTCATAATATCCCTGATCCGAAACAAATTTCCTCTTTTTTGTAAAGGATACTGCTACATCATGAGACGCTAAGAGACAAGATGATCAGAAGTATATTCTGCCCTGTAATGTGTTGTATATTTTCGAGACTCTTTTCTCCTCTGAGAACCTGATCTGAAACAATTATCGGCACTTAAGGAACCGATACTGGTACATCTAGAAAGAAGTATAGGCATAGTCATTATTGGATCCCTGATCCGAAACAGTTATTGCCCATTGCCATGGCAATACTGGTACATCAGGAGAAACAATAGTATTGCTAGGTAATGGAGTCATTTGAAACGGAATCTGGGAGTCTCCCATGCATCCCATACTGCTTCCCTAGCAATAAAGTGTGGGCAATAATCCCAATTTGATGATGCCATTTCTGTTGCCGCCCATTTTGCCAAACTATCTGCAGCTGTATTCAGCTCTCTCACACAATGTGTAATACGAAGCTGTGTATGTGAGAGGTCTTCTTTAAGCTTCTTCCATATTTGTGAAAGGTACCATGGAAGTTCAGATTTAAGTATACATAGAACCACTGAGCTTGAGTCACATTCAACCCATATTTTATCAATTCTCAATCTTAGTACTTCTTGGAGACCCCTAAGTACTGCTGCCAACTTTGCTTGATAGTTTGTAGAATTCTCCATATACTGAGCAAATGCAAACTTGACCTGACCATGATCATCTCTAAATAGACCTCCAGCCTCCGCATCCTCAGGATTGCCTAGAGAGCAACCATCCACATTTAGCTTGTACCAGCCTAGTGGTGGTTTGAACCATATGGCAGGCATGATAGATTTCTGCTTTTCAACCCTTTTGTGGAGTCCAAAGTGTTGCTGAATTTGTAAATCTCCCAATGATTTAACTAGGCATGGTTTTATCAATGATATTTCCTAGCATTGAGGTAGTTTGGAGCACCAAGGGTGTTGGTCTCTCAGTAGAAGTATGTGCTTGATCTTCTGATAGAGACAGGTATGCTTGGCTGCAAATCTATTGATACTTTTATTTATCCTCACCTACAGCTTGCTACGTGTGAGGAGAAGAACTTTGCCAACATACACCAATACAGACACCTTGTTGGGAAACTCATTTATCTCACTGTTACTTGGCATGAAATATCTTCTTTACTGTTGGGGTTATTAGTTAGTTTATGCAGGGTCTAAAACAAGTCCATTGGGATGTTGTGTGTCGGATTCCAAGGTATCTCAAGGGAGCTCCTTGAATAGGGCTAGTTTAGCATCCTTGCAACAATATTGGTCTTTGTGGTTATTCATATGCTGATTGGGCTGGTGCTGATGGTGATCGTAGGTTGTATCATTGGTTATTACACTTTTCTTGGAGACAATCTTATTACTTGGTGCAGTAAGAAGCATACCACAGTAGCTTGGTCTAGTGCAGAGACTGATGCCATGGCTCATATTGTTGCAGGATTAATGTGAGCAAAGTCTATTCTTGGTGAGCTTGGCTTTCTGATTGCATAGCCTATTCTTATGTACTGTGGTAATCAAGTGCCATCCATATTGCTAGCAACCTAGTTTTTCATGCACACCTAGCATATCGAGATCGACTATCACTTTGTTCGTAATGCTGACATGCGCAACCATTTACTAGTTCAAGTTCTCAATTTGATGATATGTTTACGAAGACATTGTTCAAGGCTTAGTTTCTTTTGAATTGTACCAAGCTGGGTTTTGGTGAATTTATGCTTCAGCTTGAGGGAGAGTGTTAAGTTTTTTATTTCTTAGTATTTCTTAGTTTGGTGCTGTTTAGTAGAAGCCTGTAAGGTCAATGGTGTCACCATACATGGTGACATCTAGTGTTTAGTTGTTATTTCAGTCCTAGTTCTGTGAATAACCGACTCTTTTGTAAGTTTTACTATAAATAAGAGTAAGAGAGGGGGAGAGGTCACTTCCACATTTTCTCTCCCCACTCATGGTTATAGCTCTCTCTTTTCTCCCATTCTCAATTTCCTTTCATTCTCTCTTTATTCTTCTACCTCCATTATTGCTTGTGTATGATCTGGTTCATCTTGATCTTATATTGCTACACCGTCTGGTCTTTTGTTATAAGTAATGTTAATTTTTTTTTCCTCATTGTATCTATCAATTTTAAACCCTTCCCCGTTAAAGTTCCCCTGTTCCAAGCTGTTAATCTAATCTTACACTTTTAGAACACTTGTCCATGTGAGAACCCTTGCCCACTTGTGACTGCCACTGGGTGCTGAACCGGTGTGTCGCTTACAGGGCATGCCCCTAGTTACTCCCGGGTCAGAGTGCAGCACATCTCTTTTGGGACGCCTAGCATGAGGTAAAAAAATATAAAATTCTAGGATCCATGGAAAAGGGTTTGACTAAAGTTCTTACAATGTCAACTGACGACTTGATGAACCAACCTCCTCCTTGATCTGGGCTTGGGACTGGCAGCATAAAATGTTGGTGGAGTTCTTCTTGCTTACCTATCAAAAAAGGAAATGAAAATAGGGTTCAAGAAATGAAGTTCTTGGTGTATTGGAAGGGTAAAATAAATGCAAGAGCTGTTACGCCCCTTTGATCAAGAAATAAAAACCCAAAATGTGCTCAGGAGCAGCTTACTTCTTCAATTTTGATATTGACAAAAGAATTAAAATACGAGGCTGTAAAGACATTTTTATAGACTCTTAAACACTACTTAACCAAATGACTATTTTATCCCTACTTATAACTAAAAAGGGGCATTTATTCTAATATATGCCCCTGCATATTTATTTCAATATGCAGGTGACTTATTCTTATATATGCCTTATTACAGAATATAGAATGTATGAAAAGACTAAATCACTGAATTATTTTTGTGTGTACATCTGATTGCAGTTCGGGTCTGTTCAAGTTGATGTTTCAGACACAGTGACTATCACCAGAACTTGTGTGCATGGACATGTGCACATTTGATTTCTTGGGTCATTTAAAGGAGATGGATCAATTCTCTCGTTTATATTATAGCGTTTGTTATTTCTTGCCCCATTGGCTTGCTTTGTTCCCACAGTTTGAAATATTTTTGCAAAATTCATTCTCCTTACAAATTTCATTTTTCTTCTTTTTTTTTTTTTTACGTATGTACTTTAAGTAATAATGTTAGGAAGATAGTGTTGGAACAGTGTACGAGCAGTGTACAACAAGAGTTTTGTTCAGAGGCTAGAAGTTTTATGCTGGTTTGGTTGTCCCACGATGGACATTTGGATGAACTAAACATGTAAACCGCAGTGAAGAAAATGCTTTGTTGCGAGCATTCTATTGTGGTATTGACTGTAGGCTGCTTTGGAGCTAGGCACTATCAAACCGGATTTGAATGGACACCACTAGTTTAACTTTGGCTGTCATATCTCAGAGGGAGTCAAGGGACCTCAGTATATGGGAAGAGACAATTACATGCTGTTTTGTCCAGGCCTTGCTTACTGGGGAATTCTGTAAGCTTTGCTAGCAACCCTCCTCGAGTGTCTATTGCCACTCCAGTTTATGATGAAGGCCTTGGTGAGTTGGTGGTGGGAGGCTCAGCAGTTGTGATTGATTGGATTGTCTTCTTGCTTTCTTGGCTTTTATTCTGCTGCTTCAAAGAGGTGTTGTGTTTTAGCTTCTAGTCCCAATGGATATAAAGTAGGATCAGTCCCCAACTCAACACATTAGAAACCGGCCCCCATCACAACCATTACCAATAGGGGTACAGCAATGCACATCTCCAAATCAGCAAGCAAAACAGGGATTAAACAATGCAATTACAGCCTGACCTTGGGGTATGAAGAACCAGAAAAATTCAGTTAAATGAAACTATCAAACCACTGGTTGGATGGGGCTCAAAATAAGGTCGAAGGTAGGTCTTGTAGGTATATTGAACTCCTCAAAATATCAGCCTAATCTGATGATTGGATGGGAAGTTATGGACTGATTTCAGAAATAGAAACTAGGCCTTCAAAATTAGTAACTTCCAAGATCTATCAAACCAGCCATTGAGTGGAGGTGGAATTCCAGTTGATGAACAAAAAGGGTGAGCAGAAACCTAAACCTGACCTGCATTTGGTATTCGGATATGGAGTTATTGGACTTGGATTGGGCAGCAGGGAAACAACATAATGGTACTAATAGTACTGCTGCAAGGGTCTGTTCAGACTCCTTTACTTCAGTCAACAGTGACAGCAAAGTTGACTCTTTGACCTTGAGCAAACAGTAACAAAACCGGGCAATCCGATGGATAGGTTAGGAAATACGAGGGTATGAAGGGTTTTTTTTTTTTTTTTTTTTTGCTTAAATGAATAAATATCTTAATAACACCCAGAGAACAGAGAAAACAAATCTGGGTATTAAAAGGATAGAATGAATCCATTCCTTTCAGAATCCTGGGGAGGGGAGGTAAGAGGTAATAACGTGCCGCTCACGTCATAGATGATGGCTTTCCAAATTTGAGCGAAGGATCTCGACTTGGACGCCCACGTGCGAAGATTTCTCTCAAACCAAATATGGTACACCGTAGTAGCAAAGGCTGGCTTGAGCATTGTGTCACAAGGAGACTTTCTTTAGAACTTTATGGAAATCTACCTCCATTCTTGATTGAAAGGCCGAATAACAGTGTTTGCAGCTGTGCTTCTTCTTCTTCTTCTTCTTCTTTTTTTTTTTATCTTTTTTTTATTTTTATTTTTTTTATTTTTTTATTTTTTTTTATATTTGGGCATTCTTTCATATAACAAAGAAAAGGAAAAAAAATCAGTGGAAGGGAAGAAGGGTGGAAGCCTCTCACCATTAGCGGCCTCTCACCTCAAGATTCTCTCCCTCCAACTGTCTCACAGTGACTGTTTCTCACAGCACAAGGTAAGCCTGCGTTTGGTAACATTCTCACCTTTTCTTTTTCTGAACCGAAAGAGATGGTTTTTTTCTGTTCTGTTATGAAATAGTATTCTTTGGTTGTTCTTTTGGCCTTAAGGCTGTTTGATAAATATGTTCCAAAACTAGTATGAGAAGTCTGTTCTGACTTGCTTGCTATTTGGTAAAATTTGTTCTAGAACACTTTTTTGCAAATGATACAAATATTACAAAATTGCCATTAAATTAACCAATATCTTACCAAATATGAAAATTTGTTAAAGAAAACCATTATCCTATTAAACATATATTTTGTAATTGTCCGACATAAAAAATAAAATATTTACGCCAATTGTGAAGTGTAAATGAATAAAATAATCAGCACAAGTACCTATACAGACAAGAAAATAGAACATTCTGTCAAAAACAATATCAAAATACGATCCCCCACAACTATGGTCATAATCCTTAAATGTATTAGAAGCCCATATAAAATAAAAGCAACAGAGTATTTTACCTTGAAGTATGGGGTATATTTCTCATTTGTCCGAATCTCAAGTGGGGTTTCATCAAAAGGTGGAGGTTTAATGTATTCGTCGGACAACAACCTCATACCTTTCAAGACATTCTTGAAGATTCAGATCATTTGGGTTCATGCCAAAAGAATTTAGAACACAAGAAAATCAATGAATCTTGATGCATTCGGACCACCATCTCTTGGGGAATCCCCAAGTGTTCTACCTGTTTGAGCTAATGACTTGCATACACATCACATACGTAATTTCATTACATTTTAATCTTTATGAATACTTTCTTTGAACCAAAGTTAATTAACCTTACTTTAAAGTACATATGTGTATATGTGGATTGATCAATTTTATATTATAAACAATTTCTGTGTAAACTTGGTTTCATACCACCAATAGTTCCCAATTTAACTTGTGGTCTAAAGGAGTTCAAAATCCAATTACTTACTCCACTCTGTAACACTCTTTTGCTGTTCAGGTTATACTTGGGTGCATTTGGCCAGAAAGAACATAGAAGAGCAAGCACATCACTAGCATGCTTAATGAAAAATAATAATTAACTAAAAATACAAAAAAGTGTTTATTAACAATTAATTGTATGAAGAACAGAAGAAGGTTACTGCCAAACAATTTGCAGCTAAGTGATTGACTTGAAGATAGTGGTAACTAGTGGTTTATGTAGTCAATGGTGGCTTGAAAATGAGGATATATATTTTCTAAAAGGATGAGTTGAGTTGTTAACAGGGGCCTATAACAACAGAGGCAAGCGTAGACCTTCCTCCGTTCAGGATCCAATTGTACAAGTATGCAGAAACATTGCAAGGTGGAAGTAAGAAATTAAGTTTCAACATCAGTCATGGTTTGAGTCACAACTGAAACAAAACAGTTGCATCTCTACAATAAAACTTACATAATTTCACTGATTTCTGCCAAAATTATTCTGTCCTTTATAGGGCTTCAGCCAATTTCAAAAGAAGCAGCAAAATATTTTTGGTTTCATGCCAGTCAATCTCCATATTTTTGGTTGTGGAGGTTGTTATCCATATAGGATAGAAAAAACATCATGATCAAAAGGATGTTATCCACTAATCATATTTACTTCACATCCCTCTTCTTGATCTTGTTCTGAGTGGCTTCTGGGCTTGAAAATCTCTAATAGGAAAAATTTTTGTGGTCAGGTACAACAATTTGAAGAAATCTATACGCTACAACAAAAAGGAAGGAGGCCTTGGCAACACATGAGAGATTAGTGCCTCACTTTTCAGTCAGTTTAACACACCTCCTCATGCCTTCAGTGTTTAAAAACAGTAGAATACAAATAAGCCAATGCCTCAAGTGAAATGATCGAGAACAGTTGACTGTAGAAGCCCAAAGTACGACCTACATTTAGGGATTACAAAAAGGGAAAAACATGAAGCATTATTACTGCTTTGAAACAAAACCAGAACCATTTCTTTAAGTTGAACTTTACTATATTCCGGAAAGTATAAAATAAAACGCATATCTCTCAATCATGTCCCTTGGCACACTTGCCTCTCAGAATTTAATAGGATTGTAAATTATATTTGATAGAAAGAAACTTACTACAAGTATAGGGGGTATGAATATATATTCCAAAACAACCATTACTAAACTGACCTTGAAGAAGACAAAGTAAGGAACTGCGGAAATGGAATTGGCCTCGGAGATTTCTACTTGTTGTTCAGCTTCAACCTGCAGAACATAACACAAATTGCAATAAGAGCAGGATCATTTAAAATAGAAACAAATAAATAAGGAAAATCCCAAGAGCCACTCGAAGAAAGTATACCAGAAAGCTAAAGCCAGCTAAGAAGCAAATAAAATAGAAGAAATATTAAGTATAAAAAAAAAAAAAGACTAAAAATTTAGCATCTTTTACGAATTTCCAAGCTGAATGAAACACATACAAGTCTATTGGAAAAATAGAGACAGTACAGACAACAAAGATAAGAGAACAACAAAAGTTTCAAATTGAAGGATTGGAGGGAATGGACCAAACTCACTATGGATTGGCAGAACAATAGAAATGTATTCATGAATATCTACCGTAAATGGGGCTTTTCGGAAAACTCTTCTCCATCAAATCTCCAGAAACCGGGAAAAAAAATTATTTGAATGACAGATTTTCCAGAGGTATTCCCAACCTTGACTTTCGTGTGGTGCTGGTATGCTGTGGGCAAGAGATTGAGAAGAAATCGGGCCCAAAACAGAGAGAGAGAGGGTTTAGATTTTCAGTTGCAAACAAAGGTCTATCTTTGAGAGGAAGGAGACGATCTACTTGCAAATTTTGCTGAAGATTGCTCTTTTTGTGGCAAACATCAAAAGAAAAGCGAAGGAAATCAAACAATGAGTAACAAATAATCACAGAGAAGCGAAGTATAGAAAATGAATGCGAACCCTAAACCACAAATTAGACTTTGGAAACAATTGCAATAAGAAACCCTTGTTTTAGACTAGAGAGCTAGCAGATATCCATTGTGAGAGAGAGAAGACATACCTCTTTGTTGCAGACCCGTGAGTTGCAGCTCGCTATCTTGCCCACAAATAGAGTGAGGAAGAAGACGATAGCTGCGCAGAGTGAAGAAAGAAGAGGATAGTGCGCAGATTGAAGAAGAAGGGATAGTGTGTTTTACGGGGGTTTGGTGTTTTATCGGGAACGGTTTTAGGATTTGGTCTTCCAAAACCTGTTCTAGAACGTAAAAACATGGGTTACCATGTTCTGAAAATTTTGTTTTTGGTTGTTCTTTTCTTCTGGTTCGTTCTTTGAGAACATAAGAACAAACCAGATTTGCCAAACAGTTTTTGGCTGTTCTTGACTGTTCTGAACAGTTTTTCTGTTCTGTCAGAACAGAAGAACAGAAGAACTGTTCTTCGAGAGAGTTACCAAACGCAGCCTAAACAAACCAAACTCTTTCCTTAATTAAACTCTAAGGAGCAAATCTCCATTACAAGCTAATATATAGACTGCTAACACAAAACCATCGATTGGGACTTGGAAAGCCTCCATCGGATTTGGACAGTCATTACTAAAGTAGAAGCTAAGTTGGATTGCCATTACAAGAAGAAACTGAAATAAAAATAGACAACTATGGAATTAGAAACTTCCTAATGCCTGGAAATTGAAAATAGAAACTATCTAATCCTAGTATTCCCTTGGCTAATAGCTAAACAAAACTTACTAATCTCAGAATTAGAAACTCTTGAAAATAGAAAGTAAGGACTTGCTGTTACATAAGTTGCTAAAACTGAAACTAGAAAGTACTTACTAGCTAAGATCTTTCTTGGCTTTCACTCTTAGAAGGTCTAACAATGGACAGTTGAAAGGCAACCTGCAGCTGGGTCCTTATCTTGGGCAATACTCAAATCAGATTAGAAGCTGTTGAAAATAGGAAGTTTGAAATGGAAGTGGAATATTTTATGATTCCTTTCTTGTGACCTACTCACCCATAGAGAACCTTCTAGGAGACAAGGACAGCTTGTGGGTGGGACCCATGTGGGGTCCATCAGCCATCATACCCAAGGCTGGAAAGCATGGGTGTTACCATTAACATGAACAGTACCACGTGGTCAATAGACTGCCCTGATCTGCTTCTGGATATCTATGTGCCAGTAAGGTTGCAGATTTTTAACTTGAGTATCAAATCTCATGATTTCTTCATGGAGTAGACGCCATAATAGACTAGCACATTGCGTCCAAGTGTACTTGCATTTCCTTTGATCCTTTACCTTCTTAGGATGTTGGATCTTACTACCAACTTCATTTTATTGATTGAACTCTCCTGCTATCAATTCGATGCAGAAGTATTTCTAGCTTCAAAGAATTGTTGTCTATATGCTGGGTTGGATTGGAAAATTTTCTGTTCAATTTTGGGTGATTATAATGGAATATCTCTAAATTCTCTTTGGGCTAATTTTGGAAGGCCAAAACTTGTGTGTTTGACATGATTTCACTGTTGTTTTAGAGTTTATTCAGTTATTTCAACATGATTAAATGACAGTTTCATTATTATTTATTTTTGAAATTTATGGCCAATTTACTGATTGGATGCTACGGGTTTCTATTTTGAGAATTTAAATTTTACTGAAGTTTGAGTCAGTCTGTTTTTAGTTCTTATTTTCCTTTCATTTGGCAATGGGTCAAGCATTCAGAGGCGTGCCTAGACGTCTTAATTGGAAACATGGTAGGACTGAGTTTAATTGGAAGCATGGTAGGAGTGAGTTTTCTTAGGGCTATGATTTAATTACACTCCATATAATGGTTTATGTAATCAGTTTTAGATGTGGCTGAGTTCCTCCTCTTCTATTACTGATGTTATCAGTATGTAGATGACTTTCTAATGACAATTCTGTAAGTTTTGGTGTCGGATACTGGCAGACGTTTCATATTTTTGCCTTAAAATCAAATTTCGTATGTTTTGGTCTTTTTGGTTTGGTATCTGTGCAACTCTTTCTGGGTGTACTGTCCTCTTGGTGTTTTGTCAAAGAAAATTCAACTTTCTGATTACCAGTGGTAAGATGTGCTCCCCTGAGATTAGGTTTGGTCAGCATAAGCTAATTTGTTTATTTCTTTTATATTTGTAGATCAACAAGGACTTGAGCCGAATGAAGCGGTTCAATGCTCAAGAAGCTCTTGAGTATGGGCTCATTGATCGAATAATCAGGCCTCCACGTATTAAGGCTGATGCTCCACGAAAGGATGAAGGAGCTGGTCTTGGTTAGTGGATTTGTGCTTCCCATGCAAACTGGTGTGCTTTCATGGTTGTTATAAATGCCCTTGCTTCTAATTATTATCTGTTTTGAATCATCGTTGTTGGTTCATTCATGGAGTGGGTAAGTTGGGCCGAGGTTCCTAACTTTTGCATATCAGCAGTTAATCTTTATCATTGAGTTGTTTTTCTGAAAGCAGGTCTTATCAAGAGGAACAGTAAATATTAAACGTCTCTTTATAATCGTATCAATGTTATTGACTACTCTAAAAGTATCTAAACCATTGGTACTACTACTGTTAAAGTAGGGCTCGAAGGTAGATACAACCGTGTACAATCATCGTACAAGCAGTGATGAACAACTGATGAACGTTTATCCTTTTTATTATATTATATTTGGTTGGCCAGATAAATGTAAATCCGTGGATCCTTTGAACTGGAAAAGCATATATCAATCTATGAGTGGAAGTGAACCTCCATACATCTACCAGATTGTTTGGATAAGGTTCTTCGGCCAAAAACATCGATCCAATCTTGGGTTCCTTTGGAAAATGTTTTGTAGGAAGTTTGCAACTGTTCATAGTGATGGCAGGGATCTCTACTGTAAAGGAGATGTGGATGGAAAGGGATCAATGGCTGATTGTATGTGGCCCAGGTGACACCATGTAGCACCAGGTTGACAAAAAGGTAATTACAGTAGATCCATGATCATCCGTTACCCTATTAAAAGATTACTGATGTTTAATAAGAAATCATTGAATCAGCTGGTGAATTGGGTCGCTGTTCTGGACAATTGATTTTTGATGGATGGTTGGATCATCTTCCAGAATTGAATAGAATTTCAATTACCTACTCTGGAGACGGAAATACCTTGAATTCTAGCTCTTCTATACTGGCTCCTGTAGAATTTTTTTCCCATTTGTTTCCATGTAAAATGGGAGTAGAGAAAAAAATTTCCTGAAAATAAAATTTTCTATGATTTGTATCAACATGAAATGCAAAAAAAAAAAAAAAAAAAAAAAAAGAACGGGGAATGAAAAAGTAAGAAAATTTTCGTGTACAATATCATCTGCACAAAATTTACAATAAAATGAACAGGGCCTGAAGGAAAAAAGTGCTGAAAAATACTTTGATTAAGAGTTGAAAGGGTCCAACATTGGTATTTGCAATTGAGTTATGCTGAACGATTAAACTGAAAATTGCCTCAAAAGATGCCTAGTCAAAGAAGCTAATCACCAGCATATCAAATTCCCTGCCCTATGAAAATAAAGGAAATTCACCCCTCCATATGATTCTTATCTCAATGAAATGGAATCAACTAATGATAAAACATGTCATGTTTCCTTCCGTTGATTGTTGTGTGAAAATATGCATCAAAATTTCATCTCAATTTTGAGATAAACATGAGATATAGAAATATAAATAATTAAAAAATGACTTACTCAAATATTCCATGTAAGCTTTCATTACTCACCAAAATATACATCGAAACCATCATGAAATTGATGTGTCACTTGCGGCAAACGAACAGTAGGGTTGAGTCGTAGTCAAGACTACTCTCCTTAAAATCATAATCGCCCCCTATGGTGCAAATCAGGTTTCATGCGAATCGATTTTCAAGATAAAATAGCCCTCAAAACCGAAAAGGGACTTATTTTCATGGTTTACTTAGAGATTCAGAAGGCAATGTTCAATAGGTGGGAATAAAAAAATAATGAGATTGTCAAAACCAAGTTACATCATCATTTTTATGGGTTAAACTTTCTCTCTATATATAGGAGAAGAAGAAACACCACCAATGGTTGTCTCCAAAGAGTGTATTCAAACATTATGTTTTTACAAATAAACATGTCTATTGATCATTTAGACATGTCAGATCAATAGACATGTCACTAATAGTCACATCTATTGGTCATCTAAGTGTCTATTAGAAAGAAACATACTCCTGTCTATTAGAAAGAGACATATTCTTTTAACACCTCTTGTAAAGGTGCCTATTAGGAAGCGACATCTTTTCAATACCACATAAAAAATAATAAAATAATATTTTGAATCTAATAAATCCAGAACATTAAAATTACAACATTGATTATTGAGAGAATGGTATAGATTAATCCTATGTCAATTTTAATATCTAAATTCAATCAAATACCTCCCATGTATGACAATGCATTACTATATTTGTCATCCATCTATTTGACCAACTCTAGTTAAAACTTAACATTTGAGCAAGCCTAAGGTTTACTTATCCACAAAATTATAGCCTTGTCTAACTTACCACCTGATAGAATTAAGGTCTGCCTCCAGGTTAGCCCGCCTAAAATACCAACCTTTTAAGGCACCAGCCTTTTAAGGTTTTTAGTGTCAATTTTGAGAAGTAGAAAGGGCCAATCCTAATCTACAGATTAGGTCTTTACGAGAAAGAAAATTTGTAGATTAGAGGTTTCTTGAATAAATATATTTTTACTATTTGGCAAAAGTTCACCTAGTTGGCAAATCGGGTAAAATGGTCCCTGGTTAGGGCATCTAATTCCACCATGTGGAAGGATCAATATTTAAGAGATGTTTTGGATAGACCACATTCGAATTCAATCGTTTACATCTTCAATGTAATGCCATACCCTCTCATATATGTCCAAGTACCTTCTCAGTAATTTTGACACCCATGTCAAATTTATAGATTTTCAATGATTTTTTTTTCATCACATGGCCATTTGATTTAAAACTTGATGTGTGAACAAGAGACTTTGGGGTCTATATGTATAGGAAAAAAAACATTATAATATTGTTTAAGACTAATTATAATATGCAATGATTAATACAAATTGGTTAAAGCAGTATGTCTATAATATGAATATGCAACAGTTATAATGTAAATCAATATAATAATAAATTGACATTTAGAGAATAAGAACCAGATGCAGAAACAAATGGGCTGTTGTGTTCTGAATACTTTCTTTAAGATTGTATTTGCAGTGGGTTCCTATGAATCAACCTCCAAGATAAAACATCCCCTTAAGGCCCTTCATAGATATGTGCACTCAAAATCTGGACCTCGTTAGAAAAATCGATAGCTGATATCAATAGTCAAGAGAGAGAGAGAGAGAGAGAGAGAGAGAGAGAGAGAGAGAGAGAGAGAGAAGAATACTTGAATTCGTAGTTGAATTTTGGATGCTTTAAAGCGTCCTCTATTTATTGAAGACGTGTGACCTTTCATGAGATCCATATGATGGGACAAGTCCATTAGATTGGACGGCCTAGATGCATCCGATCTAATGGTGCCTAGATCAACGGAGGGACACTACCCTATGTATAGGTGTCCTTCAAAAAGGGTACCTACGATCGCGTAAGCACTCGACCCCATGCCCACTCAACAGCACGTGCATGTGTGTGAAAGACACCCCGTAACCCATGGATACATCCTTCAAGAGGGAGACTTTCTTTTAAGGGCTTAGGATGTATGGAACAACCGCTATATATAAACCACTTTCCTCTATTGTCCCTAAGCAATATGGGACTAAAAATTCCTATTTGCTTAACTAACTCAAAACAAACTTTTAAAAAGTTCCACCAAAATGAAATCTGAAAATTTGAATTTCGTTCTTAAAAACTTTTGAAACTTTCATTTTATTTGACTTTTAGATAACAACTCCCCTATGAGTTTCAAAAGATTGAGAAAACCGAAACTAGACTGTTAATTTCATGAGAACACGTAAGAGACGTCATTGCAACGGTCTTTGAACCTTTCCTCATTGGTGTAGCCAACCAACCTAACAGTCATCCCTTATAGTTTGACCCTCGAATAATTCCTTTAAAAAAAGGTGGGCATTTTTATCAAGCCTTTTCCCTTTCTTGGTTTCATGAATGTTTAGAGAGTTCGCCCTTAAAACTCTCATCGGAAGCGGCCCCCACCTCTTACATTCATTTAAGTCAGCCCATAGTGTGTACCATAGTTAAAACCCTCCACATTTCAATGGGATAGTTGGCTTGATTAAGAATCTTTGTGATTCATCATTTGTTTTTTTTTTTTTTTTGTGTGGTGAATATTACCTTACCATCTAACCAGAATGAGAAAAATTATGATAGTACTAAACAAATCATCCGATGACTTCGTTTTTACCCATTAAACGTAATTCCAAGGATTTCCCATCACATAGGTTGGGTTCCATCACAAGACATGCCATGGGCTTCAAGCTTGATCCCTTTAGATGTTGCAATTAAGACTTTGGTGGTTTGAGACTTTGTAAATATATCTGTCAGATTTTCTTTTGACCTTACAAAGTCGATAGCTATTGTTTCTTCACTTACATATTGCCTTACAAGATTATGTTTTAGGTATATGTGTCTTCTTTTTTCATTTGATACTTTGCCTTTTGCTTTAGCAATAGCAGCCTGACTATCATAATGTAGTGATATTGGAGTATATGTTTAGGCCATAACGGAATATCTATCACAAAATTCTTGAGCCATTCGTCATCTCTAAGACTATAAATTCTACCTGCATAGTGGATCCTATACCATAGGTTTGCTTAATCGATTTTCATAAAATCGCTTCACCACCTAGAGTGAATACATAACCACTCGTAGTTAAGGATTTCTTTGTATCAGATATCCAATTTGCATCACAATATCCTTTTAGAACCGAAAGTTTTCCACTATAGTGTAAACTATAACTTACAATTTCCTTTTAGTATCTTAATAACCTTATTAGAATTTCCTAATGCTCCTTTCAAGGGTTATGAGTATGTTGACTAGCTCAGTTTTCCTACTACTAAGGCTATATCAGGTCTCGTCAAATTCATCAAGTGTGACACCAAACCAATAATTTGGAAATACTCCTTTTGAGAGATTGGTTCGCCTTAATGCTTTATGAGATGCCCTTTCCACCTGGTGTTTCCACAAGCGTATACTCATAATACCCATACTTCTTAAGTAGGTTTTCAACATAGTGTGCCTGAGACAATATTATCTCATTATTTTTTTTGATAATCTTGATGCCAAAAATCACATCAGTCTTTTCTATGTCTTTTGCATCAAATTTAGACATGAGGAACTTCTTTATTGAATTCACAACATTTATATCAGAACTCATTATAAAAATATCATTGACATATAACACAATGATAACACTCTTTCCATTTGCAAATTTGCTGTACACACACCTATCAGAATCATTAATAACAAATTCATTTGATAACAACACATTATTAAGTTTTTCATGCCATTGTTTAGATGATTGTTTCTAACCATACAAAGATTTAACTAACTTGCAAACCTTATTTTCTTGTTAAAAAACTATGCAACCTTTAGGTTGTTTAATATAAATTTTTTCTTCTAAATCAAATTTAGAAAGGTAGATTTTACTTTCATTTGATGGATAACCAATTTATAAATTGAAGCAATCGCAAATAAGGTTCTTATAGTAGTAATCTGAGCAACAGGAATGTAAAGTAATCTATGTTTTTCTTTTGTCTAAAGCCTTTTACTACTAACCTTGCTTTAAATTTATCTAGAGACCCATCAGGTTTAAGTTTTTTTCTTAAAAATCCATTTGGTGTCTAATAGCTTTGTACCTGATGGAAGGTCCTCTAATTCCCAAGTATGTTTTAGAATAATAGAATCTAGTTCATTTTTAATAGCTTCTTTCTAAAATACTGCATCGAGAGACGTTACAGCCTCTTTATAAGTCAAAGGATCTCTATCTACAAAGTATTTGCAGAAGGATTTTTATATGGATTAAAGTGGGTAAATAAGTCATTTCATCCAATAATGTTAACACTATTAGTCCATGGTAGTTGAGTGTCCTGTTAAACATGATAGGAGAGGTCGGTATCTTTTAGCCTAAGTAGAGAGGAGATAAGTGAAGAGGAGATTTATGTACTTTACCCTACATAAAAAGACTATCTAAGTTAGAATACATCAGTGGAAACCTTGAGCTCTTACCTCATAAATGCTCGATTTGTATAGAACTAAAATCTATTAAAAAAACCTCATAAGTCTGTTGAAAAGTCTGTTGAAAGGCAAAGTAGCCTTTTAGAATTGATTCATAGTGATCTTGTTGACTTTACATCCCTTAGGTCGTCTAGATGCGGTAAAAAGTATTATATCACATTTATTAATGATTTTTCAGCAATTCATAAAATGACTTATGTACCCTCTTTGATCCATGTAAAACCCTTTGGCAAATGGCATCAACAATTCCCTCACCGTACTCCTCCAAGCAATTATTGTTAGCTCAGTTATAATGGGCTTCGAATTAAAAGTAAGCTTTGATAAAACGACTTCGTAAAGTCGAATAATATCTTCCATGCTAAGCGTCGGAATATCGTCCTCGTCAGAGACGTGCTCAACTCCTCTTCCCTTTCCTTCAAAAGAGTCCTAAATCGATCCAGAATTGGAGGTAGAGGCTTCTGGATGAGTCATTGGGCATTACCTTGCCATTATTGCTATTGCTACTGGTGCCTGCGGGGACCACGTTCTGGTAGGATCCTTACTTAAATTTCTAAGGTTCTCTCTGGAGGAGACGAATCTCTCTTCCTCCATGGCGTGATTGTTCCAAGGTTCTATAGCTTCTGTCTTTCATGGAATGGAGGAAACATAGATGGTTCTCTATGAAGATTATAGAGGTTTTCTATGACTAACCTTGTAGCATTAGCATGAATCAAAACAAAACAAATAAATAAATAAATAAAAATATTAGTAGAAGTATGCTTTGTTTGCAGCAATAAAAAATAGAATGCAGATGCATAAACTCTTCTTCCATCAATATGTTTATTGTCTTGGAATATTTCCACTTTGGAGCCATAACTGTTCCTGATTTTGCTGTGCTGGATTATTTCTGGTTTTGCATTTTGTTTGATTATTCTTATCTGGTTCTGCAAAATTTGCCCCGGTTAAATTTTATCTTCAAATTGGGCTGCCATTGTAACAAGTCATAGTGAACAAAAGGCATGAATACATTGGGTGGTGACTTACTGGGATGCAAAGTTGGTTCTCAGATCTTCTAGTTTGAGTGGGTTAGTGATCAATTAGTGGAATTTGTGGGTTTTATTACTAGTATTGTCCTCGTCTTTGTCGATTCATGGTTTCCTTCTCATTTATACCGAACCTCTGAGCGTATTAGTTTGTTGGAACATGTTTGAGATTGCGTAACAGAGATGTATTAGCAGTCATACTCATCTTGTATAGAATGCAATTAATGTGGATTCAACAGAGAGATGAGAGGGTCGGGATGCAGTAGAGAGATGAGAGGAAGGGATGAGAAGAGGCGAAGAGGTTAAGAAGGGGGGAAATCATTAGGTTTCTAAATTGAAAAACAAGCAAAAAGAGGTTTCTAGCTTTTTAAAGGATAAGGGTGAATTTGTAATTTTATTATATAAGAGTAATTAGTTATTATAATTAATTTAACAAACTATTACCGTCCTCTAATTAACATACTGCTGTAGTTAAAGTATCGTGAATTTCAAAATTGAGGAGAAGTTTGTGTCCTCTTAAACATGACAGAGGAGGTTGGTTATCACACCCAAATTTTGGACTAACCAATGGTGTGATGAACCATCATGAAAATCAACAGTTCAAACCAGGATCTCGTATAGACTATGCCAACCATGTTAAACCAAAATACATTCCACAGTAACAATCAGAGATAATTGAGTAAATAGCGAAAATTTTATTAATAATGAACTGAGGTCTACATGATAAATAATTAAATGATCCAGTTATCTCCAATTAACCAAAACATAATTAATACATATTATAAGTATCAAAATACAAAAGTTAAATACTAAGCGTAACCACGGTAGAAATACTCGCATGACGAGTCATAATTGTCCTCTATAGTTTGCACATCCATAGCCGCCATTTGTCCATACGTTGGCATATTCATATAATCTTCAACGGTAACACCTACAACATCAGAAACTAAAAAGAATTGCACACGCGAGGGTCAGCTCTCCAACTTGAGCTCAGTGAGTAAACAAAACAATGCAACAAACATATGCATGCATTTAATTCATATCTTTGGTCTGGTTTATAAGTTTGAAACGTGCTATAAAATTTTTTGGTGGCCCCCACACCTCTATACACGAGTGTGTGAATCCGTCTAATGGATCAAATACCATTGTCGTCCCACATGCACCCACTATGGAATAGAGATAGAGCTAAAGTGTCCGGATCACACACCGCCAACACTTCCCCTGATGCCCTACCCATACCAACACGTAATCCCCTATTGGCGAGGGCTTGCAAACTGGGCTCGCAACTAACCAATCCTAATGCCATATAGTGTATCCAAGGCCTCATCTCAGCATCCCTCAATACGTCCATAGAGATAGAGCTAAGGCCCCCTGGCAGAGTCAGAGACCACACGGTCCGAGACCACCTCCCCCGATGCCCTACGATGTAATAGTTCTGCTAAGGTAATGGCGATACGACGATGTCAATGGGCAAGACTTGAGTAGAGATAGAGCTAGAGTTTGGTGACCAGGTCAGAGACCACCATGCCACGTCTTTCCCCTGATGCTCCACTTGCATAAAGCACACTAACCACACACACATAATCACATGCCTATTCCTAGCATCATCATCATCATCATCATATTATAAATAGACAGAAATATATATTCATGAGCAGTAATAGCAGGAATATTGGATGACATGTGAGATACACATTACAAACATACAAGCATAAAATCAATCATGGCATTGGACTCAAATAAATAAACAGTTTGTTATTATCCAATTAGTTTAGGTCTTGTTCCCTCACATTTGATTGATGTTTGTTCCTCTCCCAAGCTTTGGAAGTCACTTTGAATCTATTAAAAAACTAAACAATTAATGTTTTTAAGTTAGGATTCAAGTTTATCAAGTTACAGTAGTCAAAAACCTTGTTTGGCCTCAAAATATACTTGCTGTTATCCTATGGTCGATGCTATGGTCGCAATATATGCCACCGTAAGACATACGGTCGATACCCTATGGTCGCATTACATGCGACCGTACCTGCGACCGTATGTTTCCTGAATTCTTCCCGAATGGCTTTGGTCGATACTTTTCTCATCCTATGGTCGACCATAGCTGCGACCATACGTAGTTTGGTTGATTTTTATATTTCTCATACGAGTTTCTTCTCATGGATCATCAATGGGATTCACCCTAAGATCATTCTATGGCCTTTGATCATAGTTTATCCTTATCAATTATCCCTAACCTATTCTCTATGGTTTCCCATAGAAATTCCATAACCGAAATCATTACATTAGATTCAACACATCAACTTGATGGAAAGGAACCTATCCTATATGACTATCCTACAGGTCAAGTCCATACCTTAAGCTTGCTGTAGAGAGATAGAACTCTTCTCTGCAAAATCTTCCTCTCAGCTTTCTTCTCTAATTCTTCTTCTCCTTCTCTTCCTCTCTCTCTCTCTCTCTCTTTGGTTTAGAGTTTCAATTTGGGTTCTAAAAAAATGAGAGAGGCTAAGGAACGTTCCTTATATAGAGAAAAACCTCCATATAGAGTCCCACTTTAATTAGGAAAGAGTCCTCCTCACATTAGGAAAGTTTCCTAAATACGGAGTCGGTTCTGGGTTCGTACAGTCGATCATACGGTCGCATAAACCATCGACCATACCACCAAAACATGCAACCATAGGTCATACGGTCTCACTACGGTCGACCATAGGTGCGACCGTAGCCCTCAAAACTCCCACCATAGGCCCAAAATTTACTGGTTTTTAGTTTTTGACTGATTGCTTCCACACAAACTTAAACAGTCAACTATACCAACTAAATTGGACTTATTGCTTACCTCATCTTGTGGTTTCTTCATACAATTGGTTCACTTGAGTCGATTATGATGGGAAGACCGGTCAGGACATGAGAACGTAAAGTTAAATCGGGTTCGTGGCATGCGGGTCTTACAACTCCACTACCCTTAACAGAAATTTCGTCCTCAAAATTTACACGTACAGATCTCACATTGGTGTCTTCTAGTCTAAGTAGAGGGGAGGTTTATGTATATTATCCTTTTATATATGGTGCACTATGATGCCCGAATCTACCATGGCACACATCATATTACTCAATCAAGTAAGAAGAAGGTGAAATTTCATTTATAACATTAGCAGTACTAAGTACAAATAAACCATTGCTCACATATCCCTTTCCCACAAATGTATCCCCCTTAACTAATATAACCTTATCGGCTTCAAAACTCAGTTTCATGTCAGCCTTGTTGAGAAGAGAACCCAACACCAGGTTTTGACAGATCTCTAGAACATACATCACCTTATTCAGGACAAGAGTCTTTCCAGAGGTAAGTCTTTCCAGGGTGACTTAACCTTTTCCCATGACTTGAGATGTTTGGGAGTTTCCCATATACACTAAGTCACCTGCACTAGCTGTAGTATACGTCACAAATAAATTCCAGTCAGCACAATTGTGCTTAGTGGCACCAGTGTCAATAACCCACTCCTTGGATTTTTCCACTAAGTTAATCTCAATTACAATAGTTGCAATCAAATCATCTTCAGTGAGGTTCACCCTAGTCTTGTCATTTCCCTGTTTCTTTTGAAAACCCCAACAATCCTTCTTGAAGTGTCTCAACTTTCCAAACAAAACAAATCTTTTAGCCTTCTTGAATTTGGCGTCATTTTCATGTAAAGAAACTTTTTGGACTTCTCCTTCGTCTCTTTTTTTTTTGGAATCAACAAGGTTTGCCTTGGATTTGAATTCCTTGGTTTTCTCCACCTTGTCCTTTTTACAGTTCTTTTCTTCAATTTTTATCCGTATAATATAATGCTCAAGAATCTAGTCTTTCGACTTATGTTTCATGTGTGACTTAAAGTCACTCCATGAAGGGGGTAATTTCTCAGTCATAGCAGTAGACACAAACTATTTAAGTAGGGTGATCCCTTCTTTCACAAGATTGAGAACCATTACTTGGAACAAATCAATTTGCATGAACAAGTTCATTTCATCTTTAATAGTAAAATTCAAAAAAATTGACAGTAACATATTTCTTGCTACCAATATCATCCAAAGAATATTTCTTGTCCAAAGCACTTCAAATAGTATAAATAATTTCATATGAAGCATAAACATTATAGAGATCATTGGTCATGGAGTTTAGGATTCGGTTCTTGTACTGGTAGTCTACTTCTATCCATGCCACCCTCTTGGACTTAATTTCAAGATCTTCGGATTCTTCCGGCGTGGGTTCAATCAAAGCAAACATGGCTCCAAGTTGAGCCAAAGCGAAATGCATCATCTGCTTCCGCCTTTTGTAGTTTGAACCATTGAATGTTTTATACTATCAAACTCGGAAACAATCCGAAGCTTCCCCATTGTAGAACCGACGTTAGTTGTCAAACTAGATTCAGTAAAAGCCATTACAATACAATTTTAAGCACTATAGGAAAAAACAACAATATAGTATTGTTTAAGACTAATTATAATATGCCATGATTAACACAAATTGCTTAAAGCAGTATGTCTATAATACGAATATGCAATAGTTATAATGTAAATTAATATTATAATAAATTGATACTTATAGAATAAGAATGGATGCAGAAACAAATGGGCTGAGTTGTGTTTATAACACTTTCCTTAAGATTGTATTTACTCCCTAAGGTGTAATGGGTTCTTGTGAATCAACCTCCAAGACAAAACAGTCCCTTAAGGCCCTTCCTAGATACGTGCACACAAAATTTGGACCTCATAAAAAAAATCGACGACTGAGATCAACAGTCAAGATTAAAGAGAGCTTGGTAATGTAAAGTAGAATAAGAATTGGAGAGAGAGAGAGAGAGAGAGAGAGAGAGAGAGAGAAGAATACTTGAATTCGTAGTTGAATTCTGGGTGCCTTAAACCCTTGGCAGCATCCTCTATTTATAGAGGACATGTGCCCTTTCATGAGATCTGTATGATGGGATATGTCTATTAGATTGGACGGCCCAAATGCATCCGATCTAAGGGTGCCTTGATCAATGACCCAGATCATACCTATCTATATATAGGGATGGCTCCCTACATATAGGTACCTATATGTACGGGTTGGTACACTACCCTATGTATAGGTGTACTTCCAAAATGGTACCTACGAAGGGACCCATCTGGGTCCGCATCCGTACCCTTGCCCACGGTCACAGCACGGCTCAATGCGCGTTTGTAAAAGACTACCCGGAACCCCTAGACACTTCCTTCAAGAGGGAGACTTTCTTTTAAGGGCTCAAGATGTATGAGACAACCCCTATATATAAAACTCTCCTCCATTGTCCCTAAGCAATGTGGGACTAAAAATTCCTATTTGCTTAACCAACTCAGAACAAACTTTTGAAAAGTTTCCCACCAAAACGAGATCTAAAAATTTGAATTTCATTTTTAAAAACTTTTGAAACTTTCATTTTATTTGACTTTTAGATAACAATATGTCCATAAAATTTTAGTCCAACCCGTTATGCCATGTGACAGAAAGTAGGCACCCAACCATGGATTCGTTATGCAGACTGCCATACCAGAAAACATTTTCCTTGGACGAACACAAGAGAAGAGGTTTTTGAATTTCCCACTCATATATTTTGAGTTGGGTTTGTATCCTATTTATAATGTATAAATCAGTTATAAATTTTGAAAATAAAATTAATTACAATAAGATAACATTGACAATGAATTGCTGAAAATCTGATTGCATGATTGTGGGAATAGATTTGAATTTCAAAAACTTTGTAACAGTTTACGTTATAGCTGTTGTAGATGAGGTTGAATTTGACTCAACCTCATCCATGTCACTTGATGCTGTTTTATTCCCCCGTAAGCTGAATGGCCGGTCATGAACAGTAAGCTTGTCCCTTAGATGCTGAAATCATGGTGCAGCAAGTCCCTTAGTCATGATATCAGCTAGCTAGTCTTTACTAGCCACATGTTTGATCTGGACTGTTTTGCGTGCCACTTGTTTACGGACAAAGTGAAAATAAATTGCAATGTGCTTTGTCAGATGATGAAATAAGGGATTTATGGTCAAGTATGTAGCCCCAATGTTATCGTAGTAGATGATTGGTGTTGGAATTGAAAGACCAAGATCCTTGAGAAGTTATTGCTAATAGCGGAACGCCTAAGAGGAAGGAAACAGACAAAAAGGACGAGATATTGGTAGGTTATCTATATCGATATCTCCTCAATCTATTGCAAAAGATCATGTGAAGAGATTCTCTCAATCAGTCTCTCAATCAGATCACGATGAGAGGTTATTTTAATCAGTCTCTCAATCAATCTCTCAATCAGATCACGATGAGAGATTATTTCAATCAGTTTCTTAATCAGTTCCTTCTGTTACTTAGCTATATAAGTCAATTATAGCTACAATGGGTATCTAGAGATAGTGTTGAATCTTCTGTAAATCTGTAAAGATAATGATGAATCTTTTGTAAATCTATAGAGTCATCTATAAATACGATAAGACTCTACACCAAAATGTATGAAAAGAGTCCACTGAAATCCAGATTCTCTCATGGTATCAGAGCATGCTTCTTAAGCGATTTAAGTTTTTTTCTTCTCTCAATTAATTTCATCTTCAATCATGCCTTTTTAAATCTTATTTACAGGATCAAGGGACTATGCACCGATTCTCTTGTCCACACACTCAAGAGTACAATGGCAGTATGGAACGGAAACATCGGCATACTGTGGAATGTGGTCTCACATTAATGGCTCAAGCTCATGTACCCAAAGAATATTGGGAGCATGCCTTTGCCGCATCTGTTTATTTACTTAACCGACTCCCTATCATAGTGCTACATAATATTTCTCCATATCAGAAATTGTTTCATAAAATACCAGATTATTTTGCTTTGAGAGTTTTCGGTTGTGCTTGATGTCCTTGGCTTCGATCGTATGGAAAACATAAATTGGACAGTCGTTCCCTCATATGTGTATTCCTTGGATATTCACTACAGCATAAAGGGTATAAATGCATGCATATTGCCACTAGGATATATATATATATATATATATATATATATATATATATATATATATATATATATATATATATATATATATATATATATATATATATATATATATATATATATATCAAGGGATGTGGTGTTTGATGAACCCCGATTACCATTTCTGGATCAAAATCATATCGCATGCACAATTAAACCATTTACTTCTCCTATCCACTTACCACCTCTCCCACTACCAAATCTTACACCTACTACCATTGAGTTGCCACCAAATCCCATTGTCATTAATCCCCCACCATCAAATCCTTCATCTCAACATCCTCCACTAGCACTTACGCCTACCATTGAACCCATAACTTCAGAACCAGCACTTAGTGAGGTACCACTACCATCCATCCCCACCACTGTTGCTCACCATCCTATGCAAACCCGATCCAAGAACAACATTCATAAACCAAAGGTGTTCACTATAACCCTTCATCCTCTATGCATGTGCCTTACTTGCAATATCATTTCCTCTGAACCTACATCCTTTACAATAGCATCAAAGGATCATCGGTAGAGGAATGCAATATACAAAGAATTTAATGCTTTGATTCATAATGGAACATGGCATTTGGTTCCCTATCATCGATCTATGAATGTTGTTGCTGTAAGTTGATATACAAAATCAAAACCAAAGTGGATGGGTTGATAGAGAGATACAACGCTCGATTAGTGGCACATGATTTTAATCAACAGTTTGGGTCTGATTATGATGAAACCTTCAGCCCATTGGTTAAACCAAATACCATCTTGATGGTTCTCTCTCTAGCAGTTACATTTAATTGGTCAATTTGACAGTAAAATTACAAAATGCATTCTTGCGTGGATATCTTGAAGAACTAGTATATATGAAGCAACCACAAAGGTACATTGATTCCCATCATCCCAATCATGTATGCCAGTTGAAGAAAGCTCTATATAGTCTAAAATAAGCACCACGAGCGTGGTTTCATAGACTTAGTGCCTATCTACTCCAACTCAGGTTTATTGCATCCAAGGTTGATTCATCTTTGTTCATTCATCATTATAGCAGATCACATTGGTGCTTATCTATGTCGATGACCTCATTATCACGGGATCCGACACAAAATTCGTTAAAATGTTGATTGCCCAATTAGGCTCTGAATTTGCTATCAAGGACCTCGGGCGACTGAACTACTTCTTGGGCATTGAGGCCCACCATGATGCCACTGGGGTCTACCTCAATCAGAAAAAGTATGCTTTGTCTTTGTTGGCTTACACAAACATGGCAGATACAAAGCCTTGTACCACTCCGATGTCCTCTAGTGGTAACAAATTACAAAGAGATGGTGGTGAGTATTATTCAGATCCGACCCAATATCGAAGCATTGTTGGTGCCTTACAATACCTCACCATGACTAGACCAGATTTATCTTTCTCAGTTAATAAAGTTTGTCAATTTATGCATAGTCTAACGGTTGACCATTGGCTGGCTGTTAAACACATCCTAAGATATGTTAAGAGTACGATCACATATGGTCTTAGTATACACCCCCTAACACAACTAGACCTCATTGGTTATACTGATGCTGACTGGGCCAGTTGTCCAGATGATAGGAAATCAATAAGTGGATACTATATCTACTTTGGCTCTAATCTAGTGTCGTGGAGCTCCAAGAAACAGCCGACAGTGGCACGGTCGAGCACGGAAGCTAAGTATAAAGGCCTTGCCAACACGGCCTCTGAATTGATATGGTTGTAGTAACTACTTTGGGAACTTCGATGCTTCTTTCCTCATCCACCACTGCTGTTGTGTGATAATATTGGTGCAACATACTTTGCGGCCAATCCGTTATTACATGCATGAACAAAACATATGGAAATTGATTATCATTTCATTCGTGATCATGTGATGAAAAAGGCTTTGGACGTTCAATACCTCTGTGCTGAGGATCAAACCGCTGATATAATGACTAAGCCACTGCCCATTACATGGTTAAACAAGCTTCGAGACAAGCTGTCTGTTCAGGATCTTCACATCATCTTAAGGGGGTGTAATAGCGGAATGCCTAAGAAGAAGGAAATAGATAAAGAAGGAGGAGATATTGGTAGGTTATCTACACCGATATCTCTTCAATCTATCGCAAAAGATCATGTTGAGAGATTCTCTTAATTAGTCTCTCAATCAGATTACAATGAGAGATTATCTCAATCAGTCTCTCAATCAATCTCTCAATCAGATCATGATGAGGCATTATTTCAATTAATCTCTTAATTAGTTCCTTCTATTACGTATCTATATAAGTCAATTATAGCTACAAAGGGTATGTAGAGATAGTGTTGAATCTTCTATAAATTTATAAAGATAATGGTGAATCTTTTGTAAATCTGTGAAGTCATCTATAAATAAGATAAGACTCCACACCAAAATGTATGAAAAGAGTCCATTGAAATCCAGATTCTTTCTGTTGCAACCACATGACCTCAGCCAAAGCACTGACAATACCTTTGTACTCTAATTCTGTAGAGGACCGAGCCACGGTCTGCTGTTTCTGGGGACTCTAGGATATCAAGTTTGGTCCTAGATAGATATAGTAACCGCTCGTAGAGCGTCGATCGTCTGGGCACCCAGCCCAGTCCGCATCCATGTAAGCATGGAATTGGCTAGAAGTGGAACATTGGATATGTAGACCATAAGAGATGGTATTCTTTAAGTAACGCAGGATGCATTTAACAGCTGTCCAATGTTCATCAATAGGGTAGTGCATATACTGGCACACACGGTTTACCAAGAAGACAATATCTGGATGAGTTAAGGTGACAAACTGTAAGGCACCAACAATGCTTTGGTACAAAGTTACATCATCAAATTCTTTGTCGGACGTCTTAGAGAGAGCAGAAAGGGCATTTGGGGTGGGCATGGGTTTAACTGAATCCATCTACCCGTTTTAACAAATCAAGAATGTACTTGGATTGAGTTAAGTACAGACCATTAGAGTTTCTTGTTGCTTCAACACCAAGGAAATAGTGTAAGTTTCGAAGATCTTTAATGGAGAATTCTGAACCAAGAGCATTGATAAGTTGTTGAACTTGACCACTCCAATTGCTTATGACAATGATGTCATCAACATAGATCAAGACATATAGTAGTGTATTAGTGGTGGAATGGACAAAAAGAGATGTGTCCGTTTGTGAAGCACAAAAACCAATCTTTTGGAGAAAAGTCCCCAGCCTATTGTACCATGCTCTTGGAGCTTGTTTGAGTCCATATAAGGCCTTACGAAGGTAGTAAACATGATTGGGAAAATGATCATTTTGGAAATCCCGTGGTTGAGTTATATAAACTTGTTCTTGCAAGGCACCATTTATAAAGGCATTGTGAACATCTAATTACCAGATCACCCACCCTGCAGAAGTGACAATGGAAAGCACTGTTCGGATTGTAGTTGGTTTAGCAACTGAACTAAAGGTTTCAAAATAGTCTATTCCTTTTTGTTGTGTAAAGCCTTTGGCTACCAAACGGGCTTTGTAGGGGTCAATGGAGCCATCTAAGTGGCGCTTTATCCTATAAACCCATTTGTTTCCACTAGATTCATGGACTGATGATAAGGGACAAGATCCCACGTGCCATTACGCATTAGAGCCGAGAACTCATCACTCATAGCGATACGCCATTGCTCATATTTTTGTGCTTGTGTGAATGAAGTGGGTTCGGTTTCAGTGGAGGAGATGGAGGTCAATAAAGCAGTAGGGAGGGGGTATTTGATAGTTAAGAGGCTAAGTTTATTGATAGGTCTTGTTATTCCAAATCTTAAATGTGTGACCATAGGATGAGGACTAGGATTGGGTGGGGCCGAAGGGTGAGGTGACTCAACAATAAAATTGTTGTTATGTTAGACAGAAGTGGGAGGAACTGATGTGTTTTGTGGCTCAATATTTGAGCTAGGTGGATTATGGATAGTAGGAAGGTTTGTGGTAGGTTGAGGTATAAGTGGTGTGGGAGTATGGGAAATGGTGTTAGGGATGGATGGTAAGGTAGTTGTATGGCATGGTAATGGAATATTAGAGCAATCAATGGATACAAGCATTGATTGTGTGGTATGAGTGCTATGGGAATGAGATGCAAGGGTCTCATATGGGAAGAGGTGCTCATCAAATACAGCATGGCGTGATATATAAGTGCAGCTTGTCACAGGATTAAGGCATTTGTGTTAGAATATTATGTGTTTAGGGTTTCCATGAAACCCATTCTCCATCCATACAATTGTCCTAGAACACAATAGAGAAGTCATTAACTATGAATCATAAAGACATACCTGTCAGTGAAGAGATCAATTCCCATGCATTCTACGATGCTCCAAGCTTTGATCAAAATCCCTCGACTATAGTCTTCCATAACCTCCAGAGGATATCCTGACGTCTCTTGCTAATGGGTGAAGAGAACTGATTAACCGTGACTGTGGGGACTCTAATCCAGTATTTATAGAATACTGCTGTAACCCTAAAACCCTTTTCACAATAGAATTAGGGTTACCAAACCTATCTCATACCATGTGACGAACCAAACCAAACCGGTTATACCGTGTCAATCAGATTCTCATTGAATTAACTAGTTTAGGTAATTAATTAAGCCCACATAAATCTAACAATCTCCCACTTGGGCTATATTAATTACAAAACTATCATCAACCAGTGTGGCCACGAAATCCAACACACTAAATCGTCACTAACTTTAAAACATCCATCAAGCTTCCCAATGTGAGCAACAACGAATAATACACCTCAACATATGGTGTACAAACTTCTGTCAGCCACAACAGAGGTCTACTCAATACATGAATCGCCTAAGATAATGCATGAAAGTAAACTCCCATGCGAGTCCAAACTTGATTAAAGAACCTTAATCAAAATGCCCCAAAACCTTTATGGGCAACTTAACATGGTATTTAAATATTTCAGAATTATAATACCATACTTTGGCTAGACACCGCCTTCATTCTTTGATATTATCTTCTCATGGCAAACCGCATCTAACGTGGATTAATACCACACTTTGACTTACCGTCATTATTTGTATGGCTGAATACCGCATCTTATCTTGACTAAATATTGCCTTATATATCTGGCTGAATACTATCTTGTTCATCCTTTGGCTAAATACAGCTTGATTTATCTTTGGCAAAATATAGCCTGGTTTATCTTTGGCATGTCAAACATATAACTATGTATGCAAAATAGCAATACTATAAATGATATTGTCCACAATGATTTCCTGCATGGATTCTCTTGGAACTTGTCTATAGATGGATGATTTGGGTTTCTCCTAATCCTATGTTCTTCATAACTATTATAGGCTCTCTTATTCAGGTAAGGAATTAGGTTCATACCTTAATTAAGAGGTTTCTCTGAACTTCCTCATCTTCCTTAGTCTTCTTCTTCAAGTTTCCTTCTCTTCTTCTCTTCCTTCTCTTTCTCTTTCTCTCACTTTCAATTAGGGTTGTAAAGGAGTGAAAGAGGCTTAGGGACGTCCTATTTATAGAGGAAAACCCTCCATAATAACCCCCAACGAGTTTAGAAAAGACCCCCTTCGAATTAGGAAGGTTTCCTAATTTTTGGTTCATGCTGTTTTCGTAGGGTCGGACGTAGGGTCGGAGATACTGCGACCCTACGTTTTTAAAACATGAGACCCTAGGGTGTAGGGTCGCATGTAGGGTCAAACATACTGCGACCCTACGTTTTAAAACGTGCGATCCCACAACCAAAAAGTCATGGGTTGGACTCTTTTGAGGTGGGGTCGGTCACACCTTTTAGGCATGCAACCACACACTCATATTTGACTGTTTTTTAGTTATATTTCATACTTGGTCTTGTGGTTTCTTCATGCACTGGGTTCACTTGGCTTGACCATGATAGGTAGACCTGATATAAGGTGGTAATACCAGTTAGTTTGATAAGGGTCTTACAACTCCCCCCTCTTATTAAAATTTCATCTTCAAAATTTGTACATACCTTCCGAGTAAAAAAGGTGAGGATATTGCTTCCGCATAGCGTTTTCTTCTTCCCATGTGATCTCTTCTATATCTCGACTTCTACAGGTGACCTTAACATAATATATGTCACGATTGCGTAGTCGTTGAACCTTTCGGCTTGTGATTTCAGTTGGTGCTACTTCGAATGTCAAATCATCAGTTAAATCTGGTGGATCCACTGTCAAAATGTGCATTGGATCTTTGACTTACTTCTTTAATAATGAGATATGAAATATATCATGCACACTTGACATAGATGGTGGTAGTGCTAACTGATAAGCCATTTTTCCACGTTTAGCTAGAATCTCATATGACCCGACATATCTCGAACTTAGCTTTCCTTTCTATCCGAATCGTTTTAAACCTCGCATAGGTGATACTTTCAAGAATACCTTATCACCTACGACAAATTCAAGGTCTCTGCGTCGAGTATCTGCATACTGTTTCTGATGATTCTGAGTTGTTCTAACTCTTTCCTTGATAATGTCGACTACTCGACAAATCTCTTCAACAAATTATGGTCCAACGATGCTACGTTTCCAACTTCATTCAAGAACAGAGGAGTTCGACACTTCCTCCCATACAGTTCTTCATAAGGTGACATTTGTATAGTAGCCTGATAGCTGTTGTTATAGGCGAACTCTATCAAGGGTAGTTTCTCGTCCCATGGTGTCACACCCCAATTTCGTACTATTCAGAATGGTGTGATGAACCGCTAATAAACCAACGGTTCAACCAGGATCTCGAATTGGCAATATCCTTGTTATCTGAACCCCATACATCCATAATCATAATCAGAGTAAATACACAATAGCGGAAGTCTTATAATAAAATGAACTGAGAATCTACTGTGATATTAATATTTAAATAAAAAATTATTCTGTATCAACTGAGACATAAGTAAATATCAAATACATGTTCATAACAAATCCAAGTAAAGAAACCTAAGAAAATATCTAATCGAATACACATGAGTTGCACTCGCAAGAGGAGTCATGTGTATCCACTTCAGCTTCAACCTCCAT
>CM053270.1:8409279-8708771 GCA_028583415.1 Protea cynaroides | reverse complement strand
GTAGTCTTGGTTGCAGTAGTAAAATTCTGAGGGCGGAAAGGCTTATATGTCCTGTTATTGCCTCCGTTGTATGAATTTCCAGCTGGCCTTTTTATACCCCTGTTCTGTGTGAAATAACTCTCCTTCTAGTTCGATTCTATGACTCGAGCAATTTGGACAGCTTCATTGTATACCTTCTTTTCCAAGCCCAGAATGTTCTCTCTGATGCTTCCCCTCAGTCCCGTGACAAACCTACGGGTTTTTGTGTCTTCTTCCTGCATACTAAGTGGTGCAAAGAAAAACAGCTCTTCATAACGCTGTTGATATGCATCCACTGACATCTGTCCCTGATATAAACTCAGGAACTCCTTCTCCATAGAATCTCTGAAGCTTCGTGGAAAATACTTCTCAAAGAAAGCTTCCTTATATATAGCCCAAGTCAATAGGGCATGCTTGGTCAATAAGTAAGCCCTAGCAGATTTCCACCAATGATGTGCGTCACCCTTTAGCATGAAGGTGGCACATAGTACTTTCTCTTCTTCAGTGATAGTCATCATAAGAAAATTTCTCTCCATCTCGTCTATCCAGTGTGCTGGCCATAAAGGATCAGACGGTTTGCCATTAAACTCCTTGGGCTTCATCTTCAAGAATCTCTCAACCAGTCGAGAGTGATCCAACTGATTTTGGGGGTATGCCCAAACATAGGTGGTGGATACTGATAATTAACCTGAGCTGCTTCGGACTTGGTACTGGAATCTGTGCAGTAGGTTTTTGAGGTGTTTGAGGTGCTGGGTGGTTACCCATCGATGCTGCACTGGCTTGTCCCGTCTGCATGGGTGTAGCATGAGCAACTTGGAACATGATTCCCATTGCAACTTGAATTTGAGCCTCCCCATGTTGCATCTGTTGTAGTTGCTGTGCCAAATTCATCACCACGGTTGCTAACTCAGGTGGTGGAGGTGGCAAATTTGTAGGGTTTGCCTGATCATGATTTCCTTGTTTGTATATATTTTCCTGACTGGTCTCCTCCACAGGTGGTGGTGGTGGAACTGTATTTCAACTCTGCCTGGTTACTCTACGTCCAGACATATTTTCTTCTGAGATTGGTGGTGCCTGAAAATCATCAAAAATGTGAGAAAGTCATTTATACTTCATGTAGGCACGTTAATCGATGTAAATTTTCAAATTTTGACTCATTTTATAACAAATTTATTGTCTTTCCTATGCAGGGTTGATGGTGAGGGTCGATGGTATGTCCGACCCTTAGTATCAGACCCTGGGAATGACCTGTTCTTCCCGAGAGCTGAGGGTCGATGCAAGGGTCGATCCGAGGGTCAATGGTTCTGGTCGAATTGTCCGACCCTCAGACCAAAAATCAAATTTAAGATCCAATTTTGGGTCATTTTTTTTTGTTATTTCCCTCCCGTTTCGACTCGTCTCTCCCTTCTGAGTTGCTACAGTGCCACTCCACTAGTTTTGGTCAGTTTGAGTCTGGGTTTCGACGTCCACATCATCCCTACAGGTATGTTCTCCCATTTTCCCTTGTTTTTAGGTTTTCTATTTTAGGTTTTTGTCCATTTAACTTGTATTTTTCAAATTAAACTTTTTTCAACCGTAAAAATTTGATTTTTATTGGGGGCTTTTGTTATTGGTGTCTCGAGGAATGAAAGCCCTCAAAAATTTTCGAGTTTCATCGGTTGGTTATCGAGAAACTTGGATTTTTGCTCTTTTTGCCCTAATTTGTCGAATTTTTTCGATTTCTTGAAATTCCTTCAAATTGGACTTCATTAGTTCCAAATTCCTACTGTGTGAGTGTTGTAGGATATGTTGGAACCTACGTAAGTCCTCCTGCCCACGTGTACGGGTGAAAAGTGAGGCTTTTGGCCAACTTACGTCGTTATGATGTCAAATTTTGGATTTTTATCCTACTGACTCATTATCTGATTTTCTTTGCAGATACCATGGCTCGTACTAAGGTACCCAGAGTTGGTGATCCGCTTCACTTCCGCTCCAACGAAGCCGAGGCACAGTATGCTGACTATGCTCGTAAGAAAGTGGAGGGTGGTCGTATGGTGAACTTGGCTGAGCTAGCCTTGTTCAACGTAGAGAGAGCATTCGGTGATATGGGGTGGCTCCCTGTCATCACTTACGACGCTTGCACCTGCCCAGATTTGGTGCGACAGTTTTATTGTAACTTCCAGGTGGTGGGGAATTACAATGATGTTGAGAGGGGTCAAGAGTTGCGCATCACCAGCTACGTCAAAGGGGTGAATATCTCATTTGACTATCGGCAACTGGCCGACCTACTGGGAATTCCTTATGATGGCCCTATGGTGTACTGTGCGCTTAGAGAGCCCCAATTTGTTTCCATGGAGATGAAGGCAGAGATCGACAGTCAACTGCTACGACCTGATCGTTGGCAGACGAGAGCTTGTTACATGCGTCCAGCTCCACGGGTCTTCTGCAAGATTATCCAACATAATCTGATTTCGCAGAGTGGCCATTACGAGAGGGTTTCTCAGCTGACCCAGTTTTTGATATATAGTATCTACACTAGACAGCCAGTCTGCCTTCCCTACATCATCATGCGGACCATGATTAGTGCTACCTTGTCCGGTCATAGGGGTAATCTACCCTATGGACGTATGATTACTGTTCTGCTGACCCGCCTGGGGGTTGACTTAGTAGATGAGAAGATTCAGGAGAAAACTTTCTCATCGCCTCTAGATTGGGAGGCTATCTACAGAATGGGCCTGCGGGATGCCCAATTCAGTGATGAGGAGAGGAACGAGATGGTACGCCCTCACACTAGCATTGAGATGGCTGACACTGAGGCCGCTGCTGCCGCTGCTAGAGCTCCTATGGATCCTGTCGATGATGACGACCGTATGTACATGGATATCGACTCGATACCACCGCCTTCACCTACGCATGCGGCTGGAGTTGGTACTTCTTCTGCGGCGGATCCTGTACCTGAGACTAGTCTTTCTCATGCGGCCGGTCCTTCACGCCCACCTTCTGACCTGATGGAGATGTTGCAGGGGATCAGGGAGGCTCAGCGCAGATCTGATATGAGGATGGAGGAGTTATTAGACGCTCAGCGTGTGAGAGTGGATGAGCTGTTAGCCGCCCAACACATATCAGACACGCGGATGGGAGAGCTCATAGAGGTTCAGCGTGCGACTGACCAGAGGGTAGCCGATCTCACAGCTAGTCTACAGACGACGCAGACTCAGATAGCCTGGTTGACTAGAGTCTATGCCGAGGACTACGACAGAGACCATGTGGCGCTGCCTCCTCCTTCACCTCCAGCTTCTTGATTGTATTTATTTTCTTTGTACTATAGAGTAACTGTCCTAGTTGTGGACTGTACTCTGCTTTAGTTATGTATATACGTTTGTTTCTCTCTCATTGAATGTAAAATTGTTTCCCCTTTAATAGATGCATTATTCTCTTTTGAAATTTGGTCTCAACCATCACTTGTGCTTATAATGTGTTAATATTACTGTTTTTACTTTTATCCTATCTCAGTTCACAATTGTCTTGAATGTATGTTAGTTCAGCGGACAAGGCCTGAGATGCTCTGATACCAAGTTGTCACACCCCAATTCCGTACTATTCAAAATGGTGTGATGAACCGCTAATAAACCAACGGTTTAACCAGGATCTCGATAGACTATATCAGTGTTATCTAAACCCCATACATCCATAATCATAATCAGAGTAAATACACAATAGCGGAAGTCTTATAATAAAATGAACTGAGAATCTACTGTGATATTAATATTTAAATAAAAAATTATTCTGTATCAACTGAGACATAAGTAAATATCAAATACATGTTCATAACAAATCCAAGTAAAGAAACCTAAGAAAATATCTAATCGAATACACATGAGTTGCACTCGCAAGAGGAGTCATGTGTATCCACTTCAGCTTCAACCTACATCGCTGCTACGTTCCCGTACGCTGGAGCGTTTACATAATCTTCAACGATATAACCTGCATCATCAACTAAAAATATTCGACGTCGAGGGGTGAGCACACATCACGGCTCAGTGAGTAAGCAAAATAATACAACATTACATATGCATGCAATCAATTCATATCTTTGGTCTGATTTATAGTTTGCAATGCGCAATAGAAAGGTTGGGTGGTCAAAGGTTAACGTTTATTGACCCCGCCTCTATACACAGGGTGTGGAAGTTCGCCCGAAGGTTAACGTTTATCGTCGTCCCCATCCACCTTAATCATGAACATTATATAACAAAGGTTAACGTTTATTGCTATATAGTGTCATACCAACACGTAAGCCCCTATTGACGAGGGCTTGCAAACTGGACTCGCAACTAACCAATCCTAATGTCAAACAGTGTATCCAAGGCCTCACCCCAGCAACCCTCAGAATGTCCATAGAGATAGAGCGAAGGCCCCCTGGTAGAGTCAAAGACTACAAGGACCGAGACCACCTCCCCTGATACTCTACAACACAATAGTTCTGCTAAAATAATGGCGACACGACGATGCCAATGCACAAGACTTGAGTTAGAGATAGAGCTAAAGTGATGAGACCCACCAAAGGTTAACATTTATTGACGTTCTCTTCACACCTCCCCTGATACTCGCTCGCATCAAGTACACCAACTACACACATACAATCACATGCCTATTCCTATCATCATCATCATCATCATGTTATAAACAATAAAGTAAATATGCATGAACAAATAATAGAAATATTGGATGACATGTTGTATGCACATTACAAACATATTCGCATAGAATCAAGCATGGCATTGGACTAAAGAAAATAGAAAACAGTTTGTTATTAATCAATTAGTTTAGAGTTCTGTTTCCTCACCTTAGCTTGCTAATAGATACTTTTCCAAGCTTTATAATCACCTTTATATTGTTATTGTATTGCTAGAAGACCTAACAAAGTCGATAGAATTTAATTAGAAATAAATTCTGAATTTAAAATCATTATGTTAACTGAGGGTCGGAGGTAGGGTCGAGTCCTGATCGACCCTGGGTGCGACCCTCCCCAAAATCTAAACTTCCCGAACACTGAGGGTCGATACTCAGGATCACCTAGGGTCGGATGGTCATCTACCCTCGGTGCGACCCTCGGTGTACTTTGGTCAATTTTCCTCTTTTTAGTCCATTCTCCGTGCTTGAGATCCTATGGCTTTCTCCTACATTCCATTCAACATTCATTCCATGGTCTGGAACCATGAATCATCCACCTAAATAGCTTTCATGCATTCTCCTATGGTTTTCCATGAAATCTAACCATGGGTTGATGGTTTGGGTTTCTCCGAGATCATACTCTCATCAATATCTATCCTAAGGTCTATAGAAACTCATGGAATTAGTATCCATACCTGAGAAGAATACTCATTCTCTGCAACTCTTCTCTTTTGGCTAAACTCTCTTCCTTGCTTTTCTTCTTCTTCTTTTCCTTCTCTTCTCTTTCTCTCAATTCAATTAGGGTTGTGAAAGGAGTGAAAGAGGCTTAGGGACGTCCTTTAAATAGAGTAGGAACATCCTAAAATAAGTCCCTTTGAGATTAGGAAAGAATCTAAATAAAAAATTAGGAAATTTCCTAATTTCAGTTTCGGCGGCAACTGAGGGTCGATGGGAAGGTCGATGATCCCGTCGACCCTAGGTTCTCTAAGTTGTCCGACCCTCCCTTCAAAACTGAGGGTCTGACTTTCTGTTTTGGGGGGTCCGACCCTCCTTGGCTGGGTATGCGACCCTCCCCTTAAATTAAGTGTTTTTGGGTCGATTTGATACCTAGGATCTCGATCTCCTTCACGCCCTTGGTCCATTTGACTCGACCATGCTGGGTAAACCTGGTTCAAGGTGGTAAGACTGGGTTAGATTGACACGGGTCTTACACATGAGCCTTTAAAATCAATAACACAGGCTCGAAGCATGTCTTCTAAAATCTGAGTGGTACGCTCCGACTGTCCATCTGTCTGAGGATGAGATGCAGTACTGAACTTCAATGTTGTACCCATAGCCTTCTACAATCTTTCCCAAAACTTTGAAGTAAAGCGTGGGTTTCTATCGGACACAATGCTTTCAGGTACACTATGTAATCTGACAATGTTATCCACATATAGCTTGGTTAACCTCTCCAGGGTATACTGTGATCGAATAGCAATAAAACGAGCTATCTTAGTCAGATGATCTACAACAACCCAAACCGCGTCAACTACTCGAGGAGTCAATGGTAACCCGGTGACGAAATCCATAGTGATGCAGTTTCATTTCCATGCTGGTTCTGGTAGCGGCCATAATAGTCCTGCAGGTCTTTGCCGTTCAGCCTTTACCCTCTGACAATTTAGGCATTGAGACATAAATTTAGCTACATCTACTTTCATTCCTTTCCACCAATATAATTTCTTCAAATCATGATACATCTTTGTACTTTCAGGATGTACCGAATAGGCGGTGGTGTGAGCTTCCTTCATTAATTGGTGTATACTATCCAAATTTTCTGTTTCAGGAACACATACTCTTCTTTTGTATTTCAGTACCTTTCATTGTCCAAGGTCAACTCAGGAATTATCCTACCTTTTTCGATGTCTTCTTGTACCGTTCTCAGATAAGGGTTTGATTTAATAGCAGCTTTCACTTCATCAAATATATTTCAGTACCTTTTCTGTTTCAGGAACACATACTCTTCTTTTGTATTTCAGTACCTTTTCATTGTCCAAGGTGAGCTCAGGAATTATCCTACCTTTTTCGATGTTTTCTTGTACCGTTCTCAGATAAGGGTTTGATTTAATAGCAGCTTTCACTTCATCAAATATATCATGTATAATTTTCAATGTCGCAAACATCTTTGAAAATCGATGAATAAACCTTGGTTGGTTGATCCACCCGGTGCATCTATCACGAACTGCTCATTACCATAATTGAATACTTTCCCTGTAGCACACATTGCTGCAGTCGTGTTAACTTCTCCTTGAGATTTTATCATTGTTTTTCTGCTTAGCGCATCAGCAACTACATTAGCCTTTCCTGGATGATACTGGATATCGCAATCATAATCCTTCAATAATTCCAGCCATCTTCTTTGTCTCATGTTCAACTCCTTCTAATTAAAAAGATAAGTGAGACTCTTATGATTTGATTTAATATGAAATTTCTCTCCATACAAATAATGTCTCCATATCTTGACAGCATGTACTACTGTTGCTAATTCCAAGTCATGAGTGGGATAGTTCTTCTCATGTGTCTTCAGTTGTCTGGAGGCATATGCAATTACTTGTTCTCCTTGCATAAGTACACATCCTAAACCCAATCTCGACGCATTAGTGTACAAGATAAATGACTGTCTTGGAATAGGAATAATCAAGATCGAAGCAGATATCAATCTAGCCTTAGAGTCTGGAAACACTCTTCACACTTGTCAGTCCAATTAAACTTCTCTCCCTTCCTGGTTAGCTTGGTAAGAGGTATTGCGATCCTAGAGTGGTCCTCCATAAATCTTCTGTAATAACAACTAAACCCAAGAAACTTCAAATCTTCGTAATATTCTTTAGGTGTTTCTCACCATAAGATTACTTCTATCTTAATAGGGTCCACTTTAATCCCTTTTTATGATGCTACGTGATCTAAGAAGATCACTTTGTTTAATTAGGTCTCATATTTCTTGGACTTGGCATAAAGCTTTTCCCTTCTCAGCTGTTGTGAAGTTGTTCCAAGATTCGTTGTATGAGTTGCTTCATTCTTGGAATAAACTAAATCATCTATGAAAACTATGACCAACGTGTCCAACATGTCATGAAACACCCAGTTCATCAGCTCCATAAAAGATGTAAGGACATTGGTTAATCCAATCGTCATAATCGGTAACTCATAATATCCAATCTCGATTCTAAAAACTATCTTCGGAATATCGCTGTCCAAATTCTTCAGCTGATGATATCTTGACCGAAGATCAATCTTAGGAAATACCTTTGCTCCTTGCAACTGTTTAAACAACTCATCGATCTGAGGTAGTAGATATCGATTCTTGAATCATGAGCTTGTTTAGTCCCCGGTAGTCTATACATAATCTGACACTCTCGTCCTTCTTCTTCACGAATTGGCGCTCCCCATGATGCAATACTTAGCCGATTAGAACCCTTGTCTAATAACTCCCGTAGTTGAGTCTCAATCCCTTCAACTACATAGGAACTACTCTATAGGTGTCTTTGACACAAGTATCGTCCTTGGTAACAAGTCAATGACGAACTCGATCGTATGATCAGATGGTAACCCAGGTAAGTCTCCTGGAAACACATTGGAAATTTATGCATCACATCAATATCTTCCATATGTAGTGCTTCTTTGGTAACGTACACCACAGATACCATATATCCAACTTCTTTCTCTTCAAAGCATCTCTTCGCCTTTAGCATAGAGAGGATCAGCTTTCACTTCTTAGGCAACATGCTTCTAATAAAACTAAATTATATGCCGTCTTTACTCTTGAATGATAACCTCTTCTATGCACATAATAACTTTGTAGAGTGTTGAGACAACCAGTCTATTCCCAAGATGACGTCAAAGTCTGTCATCTCAAGTAGATTTAGGTTGCATCCAATTCTGTCCATCCATATGATTTGAACATTATTAATAACACTCATCCAATACAACATCTAGTTCAAAAGGGCTTGAACTAGCAAAATCTGGTATAAAGGTCTTAAGAGCACATCTAGCTCCTTAATCTCCTAGTTTTTCAAAGACTATTGCTTAAAATCTCATACATTCTCAAAAAGCTCATTATCTTACACTTTCTTTATCATTGTTGTTCTACCCTGATCTCTCTTTCATATACCTCAAAAAATATCTTCTGATTGTTACTTACTTTCTTGCTCATGCACTCTTTTATAGACATGACCATATCCATCTATTCAGCAATCTCGAAACAGATCCTCCATTTCTTCATCTAAGGTTCTTTGGCTATAGAATCTACTTTGCATTTAATCATCTTACTTCCCATAATTCTTTATTCACTAAACATCTTATCAATGGATGTCGAAAAATATAAGAATCAGAATGTTTGTCCAAAAGCAATTAATTTTCTTCTTTCGAATTCAGGGTAATGATGAACACTTGCTTCTTTCGAATTCAGGGTAATGACAACACTTGCTTTATCTAATGAACTTAGGTTTAAAGGATCAGGAGTAAATTTGCGATAATCCAACTGGCATCAAAAGGTCATTAAGTTGCACTGTGGTCCAAATACATGGAAAATAGAGGTTCTATAACTCTTAACCTCAAGGTTATAGGTTGTATCGAGTATATATAATGCCATTGGTCAAGGCACTATAGGAATAAATCTGGAGAAAGTTTTGGTACATCAATAAATCAGGTATAAATCAAAAGATGTACGCTCAACATGATTAAACATTTAACTGTTCATTCAGTTCATATTTCTGTTTATGTTGTCGATCATGAGAGTGGCTCAGTTTGGTATAATCAGGACTAATTCTAAGGAAATAACATCTATAACTTCAATTGATAGGTTAAATCAAGAAGATACTTTGGCAAGGTACGAGAATTAGAATCAGGTATGTGCATCTTCTATAATCATAAGAGTAAGCCGATAATGCATCGCATCCTATATAAACATATCTAGTTATATGGCCACATTAGATTTGATCCTTTACTGAAAACGTCTGAGGCTTCATCTTCAGAAAATATTCTTCAATCCTTGTTGGATCATTCTGTCATGATGCAGTTATCCCATATATCGGTGGCTGATAAGGGTCACCACCTTGATACACTGCTTGTTGTGTACCAAGCTTCCGCATTGGGGTGTGCGTTACTGGGACTTGCTGTATGGTAGGCACTGTGTTATAGCTAACAGGTGCTGGGGGTACAGTGTTGCTACCAATCGATACTGTACTTGGTTTGACCCAGAGGTGTTGATGTAGCATTGACAACTTGGGTAGTGATTCACATAGCAACTTGCATAATCGGTCTCATCTGTTGTTGCTCTTGCATTTTGTCAGGCCAAGTTTATTACAACCGTAGCCAAGGCATTTGGTAGTCCAGGTAGATTGGCTGGAGTGACCTAGTTGTTTTCTTCCTTTGATTTGTTCTAATCTGATTATCATTATTTAGCATCTGCTCAGACGAGTTTTCATTACCCATTCTCTACCCAGATAGTGGTGGTGTAAGACCCGTGTAAATCTAACCCGGTCTTACCACCTTGAACCAGGTTTACCCATCATGGTCGAATCAAATGGACCAAGGGCGTGAAGGAGATCAAGATCCTAGGTATCAAATCGACCCAAAAACACTTAAAATAGGGGAAGGGTCGCATACCCAGCTAAGCAGGGTCGGACCTCCCAAAACAGAAAGTCAGACCCTCAGTTTTGAAGGGAGGGTCGGACAGCTTATGACCCTAGGGTTGACGGGATCATCGACCCTCCCATCAACCCTTGGTTACCGCAGAAAATAGAAATTAGGAAATTTCCATATTTTCGAATGGGATTCTTTCCTAATCTCAGAGGGACTTATTTAGGATGTTCCTAGTCTATTTAAAGGACGTCCCTAAGCCACTTTCACTCATTTCACAACCCTAATTGAATTGAGAGAAAGAGAAGGGAAGGAAAAGAAGAAAAAGAGGAACAAGGAAGAAAATTAAGCCAAAAGAGAAGAGTTGCAGAGAAAGATTAATCTTCTCAGGTATGGATACTAATTCCATAAGTTTCTACAGACCTTAGGTTAGTTAATGTTGAGAGAGTGATCTCGGAGAAACCCAAACCATCAATCTATGGTTAGGTTTCCATGGAAAACCATAGGAAGATGTATGAAAACTATTCTAGATGGTTTATACATGATTTCAGACCATGGAATGAATGTAGAATGAAAGGTAGAAGAAAGCCATAGGGCCCCAAACACGAAGGATGGATTAAAAGTGAGAATTGGACCAAAGTGCACCAAGGGTCGCACCCCAGGGTTGATAGACCATCCGACCCTATGTATTCCTGACCATCGACCCTCAGCATTCGGGAAGTCTAGAAAGAGGGAAGGGTCGATAGACCCATCGACCCTACCATTGACCCTCAGTTAATAGAGTGGTTTTTAATTTCGAATAAATTCTAATTAAATTCTATCGACTTTGTTAGGTCTTCTAGCAATACAATAACAATATAAAGGTGATTATAAAGCTTGGAAAAATATCTATAGCAAGCTAAGGTGAGGAACCTTAACCCCAAACTAAATTGGTTAATAATAAACTGTTTTCTATTTCTTGAGTCCTATGCTATGTTTGATTCTATGCGAATATGTTTGTAATGTGCATACAACATGCCATCCAATATTTCTATTACTTGTTCATGCATATTTACTTTATTGTTTATAACATGATGATGATGATGATAGGAATAGGCATGTGCTTGTATGTGTGTGGTTGATGTGCTTGATGCGAGCGAGTATCAGGGGAGGTGTGATGAGAACGTCAATAAACGTTAACCTTTGGCGGGTCTCAGCACTTTAGCTCTATCTCTAACTCAAGTCTTGTGCATTGGCATCGTCGTATCGCCATTACTTTAGCAGAACTATTATGTCGTAGAGTATCAGGGGAGGTGGTCTCGGTCCTTGTAGTCTCTGACTCTACCGGGGGACCTTAGCTCTATCTCTATGGAAATTCTGAGGGATGCTGGGGTGAGACTTTGGATACACTGTTTGGCATTAGGATTGGTTAGTTGCGAGCCCAGTTTGCAGCCCTCGCTAACAGGGCCTTACGTGTTGGTATGGCACTATATAGCAATAAACGTAACCTTTGTTATATAATGTTCATGATTGGGTGCATGTGAGTTGACGATAAACGTGATCTTCGGGTAACGTCACACTTCTCTTCCATCTTTTCCTAAAGCATAATTGGACCTTGACTCGTGTATAGAGGCGGAGTCAATAAACGCGACCTTTGGCTATCTAAACTTTTCTATTCCATACTGCAAACTTATATACCAGACCAAAGATATAAATTGACTTTTTGCATGCATATGTATTGTTGCATTGTTTTGGCTACTCACTGAGCCGTGATGTGTGCTCACCCCTCGAGGTCGAATATTTTTAGTTGATGATGTAGGTTATACCGTTGAAGATTATATGAATGCATCCGCGTACAGGAACGTGGCAGCTATGGAAGCTAGAGCTGAAGATGATACACACGACTCCTCTTGCGAGTGCAACTCGTGTGTATTTGATTAGATATTTTTATAAGTTTCTTTATTTGGATTAATTAAAGACTTGTATTGATATTTACTTATGTTTCGGTTGATACAGAATAAATTGTTACTTAAATTTTAATATCACATAGATTCTCAGTTCATGTTATTATAAAACTTCCGCTATTGTGTATTTACTCTGATTATGATTACGGATGTGTGTAAGTTTGGATAACGCGGGGATAACTTATTTGAGATCCTGGTTGAACCGTTGGTTATTTAGTGGTTCATCACATCATTCTGAATAGACCAGAATTGGGGTGTGACAGGTGGGGTCAAGTTGCAACCTATTCTTAATGCTCAGCGGGCAATGGATTAGCTTGTGGTGGATCTCACTCTGAGTTTCCACGTCACCCAAGAGTATACCTTTATCTTCTTTTATAGTTACTCACAATTTTTTGGTGTATAGCTGTTGTTCTCCTATCTCTGTTGCATTCAGCCTGAGATCTTTCCCTTTACCTTTGCAGGGATTTAGGCGTTACTAGCCATTTTCCTTTTTTTTTTTCAATCATACATCGAGTTTCACATCTTGTGAGTACCAACTCGGTATTCCAATTTCTCTGTTGTACATGTGCTTCCTTCTTCTTACTGTACTATATCCCTTGTATACTTAGGCATCTGCCCGACTTATAGATAGTACCCTATATTATTTGTTTATCATGAAAATTTTTGACTTCTCTCTTTCTGTTTGTGTATATATGGTTCCACCTTTTATATGTACATTATTGTCTTATTTAAGTTCTGTCTCAACCAACACATGTGCTTATGGTGTGTTTGTATTAAAGCTTTTAATTTATCCTAACTCAGTTCATGGACTCCAGTGGAAGTATTCAAGTTCAGTGGGCAAGGCCTGAGGGTTCTGATACCAAGTTGTCACACCCCAATTCTGCATCAACCAGAAAGGTGTGATGAACCATCAATAAACCAACGGTTCAACCAGGATCTCGAATAGGCTATCCCCACCATGTTAAACCAAAACACATTCCACATTAATCAGAGATAATAAAGTAAATAGCGGAAGTCTTACAGATAATGAACTGAGGTCTAGTCATGATAAATAATTAATATTCTATTTATCTCCAAGTAACTAAAACATAATTTAATACATATTACAAATATCCAAATACGAAAGTTAAACACTAAGCGTATCCACAATTGAAACACTCGCTTAATGAATCACAATAGTCCTCCATAGCTTGCTCATCATAGCCGCCATGTTCATATGTTGACGTGTCAACATAATCTTCAATCGTAATGCCTGCAACATCAGAAACTAAAAAGAATTACGCGCGCGAGGGTAAGCTCCCCAACTTGAGCTCAGTGAGTAAACAAAACAATGCAATAAACATATGCATGCATTCAATTCATATCTTTGGTTTGGTTCATAAGTTTGCAATGTGCAATAAAAAGGATTGGTGGCCACCGCACCTCTATACACGAATGTGTGGAACCGTCCAATGGATCAAACACCATTGCCACCCCCACATGCACCCACCATGGAATAAAGATAGAGCTAAAGTGCTTAGGATTGCATCGCATCACACTTCCCCTGATGCCCTACCCATACCAACACGTAAGCCCCTATTGGCGAGGGCTTGCAAACTGGGTTCGCAACTAACCAATCCTAATGTCAAACAGTGTATCCAAGGCCTCACCCCAACATCCCTCAATACGTCCATAGAGATAGAGCTAAGGCCCCCTGGCAGAGTCAGAGACTACACGGTCCGAGACCACCTCCCCTGATGTCCTATGACGTAATAGTTCTACTAAGGTAATGGCAATACGACGATGTTAGTGGACAAGACTTGAGTAGAGATAGAGCTAGAGTCTGGTGACCAGGCTGAACCACAGTGTCACGTCCTCCCCCTGATGCCCCACTCACATCAAGTACACTAACCACACATAAACATTCACATGCCTATTCCTAGCATCATCATCAACATCATATTATAAATAAACAAAAGTTAAATATGCATGAACAATAATAACAGAAATAGTGGATGACATGTGATATGCACATTACAATCATACAAACATAGAATCATTCATGGTATTGGACTCTATAAATAAAAACAGTTTATTATTAGTCAATTAGTTTAGGTCTTGTTCCCTCACCTTTGATTGCTAGTAGATCCTCGTTCAAGCTTTATAATTCACTTTTAAATCACTGAAAAGACCTAACAAGTCGATAAATTTTAATTAGAATTAATCCCCATATGTTTAGAATAACAGTAGCTGAGGGGTCGCAGGTAGGGTAGCACCTAGGGTAGCAGTTTCTGCGACCACAGGGGTAGGGTCGCAGGGTAGGGTCGCACCTAGGGTAGCAGTTTCTGTGACCCTAGGGTGTAGGGTCGCATGTAGGGTCGGATACCATTCGACCCTACGTGCGACCACACCCTCCCGGGATTTCCCAAGGGCATGTGGTCGATCATGTGGTCTCGTAGGGTCGGATATCATTCAACCCTAAGTGCGACCACACGTGCTCTGAGTCGACCTTTTATTTTAAAGTCCATCCCTTCATGTTTGAATCCTTTAGCTTACTATCATGGTCCATTCTATGCTTGTTTTATGGCTCAAAACTACAATTTTGATATACTTTCCATTCTCCACAATGATTTCCTCCATGGATTCTCTTGGAACTTGTCCATGGATGGATGATTTGGGTTTCTCCTAATCCTATGTTCTTCATAACTATTCTAAGCTCTCTTATTCAGGTAGGGAATTAGGTTCATACCTTAATTCAGAGGTTTATCTGAACTTCCTCCTCTTCTTTAGTCTTCTTCTTCAAGTTTTCTTCTCTTCTTATCTTCCTTCTCTTTCTCTTTCTCTCACTTTCAATTAGGGTTGTAAAGGAGTGAAAGAGGTTTAGGGATGTCCTATTCCCAACGAGTTTAGGAAAGACCCCCTTCGAATTAGGAATGTTTCCTAATTTTCGATTTGTGCTGTTTTCGTAGGGTCGGACGTAGGGTCGGACATACGGCGACCCTACGTTTTTAAAACATGAGACCCTAGGGTGTAGGGTTGCATGTAGGGTCGGACATACTGCGAGCCTACGTTTTAAAACGTGCGATCCCACGACCAAAAAGTCATGGTTTGGACTCTTTTGAGGTGGGGTCGGTCACACCTTTAGGCATGCAACCACACACTTGTATTTGATTATTTTTGAGTTATATTTCATACTTGGTCTTGTGGTTTCTTCACGCACTGGGTTCACTTAACTCGACCATGATAGGTAGACCTGATAGAAGGTGGTAAGACCGGTTAGTTCGATACGAGTTTTACAACTGTTTACCTACATCGTGACCCAATCGTAATAGCAAATCGACGGGTTCGTCTGCAAATCCATTTTTTCCGAAAAGAGGGTTCGTCTACAAATCTATTTTCTCCGGATAAGAGGGTCCGTCTGCAAATCGATCGAAGAACAGAGGTAACCATTTCTTTTAGTGTGTATTTCCTTTCTTTTTATCAGAAATCAAAGACTGATGTGTTTGCCAATCTTAACCAACAATCAAAGCTAGATGTTGGGTTGGATATCAATTAGTTGAGAATTACCGAGACTTGCGATCATGGTGAGTCAAATGAACATGACCACTGGGAAAAGGGGCGTCGAGAAAAAAGGGGCCACCCAAGCATCCTTACAGATAAAATCCATAATGAAAACAAAGCGGAACCTTCTAATTCCTTTTCACAGTTTTCTATATTGTCTAGTTCAACATACACAAGAAAGAAAAAAAAAAAAAAAAAGTAAGATAGTCATCTTGGATGATCCCCTCCTCCCCCCCCCTTTCTTTCTCTCTCTATTAACGATGGTGGTTTTCAAAGAGTAGCATCAAACCAACTGTCTAGGGTCCCGCATTTCATTTTTCTTTATGCTTAACCATTTCAATGAAAGTTTAACGCAGGAAGACAAACGTCGCCGGGAAGAGAAAGATTGATGTATACAGTCTTCGGGAACAATCAATCCCGACGCCGTAGAGGTTTACTGCTCACAATCGCAGCCACTCCCATAAACTCTAAAAAAAAATTGAAGAAAACTAAATTTATAAAGAACTGTAATGGCAAAATTGTTATTTTACAATCAATTTATTAAGGAAGGCAATTGGGTAGTTTTTATTTTGGATAAATTACACAGACACCCCCTCTAGTGTAGTGAAATTACACAGAATTACCTTGCTTTTACAAAAGCTACACAGAATACCCCTCTAACAATGCTATCATAAAATCTCACCCACACTATTACTTTCAACTTAACGAGAGAGGGTTAATTTTTTTAAGACAAAAATACCTTTACTAAGTGTATTTTTGAAAATGAAAAAGAAAATAAAAAAATCACAAAAAAAAAAAAAAATGAAATTGAAAAGTTTTGAGGGTAAAAAAGTCTTTTTAACTTATAAAAAGAATAAACCCTTTTAGGTCATTTTACACTTAGTAAGGATATTTTTGTTTAAAAAAATTTTTGACCCTCTGCCATTAAGTTGAAAGTAACGGTGTGGGTGAGATTGTATAATAGCATTGTTAGAGAGGTATTTTGTGTAACTCACTATAGTAGAAGAGGAGTTTGTGTAATTTATCCTTTTCTTTTTTATGCTTATCCATTGATCAGTAGGAGTTGCAGATTGTATTATTGGTAAAATTGAAGATTGAATGACATAAAAAGAAAATATGGGAGTGGGTGAAATTTTTCCTTCTTTATATGGATCCAAATCGTCTTATCCCAGTAGTTTGGGAGGAGGTGCAGCAACCCCAGTGGATGGTCTCCGACCCCTCCGTTCGAACCGATAAGTTGAGCCGACAAGGGAGTGTCGGCTCGAACAGAGGGGTCGGATTCATCCGACCGCCATGCGGCGACCATCCACTGGGGTCGCCGACTTCAGGGAGGAGACGATTTGAATCCTCTTTATATAATGAATCTTTCCATTTTAACATTTGATTTACTTTTATTGCTCGAACAGAGGGGTCGGATTCATCCGACCACCATGCGGCGACCATCCACTGGGGTCGCCGACTTCAGGGAGGAGACGATTTGAATCCTCTTTAATATAATGAATCTTTCCATTTTAACATTTGCTTTACTTTTATTTAATAGATGTCATTGGGTTATAAGGGAATTCTCAAAATGTAAAGATATGTTGATATTTGAGACGTGAGCGATGAAGTCCGTGGGTTTTTTTTTTGTGCTATCGGACAAACATTGATCGCTGGCGCGGGTGTCAAACAATGGTTGACACACTGATGTTAATAAAATTACAAGAATATCCCTTCTAGATTCCACCTTTAATTAATTAATTATTTAATTATTTTAAATTGTTTACAAATACTGTCGACGTCAATACCTTGTACTACCGCCCACCGTTAAGGCCATTATCTAAGATTGTTTTTCTCTCACCTACATTGGTGGGGTATGCATCTTTGGAAACAGATGATTTGGGATCATCAGTATGTACAAGTACTGTGATGTTTTTATAAAAAATAAAAAAATAAAAAAATAAAAAAAAAGAAAAGAAAAAGATCACTGCGCACGTGGGCGTGGGCGTGGCGTGGGCGTGGGCGTGGGCGTGGGCGTGGGCTTGAGCGTAGGCGTGGATGCACGTTTGGCGCATTTGCTTGATGGGCCTCTTAAATATCATGCATTGCAGTGGAGAATGGTGAAATGTATATTTGACGATTGAGATCCAGAAATGCTTTCGATGCTCCCACATATACTGGGACTGTGATTGGGATGTGATTCACGAGATCTCTCTCACTAGCTCTGCTAATCCGTGAACGGGTAATATTTCCAACTCTCTTCTCCATTCGATTTGTTTCCAAATGAAAGAAAACCTACGCGACCATGGCTGCCGATCCTTTAAGGCTCTTCTACAATGTAATGCACTATTTTCTAAATCATCAAAACATTAAAACCTACTTAGTTTTATCTAAGTTGAAACTTACGTTTGCCTGGAGAGAAGATTCGTTTTAGGTCGAGATCTGGGTAGTTCTTGTTTTTCATGTTTTATCATAAGAAGATTCTTTGTAGCCTCGTTTAATTATTAGGAGAAATCTGAGAAAACTTCACTAGAAAAATCGTATTCTTGATTTCCAGTCCCCCTACTCCTCAATAGATATGATGAACCTTATCAATTTGTTCTTTACACCAAGATGTGTGAGAACGAAATGGTACAACATTATTTGAAGGGTTTTTCTACTTGTAACAAGGATGGTTCAGACAGACCCTTATTTGAAAGTTCAAAACGAGTTAAGTCCGTTTAGTTCTTGGATCTGCTGCGTGTTTACCTGAACTCTTCTGATTCGTGTTCTCCTTTAGATAAGTGGCCTCTTGGATGTGTTCTAGCTTACCAAATCATTTAATTATCACTTGCTTTGAACTATCTGTAAATTACTTCATAAGATCCTCATTATATTTCTTTTCTTTTACTTAATTTGTTCATTTTCTTTCCAGTTTTCTTTTCTTTTACTTTTATTTTGTTATGGTATATGAGCATTTTGATATTAAGTAAATCTATTTTCGCATTTCCTTGGTTTAGTCATCAATGTGTCCGCTTAAGAGTTGGCACATTATTTGCAGTTTTACATACGCTTTTGATATACGAGTATTACAATCTGTTCTCCTAGTTCTATTTCTCGCTTTATTCATTGATTTTCCTTTCGTAATGCTGTATATCCTTGTAGATTTCACTCTGTTAGTGATGGATTTGAAGGAGAATAACCCCTTGAATGTCGGTCTCCTCATTGTCGCAACAATAATAGTTGCAAAGCTTCTTTCTATGCTTCTGATGCCTCGATCCAAAAAATCCCTTCCCCCGACTGTAAAGACATTGCCATTGTTTGGTGGACTCGCTCGTTTCATGAAGGGCCCCATTGTGATGCTCAGGGAAGAGTATCCAAAACTCGGGAGTGTATTCACTGTGAAGCTTTTGAACAAGCACATCACTTTTCTTATTGGACCTGAAGTATCTGCTCATTTCTTCAAGGCTTCAGAGTCCGATCTTAGCCAGCAAGAGGTCTACCAGTTTAATGTGCCGACTTTTGGTCCAGGCGTTGTATTTGATGTTGATTATGCAGTGCGGCAGGAACAGTTCCGCTTCTTCACGGAATCTCTGAGGGTGACAAAATTGAAGGGCTATGTGGATCAGATGGTTGTAGAAGCTGAGGTATCTACCCTTCTTAAACTGTTGACGTTAATTTTCTTTGTCTGAATCCATGGAAAACTTTATTGCATAAAAAATTGCCCTTTTTAATCTTGAATTTGACTTTGTATATTGATCATTGATGTCATGTGCACTGAAGTGTGCACACACACACACACACACGTGTGTCCACACATATGCGTGTTCACATATACACACACACACGCGTGTCATACACACACACACACGCACACACACACAAACGTATTCTATGGTTGGTGATGGTTCGCCAGATGCATGCTTTATACCGAGGTGAGCAATTTGGTGGTCTGGCTCTCTTCTTTTCTGTCATGAGCAAATGAGTCTCTTTCCTAGTCTTAAATCAATGTAGCAATTCTAGCTTTATTTGGTGGGCTTCTCCCCAACAAAGCTGCTGCCTTTTTGTTTTAACTTTTAACAACAGGATTTGCTTCTTGGGGCTGGAAAGTGACCATGGCAGCCATGGCAGCCTCTTCCAAATTGGTTCTGGAGCTGCCAATAATATTATGCCAACGCCATAAAATTAGTGAAACTCATACATTTTATACTCATCTTTCATGTGGCATTATCCATTAGTCAGTCTATTTTTCCTCCTATTGGAGTTGATTTTATACTTGTGTCTGAAATGCATATTCTGCTCTTCTCTAACACAGCAATTTTCATCTGTGAGTTCAGTTGCATAATTAGCAATTTACTATAAAGAAAATGTACAGTAGGGGAGAGGTTGGGGGGGGTCTGCTAGCAGTTCCAGTTTATTGTAAATGTATGCTGCAGGAATACTTAAGGAGTAGTTCTATACAGCTATTTAAAGTTGACAGAGATTTTGTAAACAACTACAGGCTCATAAAAGTTAAGTTTTATGTTCTTGATACATAATTAGTCCATCTTTTCTCCTATCTAACTGCTTAATGTTGTGTTGGTCTCTTTCTTTTGGGAGCTTGGGGTGTTCACATATAAATTTTCATCATGGTTTCTGAAATTGATTTTATTTGCTAGGTTGTAAAACCCCCTTACTATTTTTTTCTTGTATTTAGCTTATCCTTGTATAATTCTGTTTATGAGCTATTTGAAGTTCTCTGGGCGTGTCTAAAGTCTAGGGGTGATGGAATTGTAGTCAAGCTTTGTCACCCCAATAACATGCCATGCATCACATGTTTGAGACTCAGATCTACACAGGACCTTAGACCTATTTTTGTTATTATTGACTTATCAAGTAAAGGAACAAAAAAGCACATGTTAATGAACCATACTTGAATGCTAATTTTTTATTGTAGTAATCTCTTGTACTTGACCTGCCAAAGAATGGATCCTTATCCTCTCAAATCGGCCTTGGTTTTGCAAACCTGAGGTTTTGGCCTTGGCATTCATACTACTGCTTGTATAAAAGTGAAGTTTATCTCTCTACATGTGTCTTTACACTTGGGATGATGAGAATGGTTTAGTTATTTTGCTCCAATTTTCCAACTTGATACTTGTTTCTTAAATGCTATACTGTACTTAGTACATCTTCATTAAGTCATTTGTGTCAGCCCTTGATGAAGTAATGCTTATAATGGTCATGTTTTTTTATTGTTAACTGGTACTGATGCATCCATTCTCAAAATGAGCAGGACTACTTCTCAAAGTGGGGAGACAGTGGTGAGGTGGACCTTAAATATGAACTGGAGCATCTAATTATCTTGACGGCGAGTAGATGCCTTCTGGGTCGTGAAGTTCGTGATAAACTCTTTGATGATGTGTCTGCACTCTTCCACGACCTTGACAGTGGTATGCTCCCAGTCAGTGTCGTGTTCCCCTACCTACCCATCCCAGCTCACCGCCGCCGTGATCGTGCCCGCAAAAAGCTTTCAGAGATCTTCAAAAACATCATAACTTCTAGGAAACGTGATGGCAATTCAGAGAATGATATGCTGCAATCCTTCATTGATTCGAAGTACAAAGATGGACGTCCAACAACAGAGAGTGAGGTCACTGGGCTGCTCATTGCTGCCCTTTTCGCTGGACAGCACACCAGTTCCATCACTTCCACCTGGACCGGGGCATATCTCCTTCGTCATAAGGAGTACCTCTCTGCTGTTTTGGATGAGCAGAAGACGCTGATTAAGCAGCATGGGAATATTGTTGATCATGACATCCTGTCTGAGATGGATGTCCTTTACAGGTGCATCAAGGAAGCCCTGAGGCTGCATCCTCCTCTGATACTGCTGCTTCGTAGCTCTCACACTGACTTCAGTGTGACAACCCGGGAGGGAAAAGAATATGACATACCAAAGGGCCACATTGTTGCCACATCACCAGCTTTTGCCAATCGGCTGCCACATATATATAAGGACCCAAACAGGTATGACCCGGACAGATTTGCAGTAGGAAGAGAAGAGGACAAGGCAGTGGGGCCATTCTCATATATCTCATTTGGTGGTGGGAGACATGGGTGTCTTGGGGAGCCATTTGCATATCTGCAGATAAAGGCAATATGGAGCCATTTACTAAGGAATTTTGAGTTGGAGTTGGTCTCCCCTTTCCCTGAAATTGATTGGAATGCTATGGTTGTGGGTGTGAAGGGAAAGGTGATGGTGCGGTACAAGCGGCGGCAGCTTTCTGTCAACTAAAACTATCTGATAATCTAGTTCATGGGATTGTGTTTGCCTGAATCTTACTCATCAATCTATCATTGCTGTCCCTCTAATCTGAGAAGATTGAACAATTAGGACTTAGCAGTTTTTTTTTTACTTTTTTTGGGGTGGGGAGTGGGGGTTTGGAAGAAAGGTTATTAATTAATTTTGGTTGTTGGTGGTGGAACTCTTTGATTTTGTTTTTCTGTCAGCTATTTTTTTTTGGTCACTTCCCTTTTCCTTCGAACCCTTGCTCTGTTCCATCTAATCTTGAGACGGTAGTCATTGTCGTGCAAACATGTATATCATTAAAGAGAACTCCCTGATTACCCACTTTTAAGATGGCTTTTCTGATGATTCTTTTGCTGCATTTGAACAAGATTGTTCGTACTACTATGCTGAAAATGAGTCTATAGCAACAATGACAACAACTACAATGATGACAAGGATTGCATTTAAAATGGTGATGCTGAGAACGAATTTTCTTCTGATGGATCAGAAGATGATCATTCATACAACGATGATGAAGATGATATGGTTCTATTCTTGAAATAAAAGTAGTTGGGGGGCAACCCCTTGACCCAAAAATGATTACCAATCACTAAAGTTTGGTTTTGATCTATAGGGCTGCATGAAGCTGGAATCGCTGGTCAGCCATACCTGTCCATTTTTCTGGGGAGGTTTATTCTTCACTTCAAGTTTTCTTTGGTAATGATATTGGGGATGATTCCTATGGCTCTGAGTTTGATGCTAATTTCTCAAACTATAATTTTTGACTGAAAATGTTGTTGACTCAGTTATGTTCTCTGATATGTAGAGCTCCTAGCTATTGTTATCCTGCACGTTCTCTCCTTTTTTCTTTTCTTTTAGGGGTGGATCTTGAATCATTCTCTCAATTTTTGTTTCATACTTTGATGTTCATTACTGTTATGGATTTTTTTTTCATCGCCAGCCGGAGAGGGAAGGTTGTGTGTCGGAGGGTGAGAGAGAGGGAAGGAAGAGGGTGTAAAAACTATAAAAGAAGATAGATGGTCAAGGTGAAATATTGTTTTAGGTATATTGATAATACCCAAATTGTTTTTAATATTTTTATTAATAACACACTTGGAAATTCCATAAAGCTCGAAATCGTTGTCCTTCCAAACCTTTGGTAAGAATATCAACAATTTGATCTCCACTGGGAATTAACCATATTTGCAATTGACCAGATGCTACTTGTTCATGAACAAAGTGAAAATCTATTTCAATGTGCTTGGTTCGTGCATGGAAGAGTGGATTGGCAACAATATATGTTGCTTCAATATTATCACAATATAAGTGTGGGGAGGAATAGTCAATCCCAAGTTTAAGTAGTAGTTGACGAAGCCATATTAATTCAGCTACAGCATTGGCTAGACCCTTGTACTCGGCTTATGTGGAGGATTGTGCAACCATATGTTGTTTCTTGGAGCTCCAAGATACAAGATTTGGACCCATAAAAATACAATAACCACTAGTGGACCGGCGGTCATGTGTGCTTCCGGCCCAATCCGTATCTGTGAATGCACTTAGTTGTGAGGATGGTGAAACTTTAATTTGAAGTCCAAGAGTAATGATATCCTTCAAATACCGTGGTATTCTCTTGACTACGGACCAATGATCAATTGTAGGAGTGTGCATAAATTGGCAAACCTTATTAACCAAGAAATCAATGTCCGATCGTGTGAGGGTCAAATATTGAAGTGCACCCACTGTGCTTCTATATAATGTGACATCCTCAAAGAGCTGACCTGGGTCATGCGGCAGGGGAGCCGTTGAACTAGGAGTTGGCATGGGCTTAACTGCTTGCATATTCACCTTCTTTAGGAGATCCAATGTATATTTGGACTGTGCTAGATGTAGCCCTTTCGTTGCCCTGCATACTTCAATTCCTAGAAAATAGTGTAGTGCACCAAGATCTTTAATGGCGAACTCAATTCTAAGCATCATGATTAGATTAGTGATAAGTTTCTTACTTGTACCCGTTATTATGATATCATCCACATATACGAGGATATAGATAACATGTTGCTGAGATGACCTGATAAACAAGGCAGTGTTAGACAAGGGTGCCTTGAATCCTTGTGATAGTAGAAACATTCGGAGCCTGTAGGACTAGGCACGAGGGGCCTGTTTTAGTCCATAAAACGCTTTCTTCAGATGACATATATGTTGTGGGCATATAGGATCGACAAAGCCTTGGGGCTGAGTCATGTATACATTTTCCTATAATGCACCATTGAGGAATGCATTCTGAATATCCAGTTGACGAAGATCCCAGCCATGAGCTATAGCTATAGATAGAACCGTACGAATAGTTGTGGGTTTAACCACTGGACTAAATGTATCAAAGTAATCCAGGCCTCCCCTTTGATGAAAACCTTTAGCAACAAGGCGTGCTTTGTATCTAGAAATGGACCCATCAGAATGTCGCTTAATCCTATAAACTCATTTATTTCGAACATGGTTCATGGATGGATTGTGAGGAACCAAAGCCCATGGCCCATTATGTAGGAGAGCACTGAATTCTTCACTCATCGCAATTCTCCATTTTGGGTCTTTGCTAGAACCATATAAGACGATGGTTCTACTTCCTCATTCTTTAATGCTATGGGACATTCTACTTGAATAGGATATTTTATGGCCAATAAGTTGAGCTTTTGAATGTGTTTGGAGATACCCATCCGATTTCTAGTAACCATTTGATGAGAGTTGGTTTGAGTGGGGTTGGTATTGGTGTTGGGATCATTAGTGGGTATTGTGGGTTTGGTATTGGGGTTGGGTTCTGTAAGACCCGTATCAAACTAACTCGGTCTTACCACCTTGAACCAGGTCTACCTGTCATGGTTGAGGCAAATGGACCAAGTGCGTGAAGGAGATCACGATCCCAGGTATAAATTGACCCAAAAACACTTAAAATAAGGGGAGGGTCGCATACCCAGCAAGGGAGGGTCGGACCCCCCCAAGTATAGAAGTCAGACCCCCAGTTTTACATGGGGGGTCGGACATTTTAAGGACCAGGGGTCGACGGGATCTCCGACCCCCCATATCGACCCCCGATACTCGGTAAAAATAGAAATTAGGAAACTTTCCTAATTTCAATGGGATTCCTTCTTAATCTCTATGGGACTTATTTTAAGAGTTTCTACTCTATAAATAGGACGTCCCTAAGCCTCTTTCACTCCTTTTAGAACCCTAATTGAATTGAGAGAAAGAGAAGAGAAGGAAGAGAAGAAGAAGAAGAGAAGGAAAGAAGAGAAAAAGGCAAAAGGAGAAGAGTTGCAGAGAAGGAGTATTCTTCTCAGGTATAGATACTATTTTCATGAGTTTTTAAAGGCCTTAGTATAGATAATGAAGAGGGTATGATCTCGGAGAAACCCAAACCATCAATCCATGGTTAGGTTTTCATGGGAAATCATTGGGGAAATCATGAAAGCCATATAGGTGAATAAATCACGATTCTAGGCCATAGAACATGTGTGGAATGGACTATAGGAGCAAGCCATAGGACCCCAAACTCGAAGAATGGACTAAAGGGAGGAAAATTGACAAAACCCACAGGGGGTCGCATGGGGGGTCAATGGCCAATCGACCCTACCAAATCCTGAGCATCGACCCCAGTGTTCGGGAAGTCCAGAATAGGGGTGGTCGCACCCAGGGTCGATCATAACTCCGACCCTAGCATCGACCCCCAGTTAACATCAAGGTTTTAAAAATCAAATTAATTCTAATTAAATTCTATCGACTTGGTTAGGTTTTCTAGTGATATAATATCAATATAAAGATGATTCTTAAAGCTTGAAAGAGGACTTACGATCAAGTTAAGGTGAGGAAACAAGACTCTTAACTAATTGGTTAATAACAAACTGTTTTATTTCTTGAGTCCGATGCTATGCTTGATTCTATGCGAATATGCTTGTAATGTGCATACAACATGTCATCCAATATTTTTATTATTGGTTCATGCATATTTACTTTATTGTTTATAACATGATGATGATGATGATGATAGGAATAGGCATGTGAATGTATGTGAGTGGTTGGTGTACTTGATGGGAGCGAGTATCAGGGGGGTGTCATAGGCTGGGCCTCAGCACTTTAGCTCTATCTCTAACTCAAGTCTTGTGCATTAGCATTATCGTATCGCCATTACTTTAGTAGAACTATTACGTCGTAGAGTATCAGGGGAGGTGGTCTCGGTCCTTGTAGTCTCTGACTCTACCGGGGGGCCTTAGCTCTATCTCTATGGACGTTCTGAGGGATCTTGGGGGTGAGGCCTTAGATACACTGTTTGGCATTAGGATTGGTTAGTTGCGAGTCCAGTTTGCAAGCCCTCACCAGCAGAGGCTTACGTGTTGGTATGGCACTGTACAACAATAAACATTAACCTTTGTTGTACAATGTTATGTGGTAGGGTGGATGGGGACGACAATAAACGTTAACCTTTGGGCGGACTTCCACACCCTGTGTATAGAGGTGGGGTCAATAAACGTTAACCTTTGACCACCTAAACCTTTCTATTGCGCATTACAAACTTTAAACCAGACCAAAGATATGAATTTACTGCATGCATATGTATTGTTGCATTGTTTTGTTTGCTCACTAAGCCATGATGTGTGCTCACCCCTCGACGTCGAATATTTTTAGTTGATGATGCAGGCACTACCGTCGAAGATTATGTCAATGCTCCAGTGTACGGGCACATGGCGGCGATGGAAATTGAAGATGAAGTAGATACGCATGACTCCTCTTGCGAGTGCAACTCATGTGTATTCAATTAGATTTTATTTTAGTTATTTGGATTTAGTAAAGACATGTAATGGATATTTATTTATGTCTTAGTTGATAAAGAATAATTTACTACTTAAATATGATTATCACATCTAGATTTCTCAGTTCATTTTATTATAAGACTTCCGCTATTGTGTATTTACTCTGATTATGAATGTGGATGTATGGGGTTTAGATAACACGGATATAGCCTACTCGAGATCCTGGTTGGTTTGCTAGTGGTTCATCACACCATTCTGAATAGTGTGGAATTGGGGTGTGACAGGTTCATTAATGGGTATTATGGGATCGGTATTTGGGTTGGGGTGGGTAGTGGGTAGTGTTAATTTAGTGTTGGGGTTGGGATTGGTAGTAGGTAGTGTAGGGTTGGTATTGGGGTTGGAAGTGGTAGTGGGTAGTGTGGTAGGATTGATATTGTTTTCGGACTAAATGATAGTTGTGTCATTACAATCCTCAGTTGGTGTAGATTCCATTGTGTGAAGTAATGGTGAGGTTTGATCTTCAATGGCCATGATTTGGGACGATGAAGTCATTGTAAACTGATAAATATGATTATCTGTCATACCCCAATTCTAAATTAACTAGTAGTGTGATGAACCGTCATAAGAATTAACGGTTCAACTAGGATCTCGTATAGATCTTACCCACCATACAGAATCAAATACATTCCACATTAATAATCAGAGATAATAGTTAAATAATGAAAGTCTTTCTAAATAATGAACTGAGGTCTAACAATGATAAATAAATATTTAAATCCAATTATCTCCAAATAACTCAAGACATAAAGTAAATAATCAATTACATGTTCTCTTATTCAAATAATACTAAAACTAATCAAAAACACATTGGTGGCATTCGCATGACGGATCATGCGCTTCCTCCATAGCTTCCACTTCCATAGCCGTCATGTGTCCATACATTGACGCATTCATATAGTCTTTTACGGTCATACCTGCATCATTAGCTAAAAATATTGGATGTCGAAAGGGTGAGCACACATCACGACTCAGTGAGCAAACAAAACAATGCGCAAACATATGCATGCATTCAATTCATATCTTTGGTCTGGTTTTAAGTTTACAACTATGCTATATAAAGGATTGACGGCCACCGCACCTCCATATACGAGTATGTAAATCCGCCCAATGGATCAAACACCATTGTCGTCTCACATGCACCCACCATGGAACAGAGATAGAGCTAAAGTGTTTAGATCACACACTGCCAATACTTTCCCTCATGCCCTACCCATACCAATACGTAAGCCCCTATTGGCGAGGGTTTACAAACTGGACTCACAACTAACCAATCTTAATGCCATCCAAATGTATCCAAGGCCTCACCCCAGCATCCCTCAATACTTCCATAGAGATAGAGCTAAGGCCCCCGACAGAGTCAAAAACTACACAGTCTGAGACCACCTCCCCTGATGCCCTGCGATGTAATAGTTCTGTTAAGGTAATGGCAATACCACGATGTCAATGTGAAGCATGGTTTAGGGATCAAACACTTTTTCCCACATAGTACACTAACCACACTCATAAACACATACCTATTCCTATCATCATCCACAGTAAGATATAAAACAATAAAATAAATATCCATGAACATGAATAACAGTAATATTGGATGACATGTGAGATGCAATTACAAGAAAACAAGCATATAATTATTATGGCATTGGACTCAATAAAATAAAGGTAGCTTGTTATTAATTAATTAATTTAGATCTTGTTCCCTCACTTGTTAACAATATTTGATCTCCTTCCAAGCCTTGCAAATCTCTTTGAATCACTTTAGGAACCTAGGAATTATATGGATTTAAGTTAGGGTTCATGTGTAACAAGTTACAGTAGTCGAAAGTTGAAATAGACCACTGATAGGTGACTGATTGATCCTGTGGTAGCATGTCTGTGTTGACCATACCACGTATGGTCCACCCCCTGTAGTCGCACTATATGCAACCATACCTGCGACCACATGTTTCCTGGGATTTTTCTGAATGGCTGTGGTCGACTCTATGATCACCCTATGGTCGACCATAGCTATGACCATACAAGTTTGGTGTACTTTTTATTTTCAATACAAGTTCCTCCTCTTGGCTCATCAATGGGGTTCTCCCTAATGATCATTCTATGACCATAAATCTTAGTTTTTATTAGACTAAGTACTCTAACCCATTCTCCATGATCCCCTTTGAGTTTTGCTTAGAAAATCCCATAGCTGAATCCTTACATTAGGTTTAGTATCACAATTTGCATTAGAAACTCCTACTCTAGGTATTCTATGGCTACAGAGACAAGGTTTATACCTTACTTGTTGCAGAGAGTCTACAAAACTCATTCTCTCAGCCTTTTTTCTCCAAATCTCCTTCTCCTTCTCTTCTTCTTTCTTTCTCTCTTAGGTTTTAGGGTTTGATAATGATTCAAAAGAATGAGAAAGGACTGAGGGACGTCCTCTATATAAAGAAAAACTCTCCATATAGAACTCTCCAACAATAGGAAATAGACCCCCCTTTGATTTGGAAAGTTTTTAAATTTTGGAGTCTGATTCGGGTGTGTGTAGTCGGAAGTACGGTCATAAAATCCATCGACCACACATTTTAGAAGTATCGACTACATGTCCCATATTGACTGGTCTTATTTTCTCATTGTATGGTCGACCATACCATCTCAGGTAGTCGACCATACACTTAAATTTAAGTGTTTTTGAGTTGATTCTCTTACCTAGTCTCATGGTTTCTTCACACTGTTGGTCTACTCGATCCGGCTATGATGGGAAGACCTGACACGACACGGTTAGACCAGGTTAGTGGACTGCGGGTCTTATATTATCAGTGGTTACAACAACAGGGTTTGTGTTATATGGTTTTGAATGATTGGGTGTTTGGATGTTAATGAAGGAATAAGGAAAGGTAGTCTCATCAAATGTCACATGTCGAGATATAAAAGTTTGACCTACCGAACTGGTCAAAGCACTTATAGCCTTTGTGTGAGCTGTTGTAGCCTAGAAAAATACATTGTTTTGACCGATACTCCAGCTTATTCTTGTTGTAAGGTCTGAGCCAAGGATAGCATGCACATCCATATGTGCAACGTATGCTATAGTCTAGGTCCTTGTTGAACAACTTTTGAAATGGACTGTGGTTTTGAAGCACAGATGTAGGTAGGCTATTAATCAGATACACTATTGTTTCAAATGCTAATGTCCAAAAAGAAATAGGAACTGAAGCCCCTGCCATTAGAGCGAGGCCGGTTTCAACTATATGACGATGCTTTATTATGGCTAGTCCATTTTGCTCCAAAGTATGGAGACAGGAGTACTGGTGTGCAATGCCATTGTTTTTGAAGTAAGAATAAAAAACTTGATACTCTTTTGCACCGTCAGACTGAAAGCATTTAATCTTACAATTGAAAATATTTTGAATTGGGGCATGAAATTGTAAGAAGATATTAGACGTCTCAGATCGACATATAAGTGGGAAAATCCATGTAAATCTGCTGAAATCATCAATAAATGATATATAATAGTAGCAGCCATTTATGGATGCTGATGGAGAAGGCCCCCAGATGTCGGAGTGCACAAGGTCAAATGGAATGGTTGCCATTGATTTATTTAAGTCAAATGGAAGTTTGTGAACCTTTTCCATTTGACATGACTTGCAGACTTGATTATATGAAAACTCTTGAACCAACAATAATGAACTTCGAAGAAGAGAGTAGAGACACATTAGTGATGGATGGCCAAGACGATCATGCCAGATTTCCTTGATAACTCGTTCACCAATGAGAACTATGGGATGCTTATTGATAGATGATGTAGCTAACGAAAGTCAATAAAGACTACCTTCATTATTGCCTTGGAGTAAAGTATTCCCCGTTACTGTGTCCTTCACATAGCAACAATGGGGATGAAATTCCAAATAGACATTGTTATCTGTAGTAAACTTACTGACAGACAAAATGTAAGACCTGCACGCCCCGAATCCGGTCTAACCTTACATTTCGTGTAGTGACCAGTCTACATATCATGGTCGAGCCAAGTGGACCAAGTGGGTGAAGAAACCCAAGACCCAATATGAAATTTAACTCAAAAATAGTTAAAATGAGGGTAGGGTCGCATGCCTAAACAGGTAGGGTCGATCCCACCTCAACAGAAGTCCAACCCATGACTTTTTGGTCATGGGGTCGCATGGGTCTTGGATTATGCGACCCTACATCCGACCCTACCTGCGACCCTACACCCTAGGGTCTCATGTTTTAAAAAACGTGGTCTCAGTACATCCAACCCTACATCCAACCCTAGGAAAACAGCACAAATCGAAAATTAGAAAACTTTCCTAATTCTAAGGGGATCTTTCCTAAACTCAATGGGACTTATTTTGAGGGATGGCATCTTTGTATGCACATTACAAACATATTCGCATAGAATCAAACATGGCATAGGACTCAAGAAATAGAAAATAGTATATTATTAACCAATTTAGTTTGGGGTTAAGGTTCCTCACCTTAGCTTGCTAAAAGATATTTTCAAGCTTTAGAATCACCGTTATAACGTAATTATATTGCTAGCAAACCTAACCAAGTTGATAGAATTTAATTAGAATTAATTCAGAATTTAAAAACCATTACGTCAGGCGGAGGGTCGATGCTAGGGTCGATGGGTCTATCGACCCTCCCTCCATTCTAAACTTCCGAATCTTTGAGGGGTCGGTGGTCGAAACACCTAGGGTCGGATGGTCTATCGGCCCTCGGTGCGACCCTTGGTGCACTACGGTCCAATTTCCACTTTTAAATCCATTCTTACGTGTTTGGGGTCCTATGGCTTACTTCCTACATTCGTTCAACGGTCATTCCATGGTCTAGAACTTATATAAAGGGCCTAGGGGCGCTTCCAAAAGGTTTTCCTTGGCTCGACCAAAAACGGTTCAAGGTGGTAAGGCCGGGTTAGATTGACAGGTCTTACAACTCCCCACTTATAAAATTTTTCCTCGAATTATGCGTACCTTGATCGTCGCATAGATTCTCTTCTTCCCATGTAATTCTTCCATGTTTATTTCCTGTGAAAAATTGATATAGATGGTGGAATGAAAAGCTAGAATTTGTATGGCGGCATATCTTGGACATAATTCGAACCTCTTCAACATAGGCGTACTTAAAAAACCTTACGGCGAACTCTAGATCTCCTATAAAATTGCTGGGCTGTTTTATCTCTCCTTGATGATGTCGATCGACAAGTCTCTTCCAAAAAAAAAAAAGGGTTTTAAAAAGGGGGGAGGCAAATAGTAATAATTCCGGCCATCTTCTTTGTCTCATATTCAACTCTTTAGATTAAATAGATAAGTAAGACTTTTATGGTCCGACTTAATCTGAAATTTCTCTCCGTATAGGTAGTGTCTCCATATCTTGATAGCATGTACTCGCCGCTAACTCCAAATCATGGGTGGGGTAATTTTTCTCATGTACCTTCAATTGTCTCGAGGCATAGGCAATCACTTGCTCTCCTTGCATAAGCACACATCCTAGTCCCAATCCCGATGCATCGGTGTATAAGGTAAATGTACGTCTTGGAGCAGAAATGGTCAAAGTGGGGCGGATATCAATCCGGTCTTCGGTGTTTGACTTCACTATCCGCCCACAAATTTCCCTTCTTGGTCAAGCGGTGAGAGAGTGCGGCAATCCGAGAATAGTCTTCTACGAATCTCGATAATATCCGCTAGACCCGAGAAAACTTCTAATTTCTAAAACACTCTTGGTGCTTCCCACTTCACAATAGCCTCGATCTTCTGGGGTCCACTTTGATTCCTTCTCGGATACTACATGGCCTAGAAGGCGACTTGATTAGCCAAAACTCACACTTGAAATTGGCGTATAACTTCTCTTCCTTAAGCGCTGTAGGGTTGCGTTTAGGTTCTTGACATGGGTTTCCTTGTCTTTGGGTATACCAATATGTCATCAATAAATACTATAACGGCGTATCAACATACGTGGGCTCGGTTCATAAGTTCCATGAATGTTGCGGTGCATTAGTTAATCGAAGGACATCACTAAGAACTCATAATGTCCTATCTTGTCTGAAAGTTGTCTTCGGGATGTCACCTTCTTTAATCTTGATGATGATAGCGATCAAAGATCGTTCTTTGAAAATACCTTCACTCCCTTAAAGCCGATCGAACAAGTCATCGATCTGGGAGTGGATATCAATTCTTGATTGTCGGCTTATTCCTCGATGTCGTACATATCGACACTACCATCCTTCTCTTCGACAACACGGTGCCCCCACGGGATATCGGGTCAATATACCCTATCCGGCGGTTCTTGTAATTTCACTTTAATTCCTTGATTCGGTAGGTCCATTCTATACGGTGCTTTGTACGGTGCGGCCCGGTATCGGGTTTATTACGACTCCGTGACGCGGTCGGGCGGTAATCGGGTGGTTCCTCGGAATACATCGGGTAATCCGCCGCGGCGTCAATATCTCCATTAGGTGATGCGTCCTGGTTGGTCGACCAGCGATACTAGATATCCGGCGGCTCCCTTCAAGGCGCTTCTTAGCCTTCAATCGGAGTATGGCTTGCATCACGGGAAGTTTGGTTCTGGAACTGTCGCTCTTTCTTGTCTTGAGCGTTGGCTTCTTTGGCGCATAATAGGTTTGCTGATGCCGAGCAACCAGTCCATTCCCAAGATGACATCAAAGTCGCCATCTCAAGTCTAATTAGGTTGCGTCCAAATTCCATCCATTTAGCAATCTCAAAATAGATTCTCCATTACTTCATCGAGGTTCATTGGCTATAGCATTTAGTGAATCAATCATCTTTCTTCCAATAATTTCATTATCACTACACATCTTTATCAACCATGATCGGGGGTATAATTGGAATGTTTGTCCAAAATAATTCATTTCCTTCTTTCAATTATCATAATGACAACCACTTGCTTTATCTAGCGAATCTAGGTTTAAGGATCGGGGAGTAAATGCGTGGTAATCACCGGCATCAAGATCATTAGGTTGCACGGTGGTCTAAATACATGGAAATAGAGGTTCTACGCTCTTAACCTCATGGTTACGGTTCTATGGTATATAATGCCATTGATCAAGGCACTATAAGAATAAATTGGGGAAGTTTCATACATCGGTATATCGGGTATAAATCTGGGAAAATTTTAGTACATCAATAAATCGGTATAAATCGGTAGTGTCGCTCAACATGATAAGCATTTAGCGTTCATTCGGTTCGTATCTCTGTTCATGTTGTCGTCATGAGAATGGTGTAGATTGGTATAATCGGGACTAATACTAAAGAAACAATATCGTAACTCCAATGCGGGTTAAATCAAGAAGGTATCTGTCAAGACACGAGGGTTTAAAATCGGTATGTGTATCCCTATAATCATAAGAGTAAATCAATATGCGCATCCTATATAAAATATCTATTACATGACCATTATCCTCTTATCTTGTTTGGATTAGCCCAAGATCTTTTCCTTATCTCTACAGGGTTTGGCATTACTAGCCATTTTCCTCCCTCTGTCTCATCGGGTTTCACATCTTGTGGTACCCTCGGTATTCCAACTTCCTTTCTGGCTCCCTTCTTGCTCTGTCTATATCCTGTATACTTGGTCCCTTATGTATCCAATGTTTGTGCCCTTTCGGGGGTATATATGGTTCCACCTTTTATATGTACTTATCGTCTTGTTTATTTCGTCCAACCAACACGGGTTCTTCGGTGTGTTTATATTAAAGCTTTACTTTTATCCTATCTCGGTTCACAATGGTCTTGAAGGTGTGGAGAGGCAAGAGAAAGAGAAGGAAGAAGAAGAGAAGTGAAACGATATCGAAGTACACAAAGCGCTAAGACTAAGGAAGAGGTTAAGGAGCTAATTTTAAGTCAAATACATGTCTGAGAAATCCAATAAATAAAGCTATAAGATACCTAATTCCGGTTGCACGCGGCTGAATAAGAGATTCTAGCCTAACTAAAGTTATGAAGAACATAGGCCAAACAATTTATGCTGGAAAAACCCAAATTATCCATCCATGGACAAGTTTCAAGAGATTCCATGGAGGAAATCATTATGGACTCTAACCAATCCTAATGCCAACGGTGTATCGGCCTCCCGGCATCCCTCGATGCCAATAGTGTATCGGCGGCCCCCCGTGCGAACTTGTAGTTTTGAAGCTCATTCAGTAACAATCAATAAAGTAAATATGCATGACCCGTAATGAAAGGTGCTCTTTAAGCACGTTCAAAATGTTCCAAACATGAAAGAATGGACTAGAAAAAAAAATTTTAAAGGGGGGGGGGCTTGGGAGAAGGTATTTTCCAAGCTTGAATCACCGTTATACGTAATTATATTGCTAGCAAACCTAACCTGTCGATAAAATTTAATTAGGGGGGGGGGGGGGGGGTCGGGAACACCTAGGGTCGGATGGTCTATCGACCCTCGGGCCCCCGGTCTGGTCTAATTTTCACTTTTAAATCCATCCTCGTCATTCCATGGTCTAGAACCATGTATAATCCCCAGTTTTGTGCATCATCCTATGGTTTCCATGAAAACCTAACCATGGATGGATGGTTTGGGTTTCTTCAAAATCCTACACTCAACCAAGCGAGCTCATGGATTAGTATCCTGCGAGAAGATACCGCCCCCCCCAAGTCTTCCTCCTTGTCTCCTTCCTCCCCCTTTCCCCCCCCCCCTCTCTCTCAGTTCAATTAGGGTTGTGAAAGGGGGTGGCTTAGGGCGTCCTTTAAATAGAGTAGGAATGTCCTATAATAGTCCCATTGAGATTTGGAAAGAATCCCAATCTTAGGATTTTTTTTTTTTTTTTTGGTCGAGGGGGTCGATTGATAACTCGACCCTTCAAATTGAGGGTCGACCCCGCGCCGGGTTGTGGGTCGTTTTTTTGGCAACAAGAAGGACCATGAAAGTAAGCCAAAGGATCCAAATGAAAGGGAAAGAGGGGGGGGGGAGGTGTCGCCTAAGGGGGGTCGCACATAAGGTCGATTGATAACCGACCCCACGTCCGACCCTACACCCTAGGGTTGATTGGGTAACTGACCCTAGGTGCTACCCTACCTGCGACCCTATGATTTCAACTAGTCTAAATTTGTTAGAATTAATTATAAAAAAAATCTATCGACTTGTTAGGCCTTTCTAGTGATTTAAAGGTGATTCATGAAGCTTGAACGAGGATCTACACTCAATCAAAGGTGAGGGAACAAGACCTAAATTAATTGGCTAATAATAAACTATTTTCGTTTATTGAGTCCAATATCATGTATGATTCTATGATTGTATGATTGTAATGTGCATATCACATGTCATCCACTATTCCTGTTATTATTGTTCATGCATATTTAATTTCGTTTATTTATACTATGATGATGATGATGATGCTAGGAATAGGCATGTGAATGTATGTGTGTGGTTAGTGTACTTGATGCGAGTAGGGCATCAGGGAAAGTGTTATGCGGTGTTTGATCCGAATATTTTAGCCCTATCTCTACTCAAGTCTTGTCCACTGACATCGTCATATCGCCATTACTTTAGCAGAACTATTACGTCGTAGGGCACCAGGGGAAGTGTTATGTGGTGTTTGATCCGGACACTTTAGCTCTATCTCTATGGACATATTGAGGGATGCTGGGGTAAGGCCTTGGATATACTGTTTGACATTAGGATTGGTTAGTTGCGAGCCCAGTTGCAAGCCCTCGCCAACAGGGGCTTACGTATTGGTATGGGTAGGGCATCAGGGGAAGTGTTATGCGGTGTTTGATCCGAACACTTTAGCTCTATCTCTATTCCATGGTGGGGTGGATGTGGACGACAATGGTGTTTGATCTGTTGGGTGGGCTTACACACCCTGTGTATAGAGGTGAGGCGGCCACCAATCATTTCTATTGCACATTGCAAACTTATGAACCAGACCAAAGATATGAATTGAATGCATGCATATGTTTGTTGCATTGTTTTGTTTACACACTGAGCTCAAGTTGGAGATCTGACCCTCGTGCGTGTAATTCTTTTTAGTTTTTGATGTTGCAGGTATTACGGTTGAAGATTATATCAATAAGCCAACATGCAAACGGGTGGCGGCTATGATGAGCAAGCTATGGAGGACTATTGTGATTCGTCAAGCTAGCGTTTCAACTATGGATACGCTTAGTGTTTAATTTCCATATTTGGATATTGTAATATGTATTAAATTATGTTTTGGTTACTTGGAGATAAATAGAATATTAATTATTTATCATGACTAGACCTCAGTTCATTATCTGTAAGACTTCCGCTATTTACTTTATTACCTCTGATTAATGTGGAATGTGTTTTGGTTTAACAAAGTGGCGATAGCCTATACGAGATCTTGGTTGAACTGTTAGTTTATTGACGGTTCATCACACCATTCTGGTTGGTACAGAATTAGGGTGTGACACAAAAGGTTCTTCGCGATCTTTGGGACATGTAATATATCTTTTAATCCTAAAACATGTGTTGAAGAAGATAAAGAAGAAGAACCAATATTTTCAATATTCAAACTTGCTCCATTACCCACTCGGACTTGATTAGGTCCAGTATAGGGTTGACTAATTGCAAGATTAGCAAAGTCATTAGTCATGTGATGTATTGCTCCTGAATCTGGGTACCAAGCGACATCAAAGCTGGCAGTAGGAGATGCCATAAAAGCTTCTGAATTAGTTATGTTGGAAGGTGCCATATTAGAATTTATTTGATAGTTGGGGTTGTATCGATTGTAACAGGTTGCAGCCGTATGATTTGTTCTATGACAAATCTGACAGGAAACCATAGAAGATGCAAACAGAGGAGGTTGATATTGTTGAATAGGATGATAACCACTACAGCCTTGTGTATTATTTGACCCATGGCCATGGCCTCGATTGTTGTATCCACGACCATGGTTTGTGTGGACAAATTGTGGAGGGTGACCATAGCGTTTGGAGGCAACATTTGCTTCAACCGATGGTAAGTTAAGGTGGTTGTTTCACTGATCTTTATAAATCTCTTGGCTTAGAAGTAAGCCAATAAAATCATCCAAGGGAAGGGGGTCTATTCTGATTGTTATAGACGTAGCAAAAGAATCATACTCAGAAGGAAGACCACGAAGAATACTTAAAACAACATCTTCATCAAATATGGGATGGGCAGCAGTGGCAAGATTGTCGACAAACGCTTTCATTTTCTGAAGGTAGTCATTTATGGAGAGGTTACCTTTTCTAAGTTGGAAAAGGTGATGTTTGAGTTGCATCACTCGAGCTTGTGACTAAGAGGCATACACCTTAGCTAAGGTGTCCCATGCAAGCTTTGGCAAAGGTCAGTCCAACAATGTGTGCAAATGCTCCTTCAATGAGTGAAGAGATGATCCAGCTAAGAATGATTTGATCCTACTTTTGCCAAGCATGAAAGGCAGGATTTAGAGTGTCAATTTGAGAGGTAGAGTGAGGGGATGGTGGGATTGTGGTAGAGGGTGAGATGGTAGTTCCTTCAATGAAACCATACAAATCGTGTGCATAGAGCAGCGGAAGAAACTTTAATTTTCATAGAAGATAATTGGTTCGGTCAAGTTTGACAGGTAGTAGAGAAATAATATTGGAAGGAGAGAGTTGGACAGAAGAAGAACCGCTACCGATGGAGGTATTGGTAGGAGTAGTGGTAGAGCTTGGGGAGGTACTCACGGAGACATTTGTCAATGGTCATCTGATACCACGTAAGAAGAAATATAGACTGTTGTAAGCCTTATTATGTACTCAACGATAGGAGGTGTATTGTATTTATAATATCTTTACACTAGTTTGAAATTTAAAATTCAAAATAAATATAGCAGAGTTTTGTTATTCACAAAACCTATGAAACATAAATCAATTCCTTGATTCCAGCTTGTGTAACTTAAGCCAAATCTTTGGTTGCTTGAAATGGTTGGTGATTCAAATTTGAATACTTGAATCATCCTTACCATTTCCTTGATTCTAGCTTGTGTAATTAAAGCCAAATCTGGTTGGTGATTCAAATTTTAATATTTGAATCATTCTTATCAATTCCTTGATTCTTGCTTATGTAACTGAAGCCAAATTTTTGGTGACTCAAATTTAAATATTTGATTCATCCTTATCGTTTACACCATAGAAAAGGCCACATTAGTATTCAGTTTGGTAAACCCTGAAAGAGGAAACCAATGCTGTAGATCGATGTTCAGATGTGTCTCTCTAAAAGAAGGAGATGTACTAGTAAACTCCTCAAAGGCCTTTGTAGCCCTCCTAATTACCTCCAAAGGAGTCCAATGCTTAGCATTAAAGCAAAGGTCATTCCTACTCAGCCAAAGGAGCCAACATAGAAAAGAAATTTGAGACCACACCATCCTAGCTGTCTGCTTGGACGTAACAAAAAGATACTCCATGATTGAACCCATTGGGGAAAAGAAATTGAACCAATGTTAGAGATCCGCAAGGACAAATCAGAACCAAACCAAACTGCCCGAGCATATGGACAATGCAAGAGAATATGATCCATAGTTTTGAAATGGAAACCACATTGTCGACAGGATGGGTAAATAGGAATCTGTTGTTGCAGTAAAGTAGCTCCTGTTGCCAAGCCATCAACACAGATTTTCCAAAGAAAAGATTTAATTTTTGGAAGGGTATTATATGCCCATATTATCTTTGAAACACCTAGAGGAACCATCTACCAAGAGTAAAGACGAGAAGAGGATCCCTTATCCACAACCATAGTATCAAAAAAGTTAGAGACAACATGATATGCAGATTTAACAATAAATTTACCTTGTTTGTTACCAATCCAGATCAACCAATCCATCCTAGAAAAAATTCGGAATAGGAATTTGTAAAATTGCTTGAACAATATCCAAAGGAACAAGAGACAATAGCAAATCCCTCTTCTAAACATGATTTATGGGATCAATCAAATCAGACACATAGTGAACAATACAGCCAAGAGGCTGAGGAGTATAAGGCTTAAAACCCTTAACTAATGGAATCCAAGGGTCCTCCCAAACCCGAATACTAGAACCATCTCCAACCTGCTAGACCAAACATAGAAGCAAATATTTCCTTCCTTCCAAAATACTGCGGCAAGCCCAAGAAGGCTTATAACCAAGAGCAGCGGACAGAAAGTCAGTATTTGAGAAATAAATTGATTTTAAAAACTAGCCCCAATTAGAATCTGGCGATTGCCACAATCTCCAAGCAAGCTTGGTCAAAAGAGCAAGATTTTGGATATGAGGATCCCAAAATCCAAGGCCCCCATGATCTTTTGCTCGATAAAGTCTATTCCAGGATACCCAAGGAATGCCATTTCCATCCTCATTGGACTTCTAGAAAAAATTTATTGCAGCTTTTTGAATGACTTGGTGATGGGACATTGGTAGTTTAAAATGCATAGCAACATAATTTGACATTGCAAGAGCAACAAATTTGAGTAAGACCTTTTTACCAGCAGAAGATAAAGCTACTTTTCCAATTTGATAATTTATGCAGAGTTCGATCATAAAGATCATTAAATAGATATTTTTTGGAAAGACCAAATTTGGTAGGGAAAACCAAAATTTTGCTGGACCTTCCCCATATGGAATTTTAAAGATCCGAAAAAACCACCTTTTAAAAAGAGGAGGAATATTAGGACTAAAGAAAGACTGGACTTCTTAAGATTCAGACGCTGGCTGAATGCAGTATAGAATAAATCAATGCAATGTTTAATAGCAGTAACATTATTTCAATTGACAGGGGAGAAAATCAAGCAATCATTTTCAAACAATAAATGAGTTAAAGGAATAGAACAATTAGAAATTTTAATTCCTTTAATAAGACCTTGATCTACAGAGTGTTGAATAATCATAGACAGTGCATGAGCATATTAAATAAAGATAGTTGGGGATAAGGGGTCACCTTGGCGCAACCCTCTAGTAGTTTGGATATGGCAACGCTCTGCACCATTAACCAGAATGGTATTAAAACTGTAGAGATACATTGGATGACCATATTGACCCAAAGAGGATTAAATCCCAGCTGGAGAAGCAATGCCTTAATAAAAGGCTATTCAAGCTTATCATAAGCTTTTGGAGATCAAGTTTCATAGCCAAAAAACAGGATTTACCTCTCGTCCTCTTTCGGATATTGTTAGGGGAAAAACATCATTGAATAAAAATCTTACATGTGGCACCTCAAACTGCCTAGGCCGACCTATTGTGATAGAGGTACACTCGGCCTTGACTACTTGGAGGCATAGTCCCATCAAGGTACGCCTTCTAGGTGGAGGCACAGTCCCATCAGGACACGGTTCTTGGTCGGAGGCAGAGTCCTATCAGGGTACATCTCCTGGGCGGGTGCTATATTTCTAGAGTGACTTAGTCCCAACAGGGTAGTCTTTCTCCTAGTGTAATGTGGTGCAAGCTATTACGGCCATATGACCTAATGAATGATGACAAGTGTTGACTTCACCGTGACCAACTTAACTTCCTTGGCTATGGTCTCTTACTCCTACTCGGAGTTTATGACTTGGGCATTCCACAGTGTGACACTTGGTAGTCCTATTAGCGAACTACCTCTCAGAGTCCCTGTACCTCCATGCTTTATGCCTACCTCTAGAAATAAAAGGTGAACCCTGAAGGTAAATCACTCACTATTCACTCACCCATCCTTTCTTTCTCTTTAACACTCAAACTCTCTCTAAGTTCCCCTCTTTCTAAACTGGAGAAAGCTTCCGACTATCTCTTAACTATTTACATTGAGAATTTGACTTAGGCGTCGGAGTGTACCCGGGGCTAAGTCACCCAACTCCTTTGTCTCATCTCTGTGATTGCAGGTTATCTGGATTGCTAGTTGGTAGGACAATTTCCATTCGTAATAGATATAATGAAAAGCTTCATTAGCTATAAGCACATTATTTGAGATTGAACGATGAGGAATAAAAGCAGATTGTGACGGAGAAACAATTCCATCCAAAAGTTGATTCAGCCAGGTAACCAAAATTTTGGTAATAATCTTACTAGGCATTCCACATAGACTGATAGGGTGATATTGATCCATTGATATTGTTTGTTTAATTTTTGGCAACAAGCAAAGATATGCTTTATTATTTAGTTCAGCATTTAACCCACCAGAAAAAAAAAAAAAAAAAACTCATGAACAACAACAATAATGGTGGACTTAGTAAGTGGCCAGAAAGTTCGAAAAAAATGTTGGTGGGAACCCATCTAGGGCTGGGCTCTTTAGAGGAACCATTCCAAAAGGGCCCCTTTAATCTCTTCTTCAGTAGGCAGACTACAAAGAAAAGTATTATCCAGATCACTCACAACAGAAGGAACCATATGTAGCACAGTAGGAAGGGCTTTCGAAGTAATTGGAACAGTGGAATAAAGCTGTTTATAATAGAAGTAAATTTCCTCATAAACCTGGGACTCTGAAAAAGTCCACTCCCATCAGATAGTTTAAGCCTCAAAATCCGAATATAATGCCTGTGTTGCAATGTAGAAGCATGAAAGAACCAGGTATGTAGGTCCCCACTATGAAGCCAGTCCACACGAGATTTCTGAGCCCACAAAAGTTCTTCCCGTAATAAGTATTCATCCAAAAGAGCCATGCCTAAAAGTACATTGAAGATTTACCAGACATTAAGACAGTGTATGAGTTGCTGAAGAAATACCAAGAGTCCTCCACCCAAGAGAAGCTGCACACTGACAGTTAGGATGATGCAGCCACAAACACTCAAAGAGGAAAGGTCGATGACCAATAGAAACCCCCCTCCGTATTAACCATAATTGGAGAGTAATTAGACCCCATTTCAGCACAAACAAAGATCATGGCATCTGAAAACAAAATCCTCGAAGACACATTATAGAAGACACGATCTAGCTTGCAACGGATTATATCCGCACCCATCCGCTTATTAGACTAGGTAAACAGGGGACCAGTAGAAGGAAGCTCCATAAGCTGGCAGTCATCTAGCATTGAGCGGAATGGGAGACAATCCTGAGAAGATAAGAAAGAACTCCTTGCTTCTCTTTCCATGACAGAAAAAAATTAAAGTCACCAAAACAAAACCATTTCTTCTACCTAAACCGACCAATATGCTGAATTTGATCCCATGCATATTGATGGTGAGCTTTAGCTGGGGCACCATAAACTGTAGTAACCAAGAAGGAGCCAATAGATGAGGTAGAAACTTGAAAATCCGAGAAATGAGGGTCCGATCCCCAAGAGCACCATCCACCTGTAACAGAACCAAGCCCCCGATAAGCCTTGCGGATCAATAGTAACAGAACCAGCAAAACGTAATCGACGGCTTCAAATGTTCAATTTTGATAGATTGATTTTTGTTTCCATAAAAAAAAAAAATCATGTCGATGTTGTTTGAGGAGCTTGCTCAAAACACGAATTGTCAAGGAGCTCCCTAGTCCTTGACAATTCAAACTTAGGAAAATCATGGCGACCCGTGGGGCTAGTATCCCCAGCCTCCACAGGGCTTTCTGTGTCACACCCCAATTCTGGACTAACCAATGGTGTGATGAACCGTCAATAAACCAATGGCTCAATCAGGATCTCGTATAGGCCGTACCCACCATATTAAAACAAACACATTCCGCAGTAGTAATCAGAGACAATAAATAAAATAAGTGAAAATCTTTATAATTAATGAAGTGAGCTCTACAGTGATAAATAAGTAGTTAAATCCAATTATCTCCAAATGACTAAGACATAAAGTAAAATAATCTATTACATGTTCCAGTACTCAAATATAACTAAACTAATCAAAGACGCATTGGTTGCATTCGCATGATGGGTCATGTACATCCTCCACAGCTTCTACGTCCATAGCCGCCATGTGTCCATACAATGGCCTGTTCACATAGTCTTCTACAGTAGGACCTGCATCATCAACTAAAAATATTCAATGTCGAAAGGGTGAACACACATCACAGCTCAGTGAGCAAACAAAACAATATGCAATTATATGCATGCATTCAATTCATATCTTTGGTCTGGTTTTAAGTTTGTAACTGTGCTATAGAAAAGATTAGCGACCACCGCACATCTATATATGGGTGTGTAAACCCACTCAATGGATCAAATATCATTGTCGTCCACATCCACCCCACCATGGAATAGAGATAGAGCTAAAGTGTTTAAATCACACACCGCCAACACTTTCCCTGATGCCCTACCCATACCAACACGTAAGCCCCTATTGGCGAGGGTTTACAAACTAGACTCACAACTAACCAATCCTAATGTCATCCAACTGTAGGCTTTCACCCCAGTATCCCTCAATACGTTCATAGAGATAGAGCTAAGGCCCCCCAACAGAGTCAGAGACCACACGATGCGAGACCACCTCCCTTGATGCCCTATAACGTAATAATTCCGCTAAGGTAAAGGCGATAAAGATGATGTCAATGTGAAGCATGGTTTAGGGATCAAACACCCCTTCCCACACAACACACCAACCACACTCACAAGCACATGCCTATTCCTATCACCATCCATCAACATGGTAGAAAGAATATAGTAAATATGCATGAACAAGAATAATAGTAATATTGGATAATATGTGAGATGCACATTACAAGCATATAATCATAAAGTCACTCATTGCATTAGACAAATAAAATAAAATTATCACACCCCAATTCTGAACCAACCAGAATGGTGTGAGTGAACCGTCATTGAACCAATGATTCATACTAGGATCTCGAATAGATCGTGTCCACTTATACAAACCATTGCACATAACCACAATCAGAATATAAATAGTACAGCGAAAGTTTTTAAATAAATGAACTGAGAATCTATTGATAAATTTAAATAAAATATCCAATTATTCAAAATCCAAATATAAACTAAATATCTTTACATCTCTTTAATCCAACTGAAAATAACTAAACTAAAATAGTAAAATCAAAGGTACACGCAGAAAGGGCACTCGCATGAAGCGTCATGCTCGTCCTCTCCTGCCTATACATCCAAAGCAGCAACGCCACCATATGCCGGAGCGTTCATGTAGTCGTCCACCGAGTAACCTGCATCAACATCTAAAAATAATGTAAATACAAAGGGTGAGCTCACAACTTAGCTCAGTAAGACAATTAGACAGTTTCACAATATTATGCATGAGTAACAATCATTTTATATTGTGGTCTGATTTAAGTTTGTAATGTGCTATAGAAAGGTTTGGTGGCCCCCGCACCTCTATACACGAGTGTGTGGCACCGCATAGTAGATCACACCACCACCGGCCCACATGCACCCATCATGGAATAGAGATAGAGCTAAAGTATCCCCGTACCTCTCTTGATACCCCACCCATACCAGTGCCTAAGCCCCTACTGACTAGGGCTCGCAAACTGGGCTCGCAACTAACCAATCCTATATGTCATCAATGTAGGCTCTATCCCAGCACAGTCGTCTACGACATAGAGATAGAGCTAGAGCGTGCAAGCCGGGCTGGAGACCACAATACCTCACCTCCCTCTGATACCCTATCCGCAACAAGCACACTAGGATAGAACAATACGTAGGTAGACCCTATCCCAACATAACTCCCTACGGCATAGAGATAGAGCTAAAGCATCGTGGACAAGCCAGCGTCGGCATCGGAGACCACAGTACCACATCACCATGGCCAGGCCAACATCAACATCAGAGACCACCGTACCACGACCTTCCCCTGATACCCCACCCGTACGAAGCATGTTAAAATAGAATACTACAAAAGTACCAGTGTGAGGAATGATCCCAGGCCCCATGCCCCACTCCACACACCAACGAAAATAATAACATGCCTAAAAATCACATCCTATCAATGCATGAACAATAATAATAACTGAAAGTAAAAGATGGCATGTGAATATGCACAAACATCACATCATATATATTCAGGTTATTAACAACGATTTACTGTCCATTAATTATTAGGGATTAGGTCAGATTCCCTTACCTAACGCTCGTTTGATAGCTTGCTCTACGTTGCAAGATCCAAACGTGCTATCACAAAGTCCTACATAATATTAGGGTTCAATTAAAATAGTTTCTTAGGGCATACGTTGGTCGAAAAACCAATGAGGTTACAAAAATACACTCACAGAGCTGACCGGTGGCATGTACCGGTCGCAGCTCTATGGGGAAAACTAGCGACCGGTATGGTCAGCCGGTCCCCACAGACCAGCCCCCCGGAATGTAGCGGTGGCAACATACTGGTCACACAGAGTGCAACCGGTATAGTTGACCGGTATGTCTCCGGAAGACCATACTTTGGGTTTTTCGACTACCATCAATCAATCTCCATGGATTTCCAGGGTTTCTCCTTATCCATTATAAATATGAGCTTTGAGTTAGAGTTATCTCCAACTCATTCAAGTCTAGTTTCGATGATAATCATCCTAGAACTCGAATCTAGGGTTTGATGACAAATTAGGGTTTAATGGCCAATTAGGGTTTTAGATCAATACTTGTTTTGCATGGTATTGATCCAACCATACAACTATCCTAGAGTCATAGAGAAAGAAGAATGATTAAAACACTTACCGTCGACTGGCGTAAGGTGAGCGTCGTCGAACGGCAATGGCGGCACTTCCTTCTTCTTCCTAGCTCCTTGTCCTTCTTCAACCTCCTTCTCCTCTCTAGGGTTTGTGAGAGATAATGGAAATGATTTGAGGAGGTTTAGAGGTGTTTATATAGGCTAGGATTAGGGTTTAGTAACCCTATTAGGATTAGGAAGGTCCAGGTATTAGGGTTTAGGAAAGTAGGACCCGCAGAGATCCAATTCTGGATCTCCGTAGTCAACTGCGCAGAGTTGACCGGTCGACCGGTACCAAGACCGGTACCATCGACCGGTCAACATAAAATGACACTTATTTGACCGTCTTTGATCTATTTTCGTACCTGTTTGTCATCTGATCGTCCCCTCTGGCCCGGTGATGATCGGAAGACCTGCTACGATATGAAATTAAGGTTTAGACTTGGTTTATGGAGTGCGGGTCTTACAACTCCCCCACCCTTAAAAGAAATTTCGTCCCTGAAATTTGCATATGTAGGTCTCACAACTCCCCCACCCTTAAAAGAAATTTTGGCCTCAAAATTTGAACGTACCTTGATCGTGGAAAAGGTTAGGGTACTCCTTCCTCATCGCGCTCTCCTCTTCCCAAGTAATCTCTTCGACATCTTGGCTTTTCCAATGCACTTTCACATAATGGATATCCTTGGTTCGAAGTTGCTGTACCTTTCGGCTTGAGAGCATCACAGGCACCACTTCAAATGTTAAGTCTTCAGTCAAGTCTGGGGGGTTTGCTGTCAAGATGTGCGATGGATCCCTGACATACTTCTTCAATAATGATACATGGAACACATCATGTACGCTTGACATAGATGGTGGTAGAGCCAATTAAAATGCTACATTACCACGTCTGGTCAATATCTCGTACGGTCCCACATACCTGGGGCGTAGCTTCCCCTTCTTACCAAACCTTTTCAGACCTCGCACCGGTGATATCTTCAAGAATACTTTATCACCCACTACAAACTCCAGATCTCGACGTCGATTATCCGAATAGTGCTTCTGTCGAACTTGAACTGTCTTTACTCTCTCCTTGATTTGATCAATCACTCGACAAGTTTCTTCAACAAACTCTGGTCCTACAATTCTTCTTTCTCCAACCTCATTCCATAGTAGAGGTGTACGACACTTCTTCCCATAGAGTTCTTCATATGGAGCCATCTGGATTGTAGCTTGATAGCTATTGTTATAAGCAAATTCGATAAGCGATAGCTTCTCGTCCCAAGCTCCCTTGAAATCTAATGCACAAGCTCGAAGCATATCTTCTAAAATTTGAATGGTCCTTTCTAACTGCCCGTCCGTCTGAGGGTGGAAAGTTGTACTAAACTTCAATTTGGTTCCCATAGCTTTCTGTAATCCTTCCCAGAACTTTGATGTAAAACGGGGATCTATGTCGGATACTATACTTTCTGGGACACCATGGAGTCTGACTATATTATCTACATATAGCTTGGTCAGCTTGTCCATGGTATACTGAGGTCTGACCGCAATGAATCGAGCTGTCTTGGTGAGTCGATCGACTATTATCCAAACTGCATCCACTGACCTTGGTGTCAAAGGTAGGTCAGTGACGAAATCCATAGTAATGCAATCCCACTTCCATGCAGGCTCTGGTAGTGGTTGCAGCAAACCTGCGGGTCTCTGCCTTTCTGCTTTAACTTGTTGACAATTTAAACATTGGAACATAAAACGAGCTATATCTGCTTTCATACCCCTCCACCAATACAATCTTCTTAAATCATGGTACATTTTGGTACTTCCTGGGTGTACCGAATATGGAGTGTAATGAGCTTCAGTCATAACTCGATCTCTGATATTGCAGTCTTCACTCTCAGGTATACATAACCGTCCACGATACCTGAGTACCTTGTCTGAATCCAAGGTAAAGTCAGGATTGCTCGTACCCTTCTCTAAGTCTTCTTGCACTGTCTTGAGATGTGGATCCTGTAGGATTGCTACCTTGACTTCATCAACTAGATCCGGTGAGATCTTCAAAGCTATGAACATCATGGTGAACTTATGAATTAAGCCTTGCTCGACTGGATCTTCTGTAGTCTCTATTATATACTCTTCATGGCCTTCAATTGAACTTGAGGCTGCGGCACATAATGCAGCATTTGTACTTGGTCCAGCCTCAGGTTTTGATGTCCACTTTCTGCTTAAGGCGTCGGCCACAACATTTGCTTTACACGGATGGTACTGGATGTCACAGTCATAACCTTTTAACAATTCCAGCCATCTCCTCTGTCTCATATTCAGATCCTTCTGAGTGAAAAGATAAGTTAAGCTCTTGTGATCTGACTTAATCTGAAACTTTTCACCGTACAAGTAGTGTCTCCAAGTCTTGATTGCGTGTATAACCGCTGCTAGCTCCAAATCATGCGTAGGATAGTTCTTCTCATGCTCTTTTAACTGTCTTGATGCGTAAGCAATCACCTGTTCTCCCTGCATCAATACACACCCGATACCCAACCCTGAAGCATCCGTATATAAGGTAAACGGTACGCTTGGTTCTGGGATGGTCAAGATAGGTGCAGAGACTAGTCTTGACTTCAAAGTCTGGAAGCACTTCTCGACTCATTTGTCCATATGAATTTCTCTCCCTTCTTGGTCAATCTGGTGAGTGGAAAAGCGATCCTGGAGTAATCTTCCACGAATCTTCTATAATAACCAGCCAACCCAAGGAAACTACGAATCTCTGCAACATATTTTGGTGCTTTCCATCCTACTATAGCAGCTATCTTACTTGGATCAACCTTGATACCGTCTTCGGATACTACATGGCCCAAGAAAGCCACTTCCTTCAGCCAAACTCACACTTCTTGAACTTAGCAAACAACTTCTCCGTTCTCAGCCGTTGTAGGGCTGCTCTTAAGTGTGTTGCATGAGTCTCTCTGTCCTTTGAGTAGACCAATATGTCATCGATGAATACGATGACCGAAGTGTCCAACATATCATGAAACACTCGGTTCATCAGTTCCATGAATGACGCTGGTGCATTGGTCAACCCGAACAACATAACTAGGAACTCATAATGCCCATACCTTGTTCTGAAAGCAGTCTTCGGAATATCTCCGGCCTTGATCTTCAGTTGGTGATACCTTGATCGGAGATCAATCTTCGAGAAAACCTTTGCACCCTGCAATTGATCGAACATATCGTCGATCCTAGGCAAAGGGTATCGATTCTTGATAGTCAACTTGTTCAGCTCACAGTAGTCAATGCATAGCCTTACACTTCCGTCCTTCTTCTTGACAAATAATACATGTGCTCCCCAAGGTGATATGCTAGGTCGTATGAAACCCTTATCTAGCAATTCTTGTAATTGGGTCTTCAACTCCTTTAACTCGGTAGGGGTTATCCTGTATGGTGCTTTAGACACTGGCGCCGACCCTGGCATAAGGTCTATCACAAACTCTGTAGCTCTGTCCGATGGTAGACCTGGGAGATCCTCTGGAAATATATCTGGGAACTCTCGTACCACATATATATCTTCCATCTTTTGGGACTCTGCAGTGATGTTGACTACAGATACTAGATACCCTGCTCCCCCCTTCTCTAAGCATCTCTTAGCTTTTAGGGCGGAAAGGATCAGCTTCCGCTTCCTAGGTAACTTGGTCCCAGTGAAGCTATACTCCTTTCCCTTTTTGTCTATAAGCACAAGCTTCCTTTCACCACATAATAGGATAGCTGAATGATGGCCTAGCCAATCCATTCCCAAGATGACATCAAAGTCTGCCATCTCGAGTAATACCAGACTTGCTTCTAAGTCTCGGCCCTCAATACAAACTGTATACAACCCATAATATTCAGTCAAAGCCACCTCGACTCCTAATGGAGAGCGAACTATCAAGCTTGGGTTCAGGTGCTTGATCGGTAACTCCATGCGCTTCCCAAAGGAAATAGAAACAAAGGAGTGCGTGGCCCCAAAGTCAAAGAGTACTTTGGTAGGTATACCAGCTATATTTACAATTCTTGGAATTTTATTGTCCCTTAGTTCTACATGCTCACACACACAATGAAATAGTAAGCCAAATAGTAAGGGGTAGAATCATACCAGTGACCACATCAGGTGATGCGGCTGCCTCTTCGGTGGTGACAACAAATACTTTTCCTTTCTGTGGGGGTTGTTTCCTAGGTAGAGTGCAGGTCCTTGCAACATGGCCCACTTGCTGACAGTTGAAACATTTAATGTTCGGGTTGTGTCCAGCGAACTGTGGCACAGGTGGTGTCGTATTGTTTCTTGCAGGCATTGTAGCGGACTGAGCCCTGTATGGGCAGAAAGGTCTATTGTTACCGCTACCTGAACTCTCAGTAGCAGGTCTCTTCACTCCCATGTTCTGTGCGAAGAAGTTGTCCCTTTGACTGGATTCTATCACTCTCGCAACCTGTACAGCCTCATTATAAATTTTCTTGTCCAGACCCAATATATGCTCTCTGATGCTTCCACGCAGTCCCATGGTGAACCTACGTGTCTTGGTCTCTTCCTCTTGCATACTTGCCGGTGCGAAGAAAAATAACTCCTCGTACCTCTGCTGGTAAGCATCCACAGTCGACTGAGACTACTGCAGATTAAGAAATTCCTTCTCCATCTGATCTCTGAAACTCTTCGAAAAATATTTATCAAAGAAGGCTACCTTGAACACTTCCCAATCCACCTGTGTATGCTTTGTCTCCAGATATGCCTGTGTAGAATTCCACCAAACATTCGCATCTTCCTTCAGCATATGAGTGGGGAACAGAACCTTTTCATCCTCTGTACAAGTCATCAGGCGGAAATTCTTCTCCATTTCTGCAACCCACTGTGCTGGCCACAATGGTTTCCCAGTCTTACCTGTGAATGAGGAAGGCTTCAACTTTAAAAATCTGTCCACCGCCCGACTTAGATCGTGCTGTCCCTGTGTATTCATCCCGTACCATGGTAGTGGATACGGATAGGCTCCCTGATAAGCAGAAGATTATGGAAACTGGTGTGGTGGTGGTACATTCTATGCTTGGCCCATCGGCCCTGGACTAACGTGCATCGACAGTGTAGTATTATTCCCTCCAGACCCAGGCGTACCTTTAGTGGAAACATGACCCGGTGGCCTGAACATCTTTAACATCTCGCTCAGGAATGCTTTCTGCTGAGCTTCCATTTGATATACCAGATTGGTCACAATAGTCTCAGAGTTCGTGTGAGGAGGGCCAGGCAAATTTGTCGGTACCCTTGGAACCTGTTCTTCCTCAACTACCGGGCTTGGCTCTCTAACATAGCCTGGTTCTACATGTTCTTCTTCATCGTGGCACACCCTAGCCTGGTGACGCTTTCGGCCCCTACGAACGTTTCCGCCTACCATCTCAGACTATTCTGTTTGGATCTGAGAAGAAGACATAACACATGAGAACAATAATAGTGGTGTTAGTCTTGAACAATATAAGGCGAAACAGTCAAAAAGTAGTGATTTAAATTGCAAAAATTTTTAAAATTTTTCATAAATTTTCTGGCCTTTCTATAGCTGACTGGTCGCAATATACCGGTCGCAGCTCTGTAGAAGGTTGTGCGACCGGTATAGTCGACCGGTCAGAATTTTATTCTGACCGAGACATAGCGGTCGCAGTACCCTAGGGGTACCGATCGACCGGTATGTCGACCGGTATGCCCAGAAAGGGCTTAAAATCGCGAAAAAGTGAGATTTTTCTCACTTTTTCTCTCTTCTTTCTCTCCGGTGGCGATTTCTCTCTGGCTCCTGAGTTGCTACAGTCTGACCGGTGACCTTAAAAACCATTTTCTTCCGTTCAAGACTTAGAACATCGCCTCCAGGTAAGTTTCTTCCCTCTTTATCAAAATTTTTACATAATTTTCATATCGTCTTTACTTAAATTTATTAATTTTTCTTCGATTGGAAGATTCTAACCGTAGGAATTTCTTTCCTTCGGCTTAGAAAGGGTTTAGAGACTCCCAAGAGAAAAAGCCCTCAATCAATTTGGACTTCCACCGAATGGTTTTAGTAAAAATCGAATTTTTCTAGTTTTTTTTTTTAACCTAGGTTTTTTTCAAAAAATTTCAAAAATTTCTTGAATTTTTCAATTTCTTAAACTTCTTGTTGAAATTGCATGGAATTGGTTTGCTTGAAGTGTGCGGGGGTTACGTAAGTCCTCCTCCCCAAGTTTTGGGTGAGTTTGAGGCTTTTTCCCAATTTACTGTCGTTATGCTGTCGAATTTTTGAAAATTCTTAACGTTTTTCTTCTTGTTTCTTTATGTTTTGCAGTTTAAATGGCTCCACGACGCGGTCTTGGCAAGCGTTCCTATGGCTTGGGCATGCACGCTCCTCATCCACCAGTTCCACAGCTCGATGAGTAGTGGTTCCGTTCTGAGGCGGCACAATCCCGTTTCCCTTGGTTCGATAGCAAGAATATTGAATCTGGCCGGCGGGTTAACTTGGAACAGTTGCACAGGTTTGATGTGCAAGCGGCTTTCGACAGGCTTGGGTGGGTGCCTGTCATTACTTACACTGAGACCACTCACCCCAACCTGGTCAAGCACTTCTACGCCAACCTGGAGCTTCATGGGGATGTCAATGATCCCAATCAGGGTAGGGACTTGTGCATCTCCAACTTTGTCAAAGGCGTCCATATCTCCTTCGATACTCATCAGCTGGCTGACCTGCTAGGGGTCCCCAATGATGGAGACCTAGTATACTGCCCTCCAAAGGTGAAGGGCTATCTGAGCAAGGATCTACGCCGAGAGATAGCGGAGCAGATACTCAATCCCGAGGCTCCTATGAAGGCGGCTAGCTTGAGACCTGCACCTCGGGTATACAGTCGCATCATTCAGCACAACATCGTGCCCCAAAGTGGTCACTACAGTGAGATATCCCAGCTCACCCAGTATATTACCTACTGCGTCTGCACAGGGGACCGGGTCTCTCTCCCTTACCTCATCATTCGGACTATGCATTAGGCGACTCTGGCCGATCAGGCCAGTAACCTCCCATATGGCCATCTCATCACTACTCTTCTGCGGCGCCTACGAGTGAGATTGAGGGGCGAGGTGGCTGTTAAGGATACCATGACCTCCGACATCGACTGGGATGCCATCCTTAGAATGCAGATGGATAATCTGCCTGTTACTAATGATGAGATGAAGGCTCAGCCTCGCCCACTCAGGAGGGTAGCAGCCGCAGCAGCAGCAGCAGCAGCATCCAATGCGGCATATGCAGCAGAGGCTGAGAGTGATGATGGGGATGACGATGATAGGGCGGAGGATGCACCAGTGCCAGCTCCTCAGCCTATACCCGCAGCACCACAGCCTACATCTATAGTTGGACCGTCTCACTCCCCTTCGGACCCAGTGTTGAGCATGTTTACGGAGATCAGGGACACCCAGAGAGGCATCTTAGATTCCCAGAGGGAGATGGGTCAGGAGTTGGGGCGTCTTGCTCGTAGCCTACGGGTCACGCAGGACCAGGTGCACTGGCTTAGGGTCGCTTACGAGCGAGATTATGACATAGCGGACCCTATTCCTCCTAGGCCCCCTACCCCATGATTTTTCCTTTTATTTTTCTCTCTCCTGACTGTTTATATAACATGGTAACTGTCCGATTTATGGACTGTACCCTATAATACTATTACATTTGATAATCTCTTTCTGTTTAATGAAAGTTTTTATGGTTTTCCTAACTAGTGCATGGGTATCATTAAATTTCATATTTAATATAGTATATTATGCTCTTTCTTAATCAGTCTCAGATATCAAACAATGCTTAGGGTGTGTTTGTATTAAAATTTTTAAATTTTTCCTAACTCAGTTTATCGACTTAATTAAGTGCAATATGGTCTGTTGGACAGAGCCCGAGAGCTCTGATACCAAGTTGTCACACCTTAATTTTGAGCCAACCAGAATGGTGTGAGTGAACCGTCATTGAACCAACGATTCACACCAAGATCTCGAATAGACCGTGTCCACTTATACAAACCATTGTACATAACCACAATCAGAATATAAATAGTACAGCGAAAGTCTTTAAATAAATGAACTGAGAATCTATTGATAAATTTAAATAAAATATCTAATTATTCAAAATCCAAATATAAATAAATATCTTTACATCTCTTTAATCCAACTGAAAATAACTAAACTAAAATAGTAAAATCAAAGGTACACGCAGAAAGGGCACTCGCATGAAGCGCCATGCTCGTCCTCTCCTGCCTGTACATCTATAGCAGCAACGCCACCAGATGCCAGAGCGTTCACGTAGTCGTCCACCGAGTAACCTGCATCAACATCTAAAAACAATGTATATACAAAGGGTGAGCTCACAACTTAGCTCAGTAAGACAATCAGACAGTTTCACAATATTATGCATGAGTAACAATCATTTTATGCTGTGGTCTGGTTTAAGTTTGCAATGTGTTATAGAAAGATTTAGCGGCCCCCGCACCTCTATACACGAGTGTGTGGCACCGCATAGTAGATCACACCACCACCGGCCCACATGCACCCATCATGGAATAAAGATAGAGCTAAAGTATCCCCGTACCTCCCCTGATACCCTACCCATACCAGTACCTAAGCCCCTACTAGTCAGGGCTCGCAAAATGGGCTCGCAACTAACCAATCCTATATGTCATCAATGTAAGCTCTATCCCAGTACAGCCGTCTATGACATAGAGATAGATCTAGAGCGTGCAGGTTGGGCTGGAGACTACAATACCTCACCTCCCCCTGATACCCTATCCGCAACAAGCACACATGGATAGAACAATACGCAGGTAGACCCTATCCCAACATAACTCCCTACGGCATAGAGATAGAGCTAAAACATCGTGGACAAGCCAGCGTCGGCATCGTAGACCACAGTACCACATCACCATGGCCAGGCCAACATCAACATCGGAGACCACCGTACCACGACCTTCCCCTGATACCCCACCCATACCAAGCATGTTAAAATAAAATACTACAAAAGTGCCAGTGTGAGGAATGATCCCAGGCCCCATGCCCCACTCCACACACCAACGAAAACAATTACATTCCTAACAATCACATCCTATCAATGCATGAACAACAATAATAACTGAAAGTAAAAGATGGCATGTGAATATGCACAAACATCACATCATATATATTCAGGTTATTAACAACGATTTATTGTCCATTAATTATAAGGGTTTAGGTCAGATTCCCTTACCTAATGCTCGTTTGATAGCTTGCTCTACTTTGCAAGATCCAAACGTGCTATCACAAAGTCTTACATAATATTAGGGTTCAATTAGAATAGTTTCTTAGGGCATACGTTGGTCGAAAAACCAATGAGGTTACAAAAATACACTCACAGAGCTGACCGGTGGTATGTACCAGTCGCAGCTCTATGGGGAAAACTGGCGACCGGTATGGTCAGCCGGTCCCCATAGACCAGCCCCCCGAAAGGTACCAGTGGCAACATACCGGTCGCACAGGGTGCAACCGGTATAGTCGATCGGTATGTCTCCGGAAGACCATACTTTGGGTTTTTCGACTGTCGTCGATCAATCTCCTTGGATTTCCAGGGTTTATCCTTATCCATTCTAAATCTGAGCTTTGAGTTAGAGTTATCTCCAACTCATTCAAGTCTAGTTTCGATGATAATCATCCTAGAACTCGAATCTAGGGTTTGACGGAAAATTAGGGTTTAATGGCTAATTAGGGTTTTAGATCAATACTTGCTTTGCATGGTATTGATCCAACCATACAACTATCCTAGAGTCATAGAGTAATAAGAATGATTAAAACACTTACCATCGACTGGCGTAAGGTGAGCGTCGTCGAACGACAATGGCGGCACTTCCTTCTTCTTCCTAGCTCCTTGTCCTTCTTCAACCTCCTTCTCCTCTCTAGGGTTTGTGAGAGATAATGGAAAGAATTTGAGGAGGTTTAGAGGTGTTTATATAGGCTAGGATTAGGGTTTAGTAACCATATTAGGATTAGGAAGGTCCAGGTATTAGGGTTTAGGAAAGTGGACCCGCAGAGATCCAATTCTGGATCTCCGTAGTCAACTGCGCAGAGTTGACCAATCGACCGGTACCATCGACCGGTCAACATAAAATGACACTTATTTGACCGTCTTTGATCCGTTTTCTTACCTGTTTGTCATCCGCTCGTCCCGTCTGGCCCGGTGATGATCGGAAGACCTGCTACGACATGAAATCAAGGTTTAGACCGGGTTTATGGTGTGCGGGTCTTACAAAAATAGTTTGTTATTATCCAATTAGTTTAGGTCATGTTCCCTCACCTGTTAACTATATTCGATAAGATATTCGATCTCCTTCCAAGCCTTGTAAATCACTTTGAATCAATTTAGCAACCTAAGAATTATATGAATTTAAGTTAAGGTTCATGTGTCACAAATTACAGCTGTCAAAAATTGAAACAGATCACTGATAGGTGACTGATTGGTCATATGGTCACATGCCTGTGTCAACCATACCACGTACAATTGAACCCCCTATGGTCGCACTATATGCGACCACACCTGTGACCACAGTTCTTCCCTAATGGCTGTGGTCGACTCTATCATCACCCTATGGTCGACCATAGCTGCGACCATACGAGTTGATCTAGTTTTAATCCTTCTATGAGCTCCTCCTCTTGGCTCATCAACAAAATTCTCCCTAATGATCATTCCTTGGCCAAATCTCTTAGTTTTATTAGATTAAATACTCTAAGCCCTTCTCTATGATTCTCTTTGAGATTTAATTAGATGAAAATCCCATAGCTGAATCCTCCCATTGGTTTTTGCATCACAACTTGCATTAAAACTTCCTACTCTAGGTATTATATGGCTACAGAGACAAGGTTCATACCTTGTTGCAGAGGGTCTGTAGAACTCCTTCTCTCAGCCTTCCTCTCCAAACCTTCTTCTCTTTCTCTTCCTCTTCGTTCCTCCCTTAATTTTTAGGGTTTGATAATGTTCCAGAAGAGTGAAAAAAGATTAAGGGACGTCCTTTATATAGAGAGAAACTCTCCATATAAAGCTCTCCAACAATTGGAAAGAGATCCCCTTTTAATTTGGAAAGTTTCCAAACTCCAAAGGCTATTTGGGTACGTGCAGTCGAACATACAGTCACAAAATCTGTCGACCACACGTTTCAGAAGTATCGACCATACATCCCATATTGACTGGTCTTATTTTCTCATCGTATGGTCGACCATACCTACTCAGGTAGTCGACCATACACTTAATTTTAAGTGTTTTTAAGTCAATTCTCTTACCTGGTCTCATGGTTTTCTTCATACAATTGGTCCACTTGATTTAGCAATGATGGAAGGCCTAGCACGATACGGTTAGATCAGGTTAGTAGAGTGCAGGTCTTACATTCTGATAAAAAAGGCTCTGCAAAATCGGCCACCTCAGTATCAATCTTAGAAAATAATTGAGCACGCTTAGCCAAACCCTAAATCGGAACAATGGAATGAAGGTCACCAGACAAAAACTGAAAAGGAAAGGAGGATATTTGAAGATCGGATCCCATAGTTGAAACAACCGGACTAGTACCTATAGAAGGAAACTGAAGAGGGTAAGAAATCAGGGAAGAGGTAGAGGCCATACTGGTTGATGAGAGGGTGGAAGAAGATGTCATCGAGGAAGAGGGAACAATTGGGTAAGTTGAAGATTGCAATGACATGTTTGAAAAGTGAGGCAATGATTGAAGAACTGCATTTTTAAAAGTTGGGTTCTGTAAAACATGGGGAGGAATGGCATATTGGTCAAGAAAAAGTGGAGGCAGAACAGACAGAGGCATAAATAGAGGACATCGTCGTTTGGGCTTATCAAGGTTAGGAGAAGGTGCGGACTCACGAGGGCCAGAGTTAGTAAAATGAGAATGATCGACCAAGTGGCTTGCATCAGGAGGAACAACAAGCGGCAAAGACACACGTGGCATAGTGTCTGCCCCACCACTACTGCATGAACTCAGGCACACAACAGACATCGAAAGAGAAGCAAATCCCACAGGTTCCGACGGACAAAGATCTAAGAACTTCATAGTTTCTAGCACCCTTGAGGTTGGAATCATTCCCCTAATCTTAGAATCATAAACCCTAGGCGGTAACAGAGGACATAGTGAAAGAGTATCATAGCCATGAACAACCCAGTGAGACTGATCAGCTTCAAAGCATTTCGAGCAACGATTGAGTTCATGACCAACATAGCACAAAAAAAAAAGTAGAGAGGCAAGCGTTCATACTTTATGGATACACGCCTTTCTTGACCAGAGCGGCTTTGAATAGTGAGATAATAACAAAGAGGAGATGAAACCTCCAGGGTCACCCGAGCATGAAGACATTGAAATTTTTAGCTTTGAAATTGATGAACTATATATGACACTGAGAGGGGGGTGAATCGGTGTCTGAAAATTCTACCTTATTATTCACTGTTGTCCAGAGCTGATGGAGATGTATTCTTTTACACACACACAAGCGTATGCAAATCTACCTTGCTACCACTCAGTGGCCAGGTTTACCAGATTTGTACACCCACCCTGCAAGCCATTCCACGCACTCTCAAATATACCAGAAAGATAAAACAAGGACACAGAGATATTACGTGATTTACCAACACAGTGTGTGATGGCTAATCCACGGAGTAATGCCCAACGGGCTCCGTATTTACTCAACACTCAACTTTTAGTCTCTAACAAGACAAGGATATTAACCCTAGGTTTTTCCAGCATAAAACTAAGAGGGCGCAACAATGCCAAGATTCAGGCTACAACAGCCAGTGTCCAACACCCACTGAACACACCACGCTTAACCTACACCCACGGGAAGCAAATAACAATTTTTTTAGGCTTATAAATTTGCCATACAATTTTCCCCCACTAGCTAGGTATTCAACAATTTGCACCTACGCTAGCATACAATAAATTGAAAGCATAAATAGATAGAGAATTTGAAAAATCTCATAAACAATGCTTTCGATGGCCAATAATCTCTCTGAAGCTTCACACTGCTCTCAGGTACTTTCCAACAGTCTTCAATGATGATAGAGATCGATTCATAGAGCACACCTCATCCACAAGCTTTCAATCTCTTCCACACAACCCATAATCACCATGAATGTAAACATTAACTCTCTACTGACCTCTCATAGGGATTTAGCACTCCATTGATGGACAGAGAAGAGGTAGTTGGTGATTGATCACTCCCACAGGGCACAAAACCCTAAAAATCCTTCTCTCTGCCTTCAAAATGCTCTTTTCAATTTTTCTCTTTGTTTTTTCAACTGCAAAGGGAACCCAGTGTATAGAGCATCCAAAAATATGAAAATTGCAACTTGAACGGACTGATTTGGAGTTCGGATGAAGAAGTTATGTCGATTTGAAGTTCGACCAATAGAATTAAACCAAATGGAATCTTTTGGAGGCTTACCGTACACCCGCGCCACACTGGAGCGCCACCGCCTTATGCGTTGTCACGTTCTGATTGGTGCTCAAGGGATCTGCACAATCGTCTATTGGATCAAAGGTAAAAAGGTGGGATTTGACAGTGTCTGTCGGTTCTAAATATATCACGTCAGCGACGATCTTTTTCAATCTCGGCCGCAAGATCTGGATCTTGATCGCCGCTGTACCGAAAGCGCGCCACATGGAAACAAGGCGTAGATTCCGTGAAACTCAAAACACCTTTTTAAACTGCCTCCATCCAACCAGAAGCCTCGCGATGGAATCTAGACGGAACCGACGATATACACCTTAGCCCGCCTATTTTTGAACCGTCAGATCTGAATCTGACACGCGTAGCTTACTAGATGCCATCTAAATGGTTTCTTTTCAATTAAGGATGATTACCATGCCATCCTTTAGCTTTTGATAATTGCAAAGAGGTCCCTCAACTATAGTAAAACTATACGGTTTTCCCTGTAACACATATACTCACTGAGAGTTCCTATTTTTGCCATTTTTCGATCATTTCGACGAGAATCGCGATATCTCTCTCATCCGATGTCAGAATTGAGTGATTCAAGTTGCGTTGGAAAGATAACTCGACGCTCTACATCTTTCCACTGTCGGATTTCTATGAACCTACTGCAGGACCCACCAAAAATAGGCCCAAAGTTAAAAGTCTATAAAACTTAAGAATTTGGATTTCAAACTTTGCGTGCATGCATGCCAAGTGCCGTGGGCTGCCATGTTGGCATGTCACCTTGCCACCACACCTATGGGTCCCATTCATATTTTTTTCTCTCTCCTCTTTCTCTCTCCAGTTTCTCTCTCTATAGTCTCTCTCTTCAATCTCTCTTCAATTTCTCATGCCTCAACACAAGAAACACTGCAACACTATTAGAAACTCTATCACACCATCAGTATTACTGTCACATCATCAGTTTCTATGCCACATCACCAGTGGGGTCCACAGACACTCTCTCTCATCAAACTTGATGTAGAATGCCATTTAACTCGCTGTAAACCATCTGAGATACACTATAAGAGATATAAAATACTGTAAAACCCAACTACGAGGTTGCTCTAGTTTTGCCACTGCATTGACACTCTCTCTCCTATACTAACACTCTCTCTCCTCATTTCTCTGACTGTATGCTCGCAAGCACTGTCACATCAACCAAGTTGCCAATAATGACAACACAAAGTTCGATAGAAATAACCCCTTGATGAGCATTATCTGGGACGAAGGACCAAGTTTAGCAATCAATCAGGAAGCTACACTTCGTTGCATAGCTTCTAAAGGAAGATTATGCAGCTGAACCCACATTTGAAAAGAGGAAAAACTCCATCGCTGAGTCGCAGACCATCGCTCCCACAGTAACAAATTACTAGCAACAGTCCACGGTGAATCTTTCTGGACATTGAACAAATCAAGAGCATGGTGAAAACAGAATAGGAAAAGATCTTTCCCAAAAGGAATAACCTCAATCCCATAAGAAGTGTTCCATGCATTGGAAAGAGCTTCGAACATAGCCTGGTGACGATATGGACAGCTTCCAACACTTTGCCAACCAAAGTTAATGATGGTTCTCCCCAACAAAATCCCCAAAATCACTATCTAAAATGAAGACATCATCATCGCAAGTGAGAGAAGAGTCTGGATCAGAAGATTTTGAAGCAAAATCCGACTTGGGGACCAGAGGAGAAGGGTCAGACGAAACATCGAGGAGTTGCTTTCCGACTATGGTAAAAAGAAGAAATCCTTCAAAATGACAGAAAGAACTCCCAGTAAGAAAATATCTACTTTTAGATCAGTACGGAGTAAATGAGTACCATAGGAAACATGCTACACAAGCGGACACTGTAGCATTTCACCAACTTCTTTACTGGATTTTAGAGCCCTACAATCGTGAATACTAAGTGTTAACATCTATAGAGATGAAGAAAGGTTGTAACACACTTGGAATAGATAAATTAATAAAATGAAATCCACAAATGAATAATCAAGTAGTCAAAGTTGGGTTTTGTAGAAACTCCATCTCCAACAACAAAATAGAGTGAAGGATGGAAATAGTGATTGAAAAAGAGCCATGCACACATACCCATACAACCATGCAAAAAATCCTCTTATATTCAGAATCCTCTCCAATAATTGAGATACGAAAAATCTTCTCAGCTCTTTTATGGTTCAGCTCATTTTTTTATTGTGTCTAGAAAAGAGCAGAGAGAAAAAAAAAAAAAAAAAAAAAAAAAAACTAGACCAAAGAGAGTGACTATATTTTATGAGGGAAAGTTTTACGTTCGGGTGCTTTTTTGTGTCTTCTCACATGGATGGTGAAATGATTTTTTCTGTCTCTTTTCATGGATACTTGTGCATGCCTTCCCATTGGATATAAGATTCATCTAAGTATATAGGAAACCTCAACCCCTAATTTTATTTATGAGAAAAAAAACCAACAGAAATAATCTTGTTATAACTAATGTTGATGGAAACAATTATAATTTTACTTTGTTGCCCTTCTATTATATTACTTATTTTTTCAATGGCATAAATCCTATCATTTCATGTCTATTAAAAAAATATGCATTGACAATGCTAGCATTTTTTATGACAACAAGTTATACCTATAATTAAAAAAATAAATAGCCAAGAAATACACCATTGAATGTTTTCTTTAGCCTCGGTTGTCTAGCAGAGAGAGCTAATTTGGTGCATCCCATCTGCAGTGCGGCAGAGAGTCTTTACTATTGCAGTCTTTGGACAGAAGGAAGAAGCTCGTTTCCAATTGTGCAGTCCTTTCAGTCATGATCCATTGGCAGAGTGAATTCCAATTGTTGGATCACTCACTAGACCGACTGCACAACTTGAGACATACCTCTTCTTCTTGTGGGGATACTGCAGAAGCAAATTCCATGCTAAGAGGTCGAATCAAAACTCTCCATCACAAAAGTGGAGAAGTTGGTCACACAAGAGGGGAAAGCAAAGGCATGGTTTTAGTTCATAGTATTGACAGGGCTATCAGTCACCATGAAAGCCAATACAAGATTAGTATTAGATATGTATGGAACCAATGATGAGTGACATGTAATTGCTACTAAATTAAAATGTACAAAAAAAATTAAAGATATCAAATATCGTATCAATATTAACCACTACTGATACTGGCCGGATCAAATAAAGCATGTAGTGATAGAAAAAATGGCTAGTAGGCAATTAAAGGGGAAGAGATTGGTCAAGAGGCCAAGGGATATGGAAAAAGATCATCTCCTGTCGACCAACCTATCAACCAAAGATCGGATTATTAGATTATTATGCATTTAGAGTTTCAACGAAACCCATCCCAATCCACACATGAACCCTAGAGTACAATGGGAAAGCCATAATTAATTAATAATAATGACATACCTGTTTGAAGAGATCGATTTTCATAAGCTCCAAGACGCTCCAAGCTGTGATTGAAATTCCTCGGCTACAGTCTTTCACAGCCTCCAAAGGATATCCCTGATGTCTCTTGCTAATGGGTGCAGAGAGAATTGATTAACTGTGGCTATGGAGACTTTAGCCCTATATTTATAGAATATAGATGTAATCCTAAAACCCTTCTCATAATAGAATTAGGGTTACCAAACCTATCTCATACCATGTGTCGAACCAAACCAAATCGGCTTTACCATGTCAATCAGACTCATATTGAATTAGCTAGTTTAGGTAATTAATTAAGCCTACATATAAATCTAGCAATCTTTCACTTGGGCTATATTAATTACAAAACCATCGTCAACCAGTATGACCATGAAATCCAACACACTAAATCGTCACTAACTTTGAAACATCCATCAAGCTTCCCAATGCGAGCAACAATGGATAATACACCTCAATATATGGTGTACAGCCTTCTGTCAGCCACAATAGAGGTCTACTCAATACATAAATCACCTGAGATAATGCATGAAAGTAAACTCTCATGCGAGTCCAAACTTGATTAAATAACCTTAATCAAAATGTCCTAAAACCTCTATGGGTAATAAAACATGGTATTTAAATAATCCAAAAATATAATATCATACCTTGGCTAGACACCGCCTTTATTCTTTGATATTATCCTCTCATGGCAAATCGCCTCTAGCTTGGATTAATATCGCACTTTGACTTACCGTCATTGTTTGTATGACTGAATATTGCCTTATATATCTGGCTGAATACTGCCTGATGTCTGACTAAATACTGCCTGATTTATCTTTGGCTAAATACAGCCTAATTTATCTTTGACATGTCAAACACATAAGTATGTATACAAAATAGTAATAATGCAAATGCTAATGTAAACAAAACCATGGTTACAAAACTGTACCCATCACACCATGAGCAATCAATCAAACACAGTAAGCACTGTAAAACACAAGCATAAATATAAAGAGTCTCCCACTGATTAAGCATATCTAAAGACTCTCACTGATTCTCAGATCTTTGACTACTTAAGCCTCTGATAAATACTGATTATTTTTTACCATTTTTATATTGGACATACCGTCACTTGAAGGCTCCCACTGACAAAACCTTCGTCAGAGAATCTACAACGATATAAAATCTTTTGACATTTTTCTTACCTGAAGAGATTCGATCTCTATTATGTTGTAAAATACTAGATTTCTTATTATTCTTTGAGAAAAACATAGTTAAACTGCTATCACAACATATCTCAATAGTCTAGAAGTAGAGTTTACAACCTCCAAATCAGAAAAAAAAAAACTCTTACACCAGATATCTTATTTGTTATCTTCACATAGAGTTTCAAAACCTTATTACCATAACAATGAACCTTGAGGTTGGTTTCCTGTCACCAATGCAAACATTAAAATTACATCAAAATAGCCTAGAGTGTCACTACTTTCATAAATGAACATGTAATCCTTGGTTTTCTACATATACCACATGACCATTCTTTTTTTCATTGTCCAGTAAGCTATATTAGCATCCAACTGAAATCATCCCATAACACTCAATGAAAAAACTATATAAAAACGATTACAACCTTGAGCATATATCAAGCTCCCTACTGTAGTGTAGATGCTCACACTCAATATCATTCCTTGTATACAATTCTGTCAATTTGTCTCCTTTACTGATTTAAGCATTCGTAACTTAATGATTATACATGCATATTAAATAGTTTGAAAATAAGAACAACGTTTACACATTGAGACAAATCTAGAATTTTATTTTTCTCTCACAAGCAAACTCAATATTATGTATAAAGTTACGTACTCACACATTCTACATCTCAAAGTTATCAGATATTGAAGCTTTGATTTCAACCAGTAAACCACGTCATTGTAGGTCAGTATGTAACCATCAACACATATAACTAGGAAATAAGTCTGCTCCCACTGACCTCTAGATGTACATAATTATCAATGACAATCTCAACCAAGTTGAAAAAAGATACATCCCTGTCAAACTTCAGATATCATTTACTTGGATATCTGTTTAATCCACATATTAACTTTATAAGTCTACAAAACATATCTTCTTTACCCTTACTACAAAACCTTATGATTAAAGCATATAAACATCTTCTTCCAGAATGTTTTTTATCAAAACGATCTTTACTTCTATCTGATGCAACTCTAAGACAAAATACACAACTAAGACCTCAAAGATTTGAATACTTTTTCTTCTCTATGTGTGATTTCACTTTGCTACAAGTCTTACTTTGTAGCAATCAATTCTCTTACTAAAATCACACATTTCTTTGTATACCATTTTGAGCCTATGAGTACACCGCTCATTAACAAGGCATAAAATCTAAAGTCTCGTTATTTTTTATAGACAATAACACATCTTTTATGACCATTAATAATTCAAGAATAATTTCATTACTGAAAACTTGCTCAAAACTATTGGGATCTTCATCTTGTCCAACATTAAAACATCTATTTTAAAATACAACATGTGATTGGATGAAGTCACATATCTACATGGTCTAGTATATCTCTTCATTGCCTCATCTAGCTCTGCTACTATGGTTGAAGCATCGATCTTAATAAATATTTCTATAATTATTTCATTACACTCTGGTAATATTTTTGTTATCTCAACTAGTTGCTCCACAGTCATTTCCATATGGTCTCATCAAACTTAAGAATCTTGTTGTATCCTTCAGATATGTTTTGACATCTCATAAAATGATAACTTAATGTCTTAAAATAATCATTTTTTTACGAGTGTTATAAAACCATGTCAGTTTTATAAGCTCAAAGAAGATAACTTAAATTGAAACTGACTAACTATGCGTTCTATTAATAATATAAGCTGTAATATCAACTCTTTCCCTACAGGATCAAATACATTCTCAGGCTTTTGTAAACATTTGTTCAAATTTATCAGAAAATAGATCAGTATCACAAGGTCTCCCATAATACAAAACTATCTCATTCAAATCTAATAGTTTTAATTCCTTTAATAAAAAAAATTTCCATCTTAATTTTTATATTTAGAAAAACACCTCTGGAGTAAACTATGACAACAAGTCCTAGATGAAATCTTGATGTCCACCAAGTCCAATAAATCCTTATTATGAATAACCTTTAATTATTTTAATCTTGTCATCTTTATTTTTAATTAATTCTCACATATATACATGTTATGAACTTTGGAAGGGGGGTCCAGAATATTATTCTTTACAATCTTTCTTTGGATAATAATACTAAACCCTTATGACCAACACAAAAGATAATAATATACAGTTTAACTTCTAAAGATAGATAATCTAAGAAAAATAAATTAAAAATTTTGATACTCTTAGGGGTTCAGACTATGATTAATGCTTAAGTATCCAATGTACTACACCTTCTTGCTCAGAAGTTTCATAATCCTTATCTTTTTTACTTAATCTTGTCCAACTTTACAACATTTCTTTACATGTTCCTTCTGAGTCACACTACAAGAATTTCATTATACTTAGATCTATTTTATCTTGCAGTTCCTTAATGTTCAATTCTTTATCATAAAGTTTATGACTACTCTATGGAAAAATATATTTCTTTCTGTGGGTTTCTCTGCCGCTTTCTCACTTTGTCTTTGTCTAGATATGTCTTATGCACTATGACATTGGCATTCATATCTTTTCTTTCCTTTGAACTTCTATCTTAGTTCTTTCATTTTAGGTTTACTATATCTTTTGAGTACTATAGGTCATCAGGATTTGACTATACAGTTTTTGTGAAGAAGTGAAAATCTAAAGTATCACCTACAAAGGTTTTATTCAATTACCAATAGATGTCCACTTATCTTTGAGTTCATCATTAATAGTTAACAGCTTTACCTTGTGCTTCCTCACATTCTATTACCATCAGAAGTAATAAAAATTGATACTAATGGGCTTGAGTAATAAAATATCTCTCCATCCCTTTTGAAATATCAAACATTTCTGTGGATTTTACTAGGAATATCGATTTTCAATGTCCTCATCTAAACATTGATTTACCTGATCTTAAGGACTGAACACCTTAAGGATCAGAATATAATTTTTTGTTGGGTACATCTAGGTTAAATAGTCCTAGACTAGTTTTTAATTTTCACGTAATTCATAGAACTGACTGCCAATGATAAGCATCTTGAGGTATTTAATCATTATATGCCTATAACTATATTACAATGTAAATAATTGTAACTCTATGATTAATACTAAATAATATATATATATATATAAGCTAGCAAGAATTTATACATAACATGTGCAATCCAATTTATATCTTTAAAGAGTTAACAGAGCTATACACACATCCTTTGGGATAATATGTACACTGGTCCTCTCGAGAGCTGTGTAATAACTAAGTAGGGCTAATGACTCTAGAAAATTTCACCACGTTTAGGTAGATGGAAACCCCTAAAGCTAAGATCCTTCAACCATGTGCATGAGTTCTTTATAATCTTAGACAACACCATCTTTGGGTGGATAGTGCTATTTTTTACTGCATCCATAAAAATGAGAGTTTATGTTAGTGTCACTTTTGTGTGAGCACTGTACTTCCTTACTGTAGTCTGTAAATACATAAATATTAGATTTGAGCATATTATAACAGAACTAAGATTGCCAATTTGGTAGTTACACCAAAATCCTTACACAACAACTACAAACCCTAATTTGTGTAAACTTAGACAATGTCATCTTTGGATGAACACTATCAAATTGAAGCATTTACAAACACAAACCCTTGAACTTGAATGCATCATAATGAAACATGTTTCCACTTTGGTAGTCACACCAAATTCTATCATGATATGAATAAATTCTAACCCGCAGCTCATGTGGGATATATATATATATATATATATATATATATATATATATATATATATATATATATATATATATATATATATATATATATATATATATATATATATATATATATATATATATATATATATATATATATATATTTAACTATGAATATTTAAAATATAATTTTACAAATTTAAACATTCAAATAACCATGCACAATAGCTCAACAATCAATTTGGTACAATAACTTTAAGAAAAATTAGTAAAACACTACAAATTGAGTTCCTATGATATTTTTCTATAATAACATATTTTTTAATGTACTAAAATATACCTAAATGTATATCAAATTGAAGAACATAAAAAATGGAGTCCAATGGAACAAAACAAAAGTCAATCTGACCTTCTTAACTCCTAAAATCATAAGTTAATGTTTTTTTCTTGAAAGCAAAAACCAGACCCTTATGGGCTGTCAGATCAGTTCGGTTCTACTCGGGCTAGATCAGTTCACCTTGGTTCGGCTCAAATCGATCCAAATATACCTTTAACCTTTTTTTTTAAGTACTTTGGTCCAGACCAAACCAAACGATATGATGTAAACCAAACCATGGTCTAACCAGACGGTTCAACCACCAATTCATCTGGTCCGACCAAACAGATTTTCAGGTCAAATATCTGGGTCATGGGGCAGGTACTTGGGTTCACTTTCAGGTTGACCCATTGGTTCATGGATAGGGTCTTAAGTCAGGTCAACGGACCATTTGACTCACCCGAGAGCCTGGTCAATGGGTTTAGAAGTCGGGTCCCCTTGTGGTCCAAGGGGAAATGAGCCGAGCCTGGGTCTGAACTTGGGCTTGGGCTGGACTTGGGCCTGGCCCAAGATCACGGTCTGGGCTTGGGTCACACGTATACCCTGTTGGACTTTGTGTTGTCATTGTTGGTAACTTGGCTGATGTGATAGTGTTTGTGAGCATTCAGTCAGAAGAATAAGGAGAGAGAGTGTCAGTATAGGAGAAAGAGTGTTAGTGCAGTGGCAAAGATGGAGCAACCTCATATGTGTGTTCTACAGTGTTCTACATGTGTTTCAAATGATTTGCAATGAGTTGAATGGGATTCTATACTGATTTTGATGAGAGAGAGTGTCTATGGACCCCACTGATGATGTGGCACAGTACCTGATGATGTGGCCGAGTTTCTAATGATGAGGCAATGTTGCGACATCTTGAAGCATTACAAGAAGAAAGAAGATGTAGAGAGAAAATAAGGAGAGAGAAAGAGGAGAGAGAAAATGTTGGTGGATCCCACAGTAGGTTCATGGAAATCTGACAGTGGAAAGATGTAGAGCGTCGAGTTATCTTTCCAAAGCAACTTGAATTACTCAATTCCGATGTCAGATGAGAGAGATATCGCAGTTTCCGTCAGATCGCTCAAAAAAGTCATTAAACATTTGTTCAGGGGTATTTTCGGCAAGTAATAAAAGTGCAGATGCGAGATCGGCGGTCGAGATGAAGAGTCAAAGCTCAGACTCCAATCTGATGGACCAGATTGAGGCGGGCTCGAGTGTAGTGCGGAGGTAACGTCGAGATTCTATCGGCCGCCTTCTGGTTGGATTGAGGTAGTTTAAAATGGTACATCGCATTTCACGGACTCGACGGCTTGATTCCGTGTGGCACACAATTGCAAGTTGATCCAGATCTTGCGGTAAAGATCGAATCCGATCGCGCCTTACGTAATTTATTCAGAACCGAAGGTCAGAATTAAATTCCACCATTAGCCGACATATCTAACGGACGTCAAGGCAGATTTTGTCTTCACCAATCACATATCGACAACACATAAGGCGGCGGCGCTCCTGTCACACCCTAATTCTGCACTATTCAGAATGGAGTGATGAACCGCCAATAAACTAACGGTTCAACCAGGATCTCGAATAGGCTGTGTCTGTTTGCTTAAACCATACACATACACAACAATAATCATAGTGAATACACAATAGCGGAAGTCTTTAATATTAAATAAACTGAGAGTCTAAAGAAGATAACATAAATAAATTATTCAATTATCTTCAAAATACTAAGACATAAATAAAATATTTAATCAATTACATCATCTGTATAATTTGAATAAAATCTAATAAAAAACGCAAGAGTTGCACTCGCATAATGAATCATGCGATTCCATCAAAACTTCAGCATCCATTGCCGCCGCATGTCCATACATCGGAGCATTTATATAATATTCAACCGTGGTACCTGCATCATCAACTAAAAACATTCGATGTCGAAAGGGTGAGAACACATCACGGCTCAGTGAGCAAACAAAACAATGCAACAAACATATGCATGCATTCAATTCATATCTTTGGTCTGGTTCATAAGTTTGCAATGTGCAATAGAAAGGTTTGGAGGCCGCCGCACCTCTATACACGAGTGTGTGAAACCGTCCAATGGATCAAACACCATTGCCCCCCCCCCACATGCACCCATCATGGAATAGAGATAGAGCTAAAGTGCCCAGATTAAACACCACATGACACTTCCCCTGATGCCCTACCCATACCAATACGTAAGCCCCTATTGGCGAGGGCTTGTAAATTGGGCTCGCAACTAACCAATCCTAATATCAAACAGTGTATCCAAGGCCTCACCCCAACATCCCTCAATACATCCATAGAGATAGAGCTAGGGTCTGGTGACCAGGATGAACCACAATGCCACGTCCCCCTCCCCCCCTTGATGCCCTACGATGTATTAGTTCTGCTAAGGTAATGACGATACGACGATGTTTGTGGACAAGACTTGAGTAGAGATAGAGCTAGAGTCTGGTGACCAGGCTGAACCACAACGTCACGTCCTCCCCCTGATGCCCCACTCGCATCAAGTACACTAACCACACACACACACATTCACATGCCTATTCCTAGCATCATCATCATCATCATGTTATAATAAACGAAATTAAATATGCATGAACAGTAATAACAGGAATAGTAGATGACATGTGATATACACATTACAATCATACAATCATAGAATCATAGATGGCATTGGACTCAATAAACGAAAACAGTTTATTATTAGCCAATTAGTTTAGGTCTTGTTCTCTCACCTTTGATTGAGTGTAGATCCTCTTTCAAGCTTTAAGAATCACTTTTATATCACTAGGAAAACCTAACAAATCGATAGATTCTAATTAGAAATAAATTCCAACAATTTAAGCTTGCTGTAAAGCTAGGGTCGCAGGTATCTGAGACCCCAGGGTATAGGGTCGGTCATAGGGTCGATTACCCATCGACCCTATGTGCGACCACAGCCTCCCTGGACTTCCCGAGAGCATGGGGTCAATCCTGTAGTCTCGTAAGTCCATTCTAAGAATGTTCTATGACTCATAACTATGATTTTTACACACTTTCCATTGTCTATGATGATTACTTTCATGGATTCCTTCGAAACTCATCCATGGGTAGATGATTTGGGTTTCTCCCAACCCTAACTTCTTCATAAGCTATTCTAGGGTCTTACATAATTCATGGAGAATGTATTCATACCTTAGGGTTGCTGAGATTCAGAGATTTCTCTTTAGTTGTCTTCTCAAATTCTCCTTCTCTTCTTCTTCTCTTCCTTCTCTTCTCTTTCTCTCACCTTCAAGTAGGGTTTCAAAAGGAGTGAAAGAGGCTAAGGGACGTCCTATTTATAGAGGCAAACCTCCCAAAATACATCCCATCGAGATTAGGAAAGGACTCCCTGAAATTAGGAAAGTTTCCTAATTCACGGTTTCAGTCTGTCACCATAGAGTCGATGCTAGGGTCACAGGATCCGTCGACCCTAGGGTCTTAAGTCATCCGACCCTAGGACTGAAAAGTCATGGGTTGGACTCTGTTGAGGTGGGGTCGACCCTACTTGTTTAGGCATGCGACGCTACCCTCATATTTACTGTTTTTAGGTCAAATTCATACTTGGTTTTGTGATTTCTTTTACGCACTTGGTCCACTTGGCTCGACCATGATAGGTAGACCTGGTATAAGGTGGTAAGACCGGTTAGTTCGATACGGGTCTTACAGCTCCGGTGCGATGCGGGTGCACAGTAACAGTTTGAAAGATTCTATTTGGCTTAATTTTATTGGCTGAACTTCAAACCGACATAGCTTCTTCATTCGAGCTCCAAATCGGTCCTTTCAAGTTGCAGTTTTCATATTTTTGGATGCTCTATACATTGGGCACCGTTAGGAGTCGTAAAAATTCTGAAAAAAATAAAAAAGAGTATTTTAAAGGTAGAGATAAGGATTTCTAGGGTTTTGTGCCCTATAGGAGTGATCAATCACCAACTACCTCTTCTCTGTGCATCAATGGAGTGCTAAATCCCTATGAGAGGTCAATAGAGTGTTTATGTTGACATTCATGGTGATAATGGATTATGTGGAAGAGATTGGAAGCCTGTGAGTGAGGTGTGCTTTGTGAATCGTTATCTATCATCATTGAAGGCTATTAGAGAGTACCTAAGGGCAGTGTGAAGCTTCAGAGAGATTGTTGGCCATTCGAAAGCATTGTTTGTGAAAATTTTTAGTTCCCTATCTATTTATGCTTTCAATATATTGTATACTAGCATAGGTAAAAGTTGTTAAATACCTAGCTAGTGGGGGAAAAAATTATAAGTCAATTCTATTAGCCTAAAAATTGTTATTTGCTTCTCGTAGGTGCGAGTTAAGCGTGGTGTGTTCAGTGGGTGCTGGACACTGGTTGTTAAGCCTGAATCTTGACGTTGGTGTGCCCTCTCAGTTTTATGCTGAGAAAACCTAGGGTTAGTATACTTGTCTTGTAAAAGGCTAAAAGTTGAGTGTTGAGTAAATACGGAGCCCGTTGGGCATTACTTCATAGACTAGCCATCACACACTGTGTTGGTGAACCACGTAATATCCTTGTGTTGATTATTTTACCTTTTTGGTATATTTTGGAGTGTGTGGAATGGCTTGTAGGGTGGGTGTGCAAATCTAGTAGACCTGGCCACTGAGTGGTAGTGAGGTAGATTTACATGTACTTATGTATGTGTGAAAAGTTAGGTCTCCATCAGCTCTGGGCAGCAGTAAATAATTAGGGAAAATTTTCAGACACTGATTCACCCCCCCTCTCAATGTCATATCAAGTTCATCATACCCTACACATGTGAAGAGGTCTGTCTATTTCGAGTCGACTCACATCGAGTTACAGCCTAACCAGTTTACCGAGTTGATCCGACAATGACCGGGCCAACACCGCCAGATTTTTTTTAATTCCTCCCCCCACGACTGAGATCTACTGGCAGCTACTGCATGCGAGTGGTGGCGCATTCGGCAATCCTCTTTCCAATGGTATTTTGCATGACTTGTTTCTCTGATCAAAAAAATTTTATCGATGGAAAACCTCCAATAGGTCCGATCCAAAATCGAGAAATTCATCTCTTTCAATTTAACCATTCATTACGTCTTTACAATCAATTCCCATTTTTTTAATTTTTTTTTTTTGTTTAAAAAAAATAATATTTTATTTTTAAATTCACCTCAACAAAAAAAGGAGGGGGGGAAAAAAAAAAAAAAAAACCAGATCTCAAATAGGCTATCCGAGGTAAAATAATGCGAAGTCTTAGGATAATGACGAGATCAATCATTGATAAAACTTAAGTTTATTATTTTTAATAAAAAAAATTATTTAATAAAAAATAAAAAAAAAAAAAAAAAAAAAAAAAAAAAAAAATTTTTAAAAATAAAAAAAAATTTATTAATTAATTTTTTTTTTTTTTTTTTTTTTTTTTTTTTTGTTTGTCTTATTTTTTTTGGGTTGGGGGGTAAAAAATATTTTAAAAATAGGAAAAAACAACAAACAAAAAAGGGGGGGGTCGCCAATTGAGCTCGGTGAGAAAATAAAACATGAACGGTACATATGCATGCATTCAATTCATATCTTTGGTGCGGTTTTAAGTTTTTTTTTTGTATAGAAAGGATAGGTAGCCCCCCCCCCCCCCACGAGTGTGTGGAACGCCCAATGAAAATGGCACCGTCGCCCCACATGCACCCACCATGGACAATATACACCCCATGAAAATGGCAGGCTGTACGGGCAAAAGGGGGGGGGGGGGCTGGAACTAACCAACCCTAATGCCAAACAATGTATCCAAGGCCTCACCCTAGCATCCCTCAATACATCCATAGAGATAGAGCTAGGTCCGGTGACAGGCTGAACCACAATGCCACGTCCCCTGATACCCTACGACATATTAGTTCCGCTAAGGTAATGGCGATACGACGATGTTAGTGGACAAGACTTGAGTAGAGATAGAGCTTGTTAGTGGACATGACTTGAATAGACCATGGCACAATATACACCCCATGAAGAACGGTCATGGTTGTACCGGTTGATACCACCCCACCCCCCCAATACACTAGCCAAACACAAACATTCACATGCCTATTCCTATCATCATCATCATCATCATGTTATAAACAATAAATTAAATATGCATGAACAAATAATAGAAATATTGGATGACATGTTAAATGCACATACAAGCATACACGCATAGAATCAATATGGCATTGGACTCAAGAAATAAAATAGTTTATTATTAACCCGGTTAGTTTAGGTCTTGTTCCCTCACCTTAGCTTGTTAATAGATCCTCTTCCAAGCTTTAGAATCACCTTTATAACGTTATTATATTGCTAGAAGACCCAACAAAGCGATAAAATTTAATTAGAATTTATTCGAATTTAAAAACCATTCGTTAACCGAGGGTCGGAGGTAGGGTCGGAGTCATGATCGACCCCCGGGTGCGACCCCTCCCCTAATCCGAACTTCCCGAACCCGAGGGTCGATGCTAGGGTCGGATCTGCCATCGACCCTAGGTGCGACCCCTCCATGGTTTGAGTCGAAAATATCATATTTTGTTCTTTTTATTTCAAATTTTTTTTTTAATTTTTTTTTTTTAAAATTTTTTTTTTTTTTTTTTTTTAAAAAAAACCATAGGGGGGGGGTTTTTTTTTTTTTTTTTTTAAATATTTAAAAAAAAAAGGGGGGGGGTTTTTTTTTTTTTTTTTTTTTCTTCCCCTTTTCCCCCCCCCCCCCCCCTTTTTTTTTTTTTCCCCCCCCCCCTATCCAATTAGGGTTGTAAAAGGGTGAAAGAGGCTTGGGACATGAACCCTAGAATACAATGGAAAAGTCATAATTGATTAATAATAAAGACATATCTGTTTGAAGAGATCGATTCCTATAAACTTCAAGATGCTCTAAGCTTTGATCGAAATCCCTTGGCAACAGTCTTCCATAGCCTCCAGAGGATATCCCTGATGTCTCTTGCTAATGGTGCAGAGAAAACTGATTAACTATGGTTGTGGGGACTCTAACCCTATATTTATAGAATACAGAGGTAACCTTAAAATCCTTTCCATAATAGAATTAGGGTTCCAAACCTATCTCATATCATGTGACGAACCAAACCAAATCGATTCTACTATGTCAATCAGACTCCCATTGAATTAACTAGTTTGGGTAATTAATTAAACCCACATATAAATCTAACATGAACATGCTAGAATGCTCGGCACGCATACTGATGTATCACAGTCCAATCGATGTTCGAATGACAAACTGATAGATAGGAAAAGATTGAGGTTCAAAGAACACCTATCTAGCTAATTAGACAACATAGGATTATTGATCCATCCTCTACTTTATTGCAAAGAAAAGTTTAGAGTGTTGTAATGCTCTCAGAATTTTATTAATTTTTTTATTATTAGTTTTTTAGCAAAAATCAAGTGCTGCCAGATCAAGATATAATATAGGCTTATAGTTAGTTTACCTGGTTCCCAATAAACTGGTAAGATATAATACATATCATCACTATATGTGATAAAAATTTAAACAGTTTATACAATTATGTTTGTATTATTACCTGTTATAAAATTTTCTTTTTAAAATTAAAATTTTCACTTTCCATCCCTTAATTACCCTTGCAACCAAACTGACCCTCATGAACTTCATTTCTCCTTAATTTGACTTCTATTTTCATCAGAATTAAACACTATAAAATTTTTTTTATTACCAAAAAAAAAATTCACAATCTAAAGAATACATCAACTGGGATTTTATTGGAAAAAGCATCCTAACATCCTAGAAGAATTTCAATAATATCATACCAAAGCTGAAAACCTATTATAAATGTCATGTCACTTGTTTAATCCAAGAAATTAAGAAGAATGTTGTACCTTTTTGATAATTTGAAAGTACCTTTTGTTGAAGAATTTTACCTTTTGTTAAAGAACTCTGGATGATTATATCATGAAGCCACTTGATGTTCAAGGATCTCACAAGCAATCTGGGTGCTTACCTCAGTTGGACAGGTATACCATAACTTGGTATTTTGAGTTTTTTCTCCCCTTACCTGTGTGACCTTGAGATGTTTTATATCTCTAGGGTGGAGATGATCAGCCATAAAGTTTAACCCTAAGTGAGATGCTAGCCTCCTAATGCCATATCTAAATTGCATTTTGGCATACCTTGACAATTACCACAAGTGCCCCTAGATAATAAATAGGTACCAAAAATATAAAACTGCCCATTTTCATAAAATCAAAAGATTTTATCAATTTTGTAAATTAAAAATAAATAATATTTTATATTAATAAAAAAAAAATTGGATGCAAAACAAATATGATAAATTTGTTCAAATTGGTAGTTTATAGGTACGTGTACACTCTTATAATTATCAAGTCACTAGCAATGGAACAAGCACTAAGGTCATCACTGAACATACATGAGGTCTTTTCATGAAAAATTTCATAGACCATATGTGCACTGACCATCGAGAGACTAGTGCCCATGTCTCCCATAGTCTGAGTAATTTTGACTTGCACCCCTCAAACACATCATGGTCCAATCAATGCCTATGTAAGCACATAGCGCATCATGATAGGTGCGGTCAAGTCAAGAACTACAAAGTGGCTTATTCGAATAATCATCAACAAAACTAGTCCATTAATATAATAAACAAAAAACAATGGTGCAAAATAACCAATTTATAACCTACAAAATATGCAAGCCACATGCCACATATATATACCTCAAAATAGAAATAAAAATGATAAAAAAAAGAATACATAAAAATAACATAATAAATCTGTATTGGACCATATAATTCCAACAGTTTCCCACTTGGCCTAATATCAATAACAATCACTGGCCTGAACTCCTAGATCAATCTTGAGTTCTCGAAAGAACAAGGGCAGGCCGACCTACCCCAAATAACTGCTTAATAGAAGCCGAAAAGGCCAGTGCCACCAAGAGAGATGGGGACCCCGGCGACCAAAATCCCCTAGAACATCAGCATTCACCCCCCTCGAACCGACCTGAATGTGATCCATCTTGTCCCTTAGGATTTCCCATTAAGGATAGAAAGAACCACATCAGGCTGAGAAGAAAAGCAAAAGAAAAGGTCACAGGCCAAGCTCAGCCCAACCCGACCTGCCATCATGAAGAGGGAAGAACCAACTGTTCAAGCCAGGATCACATAGGACTGTGCCAATAATTCAAACCAAACACATTCTACATTATAACCAGAGATAATAAAATAAATAGAAAAAGTCTTTATAAATACTAAACTGAGTATCTAACATGATAAATAAATATTTAAACCAGTTATCTTCAAATGAATCAAAACATAAATAATATCTATTACAAGTTCCCATAACTCAAAATAAAAATAAACTAAGAATAAGCACATTGAAAACACTTGCATGAGGAATCATGCTTGTCATCCACAGTCTGCATGTCCATAGCCACCATGTGTCCATATACAACCCATTCATATAATTCTCCACTGTGGTACCTGCATCATCAATTAAAAATATTCGACATCGAGGGGTGAGCACACAACATGGCTCAGTGAGTAAAACAAAACGATGCACAAACATATGCATGCAATCACATTATTATCTTTGGTCAGGTATAAGCTTGTAAAGTGCTATGGTGAGGATAAGTGGCCACCACACCTCCATGCACGAAAGTGTGAGCAAGCCCAAAGGATCACACACCGCTATCGCCCCACATCACTGACTACAGGATAAATATAGAGGTAGAGATCCCAGATCATACAACATGAGAACTCTCCCTGATACTCAACCCATACCAATACGTATGCCGCTATTGATGAGGGCTTACAAACTGGGTTCGTAACTAACCAATCATAGATGTCATCAAATGTTTGTATCCAAGGCCTTACCCCAGCATCCCTCAATACGTCCATAAAAATAGAGCTAAGGCTTGCTGACAGAGCTTACAACTACACACCACGTACACCTCCCCTAATATCCTATGACGTACTAGTTTTGCTAAGGTAACAACGATACGACAATGCCAATATGAATAACAGAATAAAGATCGGGCTAGAGTCTCAAGGTTCACATACCACTACACTCCCCCTGTTACTCCACCCAATCCAATACATCAACCACACACATAAACACATGTCTATTCCTAGCATCATCACCATATCACATAAGAACAATAATAAAGTATGCATGAACAAATATAAACAAGTATTGGATGATATGTGAATATGTGAGATGCATAAACATTCATTCAACGCATGGCATCATATCATATTAACAGAAAATAAAAGAGAATGATAGCTTGTTATTATCCATTTAGTTTAGGTCTTATTTTCTCACCTGTAAACGATATTGGTTCCTCTTCAAAGCATTGGAAACTACTTTGAATTAGTTGACGACCTAGCAATTTATAGATTTAAGTTAGGGTTCGATTGTATCAAGTTACGACAGTCAACAATCAAAATAGGGATGTTGATAATTGACTGGTCGACATTGATTGGTTGCGCATCATGCGACCAGTGATGCAACCAGAGAGTTTCTAAAAAACTCTCGAAAGTCACTGGTCGACTCACTGGTCGCACATATAGTCAACCAGTGATGCGACCACACAAACTCAGGTTGTCTTTTTCTTTTAATCCAAATTTCCTTTGAGTCAACATCATGGCTCAACAATGGGGTTCATCCTAGAGTCATTCTATGGCCTAATCCAATGGTTCTCAATTGATAATTTACAATTAACCATTACACTATTATTGATTAACCCTAACCTATTATTCATAACCTCTTTGGTTTGCTTAGAGGATCTCGTGATCTCCCAATCACCACATGGATTTACTCACCAACACAACAATGATAGACCTACCTAACCAACCTAACATCTACAGAGATATTCCTCTTACCTTAGTTTCCTTGTGATAGAAGGATGGAAACCGTGGTAAGCAAGCTCCACTGCAACACCTTCTCCAAGCAACTCCTTCTCCAAGCTTTCTCCTTCTCCTTGCTCCTCTTGTCCTTTCTTTTCTCTTAGATCTAGCATTTGAAAATAAGCAAAAAAATTAAGAAAGAGTTGAGGGTCGTCCTCTATATAGGGAGAAATTTTCCATATAGAGTCCTCTCTCAAAGAGAGGTCTCTCAAAATAAGGAAAGTTTTCAAATCTCAGAAACAGATCTGGGTTTTACTGGTCGACTTCACTGGTCGCATAATTCTTCAACCAGTAAACCTATAACTATCAACCCGTGAACCTAAATGTTAACTGGTTGACTGGTCTTAGTTTCTAACTATGACTAGTCGACTACACATGTAAGAACCGTACTCTGAAAACCTGGTTTAACTCCTGGTTTACGTTGTGACAGGTCTCCTAATCATAATCGGATCAGAAGGTGAGGCCAGGTGATGAACCACCATATCTAGGTATGAGAAACGATATGTTAAAACTCAATTTTTACATATTGGTCTCAGTATCGGTCTCACTCAGAGTGAGACTGGTATATGCAACCCGTATGTTTTCTCGAGTGGAGACAGACTCCAGTGGATCCCACACTCTGAATTCGAGTTTAGGAAACCTTTAGACATAGGAGACCTTCCTAGAATGGCCTCCCACTGTATATATATATATATATATACATCATTCTTTCTCTTTAGATCATTTCCAAACACTCTCAAACCCTAGAGCCGTCTAGAAGAGATTTGAGAAGGAGCAAGGAGGAAGGAGCCTGTGCGAGAAAGGGATTTTCCATTGGAGGGGAGCACCGCCATTCAACAAACATCGGTAAGTGCTTGACCTCTGTATTGATGTTTGGGATTATGGATTAAAGCCTTGAAGCGACGTAATGATCTAAAACTCTAGAACTGTAAAACCCTAGTTTCATTAAGATCCATTCTGAAAAGGATGCGACGAAATAATCTAAACCTAGGTGACCAAACAGGTATCTCGACCTTAGAATGGTTTAGGAAGAACCCTAAAAACTAAGCCGATGATCGACGAGAGAGGGAGGTTTGAGATTGGACTCTCGGACCCATACCGTAGGACATACCGGCTGGACAATAAGTCCTGCGGTTTGGTCCTGCAGTATATACCGCAGGCACATACTGGCTGCAATATACTGAGACCGGTACTGAGACTGGTATATACCGCAGGCCCATATCGGTCTCACTATAGTGAGACCGGTACTACCATCGGCATGCTTACCGAAGCCTAATTTTTTGCCATACTTGGTTCTGACCAACTGTAACCCTAATAACTTAATTCCAATCTATAAATATAATCATGTAGGACTTGTAGACTACGTGAGTAGACTCAGTGATCCAGAGCGAACTTGCAATCACCCATCAAGTAAGGGACAAGACCCCAAACCCTAACTAACTAAATAACAGTAAACCGTTGTGATCATATTTGTTTCTGTGATTATTGTTTGTTGCTTGTGCATTTCACATGCCATCTAGTCATTTAAATTTTATTATCTGTTCATGCATATTCGTATGCTAGGATAATGTTTATTTAGGCATGTGATTATTTTCGTTAGTGTATGGAATGTGAAGGGGAGTGGAGCCCTGGATATATCCTCACACTAACACTTTTTCGTATTGCCGTCTACCTTAGCGAGCTTGGTGCGAATCAGGTATCAAGGGGAGGACGTGGAATTATGGTTTCGCCTGCCCACTAGACTGGAGCCCTATCTCTATGTCGTAGGGACTTGTGTTAGGGTAGGGCCATAGATACTGTGATGACATATAGGACTGGTTAAAAATGAAACCCACTTGCAAGCCCTTGCCAACAGGGGTTTAGGTGTTGGTGCGGTGTAGGGTATCAGGGGGAGGACGTGGGATGTGACTCAGCCTGCCCGCCAGACTCTAGCTCTATCTCTATACTGAAGTGAGTGATGTGGGGCAACAGTAGTAGTATGGATCGGAGCCTGACTGTTGGGTGTGCTCACTCTCACGTGCATGGAGGTGTGGTGACCGCTAAACCTTACCATAGCATTTTAAAAGTTATACTGACCCAATTGTAATGTTATCTCATGCATTTTGTATGTTGCATTGGTCTTGTGCTTTATTGAGCTAAGTTATGAGCTCACCCCATATATATATACTCTTTTTTAGATGTTGATGCATGTTATACTTTTGAGGACTTCATGGTTGCTCCAACTTATGAGACAGTGGCTGCTATAGATTCACTGACAGTGGAGGACTAGCATGATGCCTCATGCGAGTGCTCTTACTGTGTGTTCCTTTAGGGTTATTTATTTATTCTTTCAGTTGGGTATAGACAATGTATTAAATTATTATTTATGATTGTGGCATAATTGGAATAATTATTTATCTACAATTAGAAACTCAGTTCATTTATTATTTAATTATGCTGCTATTTATATGTCTCTGATTATGGTTAGTTTGCTTGGGATGGTTTGTTGACATAGTCTATTGAGATCCTGGTGTGAGTCGTGGTTTGGAGACGGTTCACTCACACTTCTGGTTCAGTTGGAGTTAGGGTGTGACAACACAAGTTCCTACAGTCAACTACTCAAGTAAAATTGACAATTCTTAGCTTATCTAGCCTTGTGGTTCCTTCATACGGTTAATTCACCCGAGCCGATTATGATGGGAAGACTTGGCATGACACGATTAACCCGGCTTAGTGGAGTACGGGTCTTACAACTCCCCCCTTAAATAAATTGTCCTCAAAATTTGTACATACCTTTTGAGTCGAATAGGTGAGGATACTGCTTTAGCAAAGCACTTTCTTCTTCCTATGTAATCTCTTCGACATCTTGGCTTATTTAGGTAACCTTAACATAATAGATATCACGGTTGCAAAGACGTTAAACCTTCAGATTAGTGATCTCAAATGGCACTACTTTGAACGTCAGGTCTTCAAGTCAAATCTGATAAATCCACAGTCAAAACGTGTATAGGATCTTTGATGTAGGTCTTCAATAGCGGAACATGAAATACATCATGTACGCTAGACAGAGATGGCGGTAATGCCAGTTGATACACTACTTTTTTACTTCTTGCCAAAATCTCATAATGTAAGACCAGCACGCCATGAACCCGGTCTAACCTTACGTTCTCATTTTGTGACCGGTCTTCCATCATAATCGACTCAAGTAAACCAATTATATGAAGAAACCACAAGATGAGGTAAGCCACAAGTCAAATTTAATTGTTGTGGTTGACTGGTTAAGTTTGTATGGAAGCAAACAGTCAAAAACTAAAAATCAATAAATTTTGGACCTATGGTGGCATGTTTGGGGGCTACGATCGCACCTATGGTCGACCGTAGTGAGACCATGGGACCTATGGTCGCATGTCTTAGTGGTACGGTCGACGGTTTATGCGATCGTATGATCGACCGTAGGAACCCAGAACCCACTCCGTGTTTAGAAAACTTTCCTAATTTGAGGAGGACTCTTTCCTAATTAAAGTGGGACTCTATATGGAGGTTTTCCCTCTATATAAAGGACGTTCCTTAGCCTCTCTCACTCTTTTAGAACCCAAATTAAAACTCTAAACCTAAGAGAGAAAGAGAGAAAGGAAGAGAAGGAGAAGGAGATTTGAAGAAGAAGGCTGAGAAGAAGGTTTGCAGAGAAGAGTTATATCTTTCTACAACAAGCTTAAGGTATGGACTTAACTCTGTAGGACAGATCAGATAGGATAGGTTCCTTTCCATTAAGTTGATGTGTTGAATCTAATATAATGATTTCGGTTATGGAATTTCTAAGTAAAACCAGAGAGAATAGGTTAGGATTAATGGATGAGGGATAAACTAAGAATATTGGCCTTAGCATGATCATTAGGGAGGACCCCATTAATGATCAAAGAGGAGGAACTCATGTGAGAAGTAAAAATCAACCAAACTACGTATGGTCGCAGCTATGGTCGACCATAGGATGAGAAAGTATCGACCACAGCCATTCGGAAAGAATTCAGGAAACATACGGTCGCAGCTACGGTCGCATGTAATGCGACCAAAGGGTATCGACCGTAGTCCTACGGTGGCATATATTACTACCATAGCATCGACCATAGGAAAACAACAAGTATATTTTAATACCAAACAAGGTTTTTTACTACTGTAACTTGGGAAACTTGAACCCTAATTTACATACATTAATTTTTTAGGATCCTAATAGATTCAAAGTGACTTCCAAAGCTTGGGAGTAGAACAATGAGAGGAACAAACATCGATCAAAGATGAGGGAACAAAACCTAAACTAATTGGATAATAACAAACTGTTTATTTTTATTAAGTCCAATGCCATGATTGATTCTATACGTGTATGCTTGTAATGTGCATCTCACATGTCATCCAATATTCCTACTACTACTGTTCATGCATATTCAATTTCGTTTATTTATAACATGATGATGATGATGATGCTAGGAATAGGCATGTAAATGTATGTGTGTGGTTGGTGTGTTGGATGCAAGTGGAGCATCAGGGGTAGGACGTGGCATGATGGTCTTTGACCTCATCACTAGACTCTAGCTCTATCTCTACTCAAGCCTTTCCCACTAACATCGTCGTATTACCATTACCTTAACAGAACTATTTCGTCGTAGGGCATCAGGGGAGGTGGTCTCGGACCATGTGGTCTCTGACTCTGTCGGGGGGCCTTAGCTCTATCTCTATGGACGTATTAAGGGATGCTGGGGTGAGGCCTTGGATACACTGTTTGGCATTAGGATTGGTTAGTTGCAAGCCCAGTTTGCAAGCCCTCGCCAATAGGGGCTTACGTGTTGGTATGGGTAGGGCTTCAGGGGAAGTATTGGCGGTGTTTGATCCAGACACTTTAGCTCTATCTCTATTCCATGATGGGTGCATGTGGGACGGCAATAGTGTTTGATCCATTGGGTGGATTCACACACTCGTGTATAGAGGTGCGGCGGCCACCAAACCTTTCTATAGCACATTGCAAACTTATAAACCAGACCAAAGATATGAATTGAATGCATGCATATGTTTGTTGCATTGTTTTGTTTACTCACTGAGCTCAAGTTAGAGAGTTGACCCTCGCGTGCGTAATTCTTTTTAGTTTCTGATGTTGCAGGTATTACGGTTGAAGATTATATCGACACGCCAACGTACAAACAGGTGGCGGCTTTGGATGAGCAAGCTGTGGAGGACTATTATGATTCGTTAAGCGAGTGTTTCAACTATGGATACACTTAGTGTTTAACTTTCGTATTTGGATATTTGTAATATGTATTAAATTATGTTTTGGTTACTTGGAGATAACTGGAATAATAATTATTTATCATGATTAGACCTCAGTTCATTATTAATAAGACTTTCGCTATTTATTTTATTATCTCTGATTAAAGTGGAATGTGTTTTGGTTTAACATGGTTGGCATAGACTATACGAGATCCTTGTTGAATCGTTGGTTTATTGATGGTTCATCACACCATTCTAGTTAGTCGAGAATTGGGGTGTGACACATAAGTCCAATGTATTTGGGACATAACTTCCCTTTTTTTCCGAACAACTTCTAACCACGCATAGGTGATGTAAGACCCGTATCAAACTAACCGGTCTTACCACCTTGTACCAGGTCTACCTATCATGGTCGAGCCAAGTGAAAAAAGTACGTGAAGGAAATCACAAGACCAGGTATGAAATTGACCCAAAAACAGTAAATTTGAGGGTAGGGTCGCATGCCTAAACAGGTAGGGTCGACCCCACCTCAACAGAGTCCAACCCATGACATTTCAGTCCTAGGGTCGAATGACTTGAGACCCTAGGGTCGATGGATCCTGCGACCTAGCCTCGACCCTAGGATAACAGATTGAAATCGTAATTAGAAAACTTTCCTAATTTCAAGGGGATCCTTTCCTAATCTCGATGGGACTTATTTTGGGAGGTTTTCCTCTATAAATAGGATGTCCCTTAACCTTTTTTCACTCCTTTTGAAACCCTAATTGAAAGTGAGAGAAAGAGAAGAGAAGGAGAAGAGAAGGAGAATTGGAGAAGAAGACTAAGGAGAAGAAATTCAGAGAAATCTCTGAATCTCATCAACCCTAAGATATGAATACATTCTCCATGAGTTATGTAAGACCCTAGAATAGTTCATGAAGAGGGTAGGATCTAGGAGAAACCAAATCATCCATCCATGGATATTTTCCAATGGAATCCATGGAGGAAATCATTGTAAACAAAGTAAAGTGTGTAACATGGAGTTTTGAGCCATAGAACAATCATAGAATGGACTATAAAAGTAAGCCAAAGCATCCAAACATGAAAGAATAGACTGTAGGATGAAAGGTCGACTCAAACTACGTGTGGTATCACGTAGGGTCGATTGGTAACCGACCCTACCAGACCATAGGATAGACCCCATGCTCTCGGGAAGTCCAGGGAGGCTGTGGTCGCACCTAGGGTCAATGGATAACCGACCCTACACCCTGGGGTCTCAGAAAACTGCTACCCTACCTGCGACCCTAGCAATACAGCAAGCTTAAAACTGTTGAAATTAATTCTAATTAAAATCTATCGACTTGTTAGGTTTTCCTAGTGATCTAAAAGTGACTCTTTAAGCTTGGAAGAGGATCTACACTCAATCAAAGGTGAGGGAACAAGACCTAAACTAATTGGTTAATAATAAACTGTTTTTATTTATTGAGTCCAATGCCATGACTGATTCTATGCGTGTATGCTTGTATTGTGCATTCAACATGTCATCCAATATTCCTGCTATTAATGTTCATGCATATTTAATTCTGTTTAATTATAACATGATGATGATGATGACGCTAGGAATAGGCATGTGAATGTATGTGTGTGGTTAGTGTGCTTGATGCGAGTGGAGCATCAGGGGGAGGACATGACATTGTGGTGTGTCCTGGTCACCAGACTCTAGCTCTATCTCTACTCAAGTCTTGTCCACTAACATCATCGTATCACTATTATCTTAGTAGAGCTATTACGTCGTAGGGCATCAAGGGAGGTGGTCTCGGACCATGTAGTCTCTGACTCTGCCGGAGGGCCTTAGCTCTATCTTTATGGACGTATTGAGGGATGCTAGGGTGAGGCCTTGGATACACTATTTGACATTAGGATTGGTTAGTTGCGAGCCCAGTTTGCGAGCCCTCGCCAATAGGGGCTTACCTGTTGGTATGGGAGCATGTGGTACTTTAATGCCGATACCCATTGAGTACACTGTTTCCATGGTGGGTGCATGTGGGACGGCAATGTCGATATTCATGGGCGGCTTCACACACTCGTGTATAGAGGTAAGGCGGCCACCGAACCTTTCTATAGCACATTGCAAACTTATATACCAGACCATATATATGAATTGAATCCATGCATATGTTTGTTGCATTGTTTTGTTTGCTCACTGAGCCGTGATGTGTGCTCACCCTTTTCGAATTCAAATATTTTTAGTTGATGATGCAGGTATGACCGTGGAAGATTATATGAGTGCTCCCGCATTCGGGCATGTTGCGGCGATGAATGCAGAATATATAATGGAGACGCATGATTCGTCATGCGAATGCAACTCATGCGTTTTTTATTAGATTTTAGTTGGATTATTGAATAAATGTAATTGATTATTTTATTTACTTATTTCTCAGTCAATGATAGATAATTGGTATTTTATTTATGATTATCACATTTAGATTCTCAGTTCATTTATTATTTAAGACTTCCGTTATTGTGTATTTACTCTTATTATGGTTGTGGATGTGTATGGTTTAAGCAAATAGACACAGCCTATTTGAGATCTTAGTTGAACCGTTGGTTTATTAGCGGTTCATCACACCATTCTGAACAGTGCGGAATTGGGGTATGACAGGTGATACCTTCAAGAATACTTTGTCACCTACAATGAATTCGAGGTCTCGTTGTCAGTTATCATTTGTATCGCTTCTGACGATTTTGAGCTATTTTAACCCTTTCTTTAATTAGATCCACTACTTGACAAGTTTCTTCCATAAATTTAGGTCTGAAGATTCTTCGTTCTCCAACTACATTCTAAAATAAAGGGGTTCGATACTTCCTACCATACAATGCTTCATAGGGTGACATCTGTATAGTAGCCTGGTAACTATTGTAATAAGAGAACTCAATCCATGGCAACTTCTCATCCCATGCTCCTTTGAAATCAATTGCACAGGCTCAGAGCATATCTTCTAGAATTTGAATGGTCCGCCTTGACTGTCCGTCGGTTTGAGGATGGAATGCAGTACTAAATTTTAACTTTGTTCCCACTGCTTTCTATAATCCTTCCCAAAACTTCAAAGTAAAGCATAGTTCTCTGTTAGATACCATGCTCTCAGGTACACCATGTAATCTGACCATATTGTCCACTTATAGCTTGGCTAATCGCTCCAGAGTATACTGAGGTTATATAGCAATGAAACGAGCTGTCTTAGTAAGACGATCAATGATCACCTAAACTGCGTCAACTGATCTGGGAGTCAGTGGTAAATCCATGGTGATATACTCCCATTTCCAAGTTGGTTCTGGTAGCAGTTGTAATAAACTTGGTGGTTTTTGCTTTACTTGTTGACAATTCAGACACTATAATACGTGCTTAGCTACGTTCGCTTTCATTCCTCTCCACCAGTATAATTTCTTCAAGTCATGATACATTTTGGTACTTCCAAGGTGTACCAAATATGGTGTGGAATGAGCTTCAAGCATTATTCTCTGTCGAAGGTCTGAATCTTTACTTTCAGGTATACATAATCTTCCTTTGTACCTCAAAGTTTTATATGCATCCAATGTAAAGTTAAGGTTTAGCTTACCCTTCTCCAAATCTTTTTGTACCGTTCTTAGATATGGGTCTGATAATATTGCTTCCTTCACTTCATCAGTAAAATCAAGTAGAATCTTCAATACTACGAACATCAATGAGAACTTATGGATCAGTCCTTGCTCTATCGAATCTTCACTCGTTTCTATAATATGTTGCTCCTCATCCCAATCCAAAACTATTGCTATGAAACATAAGGCGACTTTTGTACTCGGTCCTCCCTTTGACTTCATTATTCTCTTTTTGCTCAGAACGTCAGCTACTACATTAGCCTTGCCCAGGTGATACTGGATATCGTAGTCATAATCCTTCGGGAGTTCCAACCACCTTCTCTGTCTCATGTTCAGTTCTTTTTGGGTGACTCTTATGATCTGACTTAATCTGGAATTTCTCATCGTTCAAGTAATGTCTCTAAGTCTTAATTGTGTGAATTACCGATGCTAGCTCTAAGTCATGAGTCGGGTAATTCTTCTCTTATTCTTTCAGTTGTCTTGAAGCATACGCAACTACTTGTTCACCTTGTATTAGCATGCACCCTAGACCCAATCCAGAAGTATTAGTATACAAGGTAAATGGCTACCCTAGTACCGGAATGGTTAAGATGGGAGCCGATATCAACCTTGCCTTCAATGTTTAAAAATATTCTTCACACTTGTCTATCCAAATAAACGTTTCTCCTTTTCTAGTCAGCTTGGTAAGAGGTACGATGATTCTAGAGTAGTCTATAGTCCTCCATGAACCATCGATAATAACCAGCTAATCCCAAGAAACTTCTGATCTCCGTAACATTCTTAGGCACTTCTCACCCTACAATAGCTTATATTTTGCTAGGATCCACTTTAATTCCTTCTTATGGCATTATTTGTCCTAAGAACTACACTTCGTTCAGCCAAAACTCTTATTTCTTGAACTTGGCATAAAGCTTATCCCTTTTCAGCCATTGTAAGTCTACTCTAAGATCTGTTGCATGAGTCACTTCATCCAAAGAATAAACCAATATGTCATCTATGAAAACTATGACCGATGTGTCCAACATATCATGGAACACTCGGTTCATAAGCTCCATAAAAAATGCTTGTGCATTTGTGTGAGGACAAAGATGGAAATTTTAGAAGTCGCCACCTAGATTAAGGTCTAGGACCTTAGAAATGTGAAATCTCACCCTAAGGTAAAACTTCGATTGACTCATGACCCTTAGATTGGATTTCTGGTCCATCAGAGATTGGGTAAGCTTCAGGTTACGATTATGGGAAGGGGTTAGGCACCCAAACTACTCGATCTAAATCGGTCTCCTATACCTTTCCTATGCTACACTCTATCTGTTAAACCAAGCCAAACCAAGTGATTTGATATCATTGAACCGAATCTGTATCCATCAGATTGCCTACGTATTATGGAATTATTTCGAAAATCAGGTTCACCATCGTAGTTCAGGTGTGATTAAAGTTTATGGCTATGATTTATGCTTGTGCATGATTAAGTTCATTGTTTAAGATGAAGTTTATGCTTGAAAGGCTGAGAAACCCTATGGGTTAGGATTTGGATTGTCACACCCCAATTCCACACTGTTCAGAATGGTGTGATGAACCGATAATAACCAACGGTTTAACCAGGATCTCTAATAGACCATCCCCGCGTTATCCAAACTTTACACACATCCACAATCATAATCAGAGTAAATACACAATAGCGGAAATCTTGTAAATAAATGAACTGAGAACTAAGATGATACCATTAATAATAGCAAATTATTTTGTGTTTAACTGAGACATAAATATTTAAGTACCAAATACATGTCTTATAAATCCAATAAAGAAACCTATAAAAATATCTAGTCAAATACACACGAGTTGCACTCGCAAGAGGAGTCGTGTGTATCATCTTCAGCTCCAGCGTCCATGGCTGCTACATTCCCGTATGTAGACGCGTTGATATAATCTTCGACTGTATAACCTGCATCATCAACTAAAATATTCGACGTCGAGGGGTGAGCACATAACACGGCTCAGTGAGTAGCCGAAACAATGCAACAATACATATGCATGCAAAAAGTCAATTTATATCTTTGGTCCGGTTTATAGTTTGCAATGTGCAATAGAAAGGTTGGGTGGTCAAAGGTTAACGTTTATTGACACCGCCTCTATACACAGGGTGTGGAAGCCCGCCCGAAGATTAACGTTTATCGTCGTCCCCATCCACCCTACCATAACATTATACAATAAAGGTTAACGTTTATTGCTATATAATGCTATACTAACACGTAAGCCCACGTTAGCGAGGGCTTGCAAACCGGGCTCGCTACTAACCAATCCTAATGCCAAACAGTGTATCCAAGGCCTCACCCCAGCATCCCTCAGAATTCCCATAGAGATAAAGGCTAAGGCCCCCCGGTAGAGTCAGAGACTACAAGGACCGAGACCACCTCCCCTGATACTCTACGACATAATAGTTCTGCTAAGGTAATGGCGATACGATGTCAATGCACAAGACTTGAGTTAGAGATAGAGCTAAACTGCTGAGACCCACCAAAGGTTAACGTTTATTGACGTTCTCATCACACCTCCCCGATACTCGCTCACATCAAGCACATCAACCACACACATACAAGCACATGCCTATTCCTATCATCATCATCATCATCATGTTATAAACAATAAAGTAAATATGCATGAACAGGTACTAGAAATATTGGATGGCATGCTGTATGCACATTACAACATATTCGCATAGAATCAAACATAGCATAGGACTCAAGAAATAGAAAACAGTTTATTATTAACTCATTTAGTTTGGAGTTAAGGTTCCTCACCTTAACTTGCTAAAAGATATTTTCCAAGCTTTAGAATCACCGTTATAACGTTATTATATTGCTAGCAAACCTAACAAAGTCGAAGAATTTAATTAGAATTAATTCGAATTTAAAACCATTCGTCAAGCGAGGGTCGATGCTAGGGTCGATGCTAGGGTCGATGGGTCTATCGACCCTCCCTCCATTCGGACTTCCCGAATGCCGAGGGTCGATGGTCAGAAACACCTAGGGTCGGATGGTCTATCGACCCTCGGTGCGACCCTCGATGTACTCTGGTCCAATTTCTACTTTTAAATCCACTCTTCATGTTTGGGGTCCTATGGCTTGCTTCCTACATTCATTCAACAGTCATTCCATGGTCTAGAACCATGTATAATCCATCTAAATAGTTTTCGTGCATCATCCTACGATTTTCCATGAAAACCTAACCATGGATGGATGGTTTGGGTTTCTCCGAAATCCTACACTCCAACCATATCTAACCTAAGGTCCGTAGAAACTCATGGGATTAGTATCCATACCCGAGAAGATTACTTTTCTCTGGAATTTCTTCTCCTTTTTGCTAAGCCTTCCTCCTTGTCTCCTTTCTTCCTCTTTTCCTTCTTCTCTCTTTCTCTCAATTCAATTAGGGTTGTGAAAGGAGTGAAAGTGGCTTAGGGACGTCCTTTAAATAGAGTAGGAATGTCCTATAACAGTCCCATTGAGATTTGGAAAGAATCCCAATCGAAAATTAGGAAATTTCCTAATTTCTATTTTCGTCAGAAATCGAGGGTCGATGGGAGGGTCGATGATCCCGTCGACCCTAGGGTCTTAAGCTGTCTGACCCTCCCTTCAAATCTGAGGGTTTGACATTCTGTTTGGGAGGTCCGACCCTACTTGGCTGGGTATGCGACCCTCCCCTAAAATTAAGTATTTTTGGGTCGATTTTATACCTGGGATCTCGATCTCCATTACGCCCTTGGTCCACTTGACTCGACCATGATGGGTAAATCTGGTTCAAGGTGGTAAGATCAGGTTAGATTAACACGGGTCTTACATGGATAGTCCATGCAGACTGATAGATAGTCCTAGTGGATCTAATAATAACCTTATTTGGGTCGAAATATGGATAATCCTATTCTGGGTTGAAATATGGATAGCCTATTCTGGTTCAAAATGTGAATAACCCTATTTGGGTCAAAATATGGATGGATATCCTAGTGGATCTATGGATAGTCCAAGTGGACTAAGGTGCGGATCCGAATTTGAGTTTCTCTCAAATGGCCTACGTATCCTAGGGTTTGACCTAGGAATCAGAATCCGCGTAGTTCTGGCTGGATAACCCTATTTGGGTCAAAATATGGGTAAATATCCTAATGGATCTATGGATAGTCTGAGTGGACTAAAAATGTGGATCCGAATTTGGGTTTCTCCCAAATGACCTACGTATCCTAGGGTTTGTCATAGGAATCAGAATCTGAGTAGTTCGGGCTCTGGGTTGAATGGGAATGGATATCCTAGTGGATCTATGGATAGTCCGAGTGGACTAAAATGTGGATCCGAATTTGAGATTCTCCCAAATAGCCTACATATCCTAGAGTTTGCCCTAGGAATCAGAATCGACGTAGTTCGAAATGATGGAATAACCTGTTCTAGGTTAGAATGTGAGAACCTGTTCTAGGTTTAGGGTTTATAACCTATTCTAGGTTTAGGATTGAGAACCTATTCTAGGTTTAGGGTTTACTGAGAGGTGGAAATCGTCCTGAATTATCCTTTTCATCCTAAGTTCTAATTTTGGAAGGTTTGGCAAAACATTCTCTTTCTTTATTAAGATTTTTATTATTCCCATTATGCCCTTCCCAAGAATGTGGGTGCCTAAATGCACGTCCCCACGCCTAATACGTTTGCTAGGTGTACAGATATGGCAGTTCGACTAGGGTGCAGCATAAATTAAGTTATTGTCATAAATAGAATATTATAAGCATGGCATGTATGATATTTATGGTAACTATCACAAAATATAGTAAGATTATAAAAATCTCCCTAATATGGTATGCATTGCAAATAAGGCAAGAACCTAATATGGCAAGATCTAATATGCATCTATATATCAATATGGTAAGTACCAATCATAGAATGCATATATGACATGAATTTTTTCAAAAAAAAGGAAAGATCTTATATGCTATTTTCTAAGCATAGTAAGACTTAAAAATGGTAAGAAATTAAGATTTTACTAAATATAGTAAAAAAATCTATTTATTCTACCAAATATAGCAACATATGGAATATGGCAAATATGGTATGCATAATCCAAACAAGCATATGAATGCTCCAAATATAGCCATTTATCCAAATATGATAGAATTTGCCCAAACAACCAATTTACATGTTACAATGAATGCGACATCAATGAAATTTTTTTTTTTGAAAAGAGTAAAATTATTAAAAAAATATATGTTCAATATTCATTGAAAAAATATAATTTTTATGAAGACATTTGGGAAGGTTAATGACTCAAAACTGTCAAAATTGTGACACAAGGTTTCAGATAATGGAAAAATATGAACTGCTTTCAGATTCTGTCACATTACACAAGAATGACCATAAGTAGGTCTTCTGCAACTCAAATCAAGTTCAACTTTTTTTCATAGAAATATGACTCAACATGTTATATTTCATATGTAGGAGTCAAATCCCAACAAAGAGCAAAAATAGGTCAAAGACATGCCCTAAGACCGGACATGTGCACTGGTCAAGTCTGTTCTAGATTTTTAACCAGTTGCACCATAAATTCTGAATAAAATCTTATACTTAATGAAAATTAAATCCAGACATATGTCCATGTAAATAACTGTCTGATCTAAACTTTCATTAGGAAAAACAACTGAAAATAGTATTTTCATTGGAAAAATGATTCTTTTCAATCATGCAAATCAGTACATCCTGACAGATTCAAAATCAGAGCACTATGCACTTAAAAATCGATATCAATTCAATAAAAAATTAAAAAAATACGAAACTAGTGCCATTTTTTAGAAGACTTTTACATATAAAAAGTTCATATGAAGTTGATTTCCTGATTATGGCCATAAGACCCTTGTCTAGAGACTTTCTGATGGAGGATTGCATTACATTCGAGTAAAATAGCAATGTCAAAGACAAATTTTTTGATGTATTTTTCCAATTCCAAATGGAACAAAATTTTTAGGATAGTCTTATAACATATCCGAGAGACTCTCAGACAAATTTAGGCTTCAAAATCTAAGAAAAACTATATGTGATGTACGTCCTAAGTTTGAATCCTAAATCTGAAAATTTCATATTAGAAAACCACTTTATGAAACTTGCAAAAAACATCAAACATCATCATATAGCATTCAAAACTTCATCATTGAATAGCTTAGACAAATTATCATTCATGAAAAATACTAGACATAGGCATCCTAACATTAACAAGTATGTAATAGAGCATTTCTAATTGAGATTTCATGGAAATTAATCTTTTTCAAGTAAAATTGACATTCGAACATTCTAACGACCTCTAAATTTGTTTAGAGTACTAACCTTGTGCTCGAATCGAGAAAAACCGTTGATAGATTGTATCAATCTCTTTGAAGGCGAACCCTCCTTCTCCTCTCTTCTGCTTCTCTCTCTCTTCTCGTTCTCTCTTTTCTTCTTCTCCATTTTTTCTTTTCTCTTCTTCTTCTCTCTTTTTTTTCTTTTCTCCTCTTCTTCTCTCTTTCTTTCTCCCTCTCTCACATTTTTCTCTCTTACCCACGTTCTCTCTCTCCTTGTGGTCTGAAAAAGAAGATCAATCTCTCTTTTTCTTGGCCTATTTATGTTTTTCATCTCCTCTTCTAGAAGATCCTTCTTTCCTTTTTCTTCTTTTTCTTCTAGAAAATCATTTTTTTCTTTTTTTTCTTTCCTTTCTTCTCTTCCTTCCTTTTTTCTCTTCTCCCACTCTTTTGCCACATTTTCTACATGTTTTCTAGAGTAGAAAACGTCTCTCTCTCTCTCTCTCTCCTTCTTTCCTTTTCTTCTTTTTCTTCTAAAAAATCCTTTTTTTCTTTTTTTCTTCTTTCCTTTCTTCTCTTCCTTCCCTTTTTCCTTCTCCCTCTCTCTTCCCCACGTTTTCTACATGTTTTTTAGAGTAGAAAACGTCTCTCTCTCCTCTTCTCTCTTCCTTCCTTTTCTTTTTTTCTCTTCCTGCCTTTTCTTCTTTTCTTCTGGAAAATTCTTTTTTTCCTTTTTTCTTCTTTCCTTTCTTCTCTTCCTTCCTTTTTCTCCTTCCTCTCCACATTTTTTTTCTTTTTCTTTCTTTCCTTTTTCTCCTTCTTCTTCTAGAAAATCTCCTCTCTTTCCTTTCTCTCTTTCCTTCTTCTAGAAAATTCCTTCTTTCCTTTTCTTCTTCCTTCCTTTCTTTCCTTTTTTTTTCATTCTTATTCTCTCTCTTTTCACGTTTTCTTTCTAGAAAACATTTTATTTTTCTCTCTTTTGTTTCTTTTTTCTTTCCTTCCTCTTTCCTTCCTTTTTTTCTTTCTCTCTATCTCTTTCACGTTTTCTTCCTAGAAAACATTTTTTTTCTTTTTCTTTTCCCTTTTTTTTTCTCTTTCCTTTTTTTCTTCTCCCTCACTCTTTCCCACGGCCTCTCTTTCCTCTCTCTTTCCACGGCTTCTCTTTCTTCTCTCTTTCCTATAATATATATATATATATATATATATATATATATATATATATATATATATATATATATATTACATTATACACATATAAAAAAATGCATGCATATCAACTGACGTAACTTGGTCTGGATTGGTCTAAGCTGGGCCAGGCTAAATTAGACTAAGCTGGATTAAGCTGGTTTAGACCAAGGTTGACATTTCATAGTCCATTTCTACTACCATTCCACATGGAATTTTCCGATAGCATCTATTCCAAATTTTCTACATTCACTTTGTAGAACACTAAAAATGAGGAATATTGGAACTTGAATCACCTCATTTGGAAATAAAATGACCAACTTATGAATTTTTGTAGTTTAAGCAGGCCAATTATCGATAATTTGGCTAACCGTTCTGCATGGGATCCTTCGGAGACCTCTATCGGAAATCCTTTATCTCCACTTTGTAGAGTACTAAAAATGGAATATAATGAAACTGAAATCACCTGATTTGAATATGGGGTGACCAAAAATATGAATTTCCAAAGATTAAATGACTATTTCCATGTGTAATTTTGCATGGGACTCTTCGAAGACTTCTACCCGAGATTTTTTACATCCACTTTGTAAAACATCACAAATGAAGAATAATGGCCTTGGAATCATCTGAATCCAACGTAGAACGACAAAGATATGAAGCTTTAAAGTTCTAACGATAGTTTTGCATGAAAGCTTGCATGGGACCCATCGGTGACCTTTGTAGGGGATTTTTTCACGTTCACTTTGATGATGACTGAAAATGAGGAATATTGACCTTTGAATCATCTGATTCCGATATCAGATGACCAAGATATTATGACTTGAAGTTTAAATGATAATGTTGTGGAGGACAATGGAAAATCAACGTGATCCTCCTCGGGATGGAAATGTATCCTGTATCGATGAAGATCGATTTGTTCTGTTGGAGTCGCCACCTAGATTAAGGTCTAGGACCTCTAAAAATATAGCCTCACCTTAAGGTAAGACTTTTATTGACTCGTGACCCAATGTATTAGTTCTTTGGTCTGCAAGAGATCGGGTAAGTATTCAGGGTACGGTTATGGGAAGGTGTTAGGCACCCAAACCGCCCGATCAATATCGGCCTCCTAAACTTTCCTTAAATTTTAATTTTTTACTGTGCTTGGTCAACTGGATGACTAGGGTTTAATGGGGGATGTCCTAAACCAAGTTGCTAAGTTGTTCTAACCTAGGGTTCAGCCAATCATGTTTTAAAGTAAATAAACAAGCAAATGTAATGTACAATATTATACAGTGAATCGAACCAAAGATGGTTCGATCTTGGACTGAATCTGAGATGTGTAAAACATCTCAAACTGCCTACGTATTCCAATCCTGGAAATCAAGTCCAAAAACGTAGTTCGAAATGGTTTGTGTGATTAATGATAATGGAAGAGATTTATGCATTTGCTGCAATTAGATTCTTTGTTGTTCAAGTTGAAGTTTATGCTGGATGTATGGTTGATGGGTGGCTTTGTACCGTATTTGGGATTCCTAAATTGCCTACGTATTCTAGGTTTGCCCTAAAAATCAGGTACGATGTAGTTCAAAAATTTGTGAGAGTCGGATTTGGAATGTGTACCAAAATCCTTCCATTTTTTGTCAATAGGATCTAGGGATGAGACCTAAATTCCTACCATTTTTATTTGGGATGTGTACCAAATTATTTCTATTTTTGTCAATAGGATCTAGGGATGAAACCTAAATTCCTACCATTTTTATTTGGGATGTGTACCAAATTATTTCCATTTTTGTCAATAGGATCTAGGGATGAGACCTAAATTCCTACCATTTTTATTTGGGATGTGTACCAAATTCTTTCCATTTTTGTGAATAGGATCTAGGGATAAGACCTAAATTCCTACTATTTTTATTGTTTCCATTTTTAGGTTTTTAGGGTTTCCTATCCCTTTTCATTGTGATTTTCATTTTTTTAGGGTTTTCTACCCTAATTGCAATTTTTCCATTTTTAGGGTTTTTTTTATCCTAATTGTTCAATTATTTCCATTTTAGAGTGTATCTTGCCCTAGTTGCTATTTTTCTATTTTTTTTTTCCAAAACAAATATGGCAAATGAAAACATTCCAACTATAGCAGTGGTAGTATTCCAAATATAGCAGTGTGCATCCAAACATGGCAGTAATCATCCAATATAGCATGTGAGCAAGTGTAGCAGACAAATATGGCAATAAGCATGTGTAGCATTCCAATCATGGCAATGTGATTATTCCAATTATGGCAATGTGATCATTCCAATTATGGTAGTGTGACCATTCCAATTATGGCAGTGTGACCATTCCAATTATAGTAGTGTATGCATACAAGCATCCGAACATAGCATGTGAACAAATATAGCATCAAATATGGCATGTGAGAAACAACCAAAGCATATGAGAATCAATCAAAACATGATGGAACACGCAGCAAGATGACAACTTTGTCAGGCTGGACCAAAATGGGCACATAGGGCACTGTACTTACTCAAAAAATTCTTAAAAGATATCCTCGGAAAGAGGACTCAGAGACCAACATTTTGTCTCAAGGAAGCTAATCCTAAAAGAGACCATAGGCAGGTCGAAAACATTCCCCAAGTACAGGCAAATACACTGGTCAGGTCTGTTCCAGATTCTGGCCAGTGGTACTATAAAATCAGTATAAAATTATATAGATCATAAAAATAAAATCCGAATATATGGTCAGAAAGAGGACTCAGAGGCCAACATTTTTTTCTTCCTTTTTTTTGTGCTCTTGCTCGGATAGCTCTCACTATTGGTCTTTTTCGCCCTCTTATTTGCTCCCCGGGGGCCAGGTCTCAAGGAAGCTAATCCTGAAAGAGACCATAGGCAGGTCGAAAATATTTCCCAAGTACGGGCAAATACACTGGTCAAGTTTGTTCCAGATTCTGACCAGTGGTACTATAAAATCAATATAAAATCATATAGCTCATGAAAATAAGATCCGAATACATGGTCAGAAAGAAGACTCAGAGGCCAACATTTTGTCTCAAGGAAGCTAATCCTAAAAGAGACCATAGGCAGGTCGAAAACATTCCCCAAGTATAGGCAAATACACTGGTCAGGTCTGTTCTAGATTCTGGCCAGTTGTACTATAAAATCAAAATAAAATCATATAGCTCATGAAAATAAAATCCGAATACATGGTCAGAAAGAGGACTCAGAGGCCAACATTTTGTCTCAAGGAACCTTATGCAAACAGAGGCATCTTCCTAATGCTAGACACCAATCTCAGACATGCATTTGTAGTATACTTTGACTTTGAAAAAAATAACTGACAGAAAAGATGGATCTCCTACCTCAGGCTTCTTCACTCTGCTTTTCTCCTTTGCATCTTCTCATCATCCTCCTTGCTGCTTTCTCTGATCCTTCTCTCTTTTTCCTTTAGATCTTCCCTTCTTAACACCTCTTTTTCTCTCTCTCTCTCTCTCTCTCTCTCTCTCTCTCCTTCTCTCTTTCTCTATTTTCTTCTTCTTCTCTTTTCTACCGATTTTTTTCTTTTTTTTCTCCCCTCTTGGACGTCTCTCCCCCCATTTTTTTCTCTTCTTCCCCCCCTTTTTCTCCCAAAACCTAGCCCCTTAGAAAAAGCCACGTTTTTCCCTTTCTTTTCCCTTTTTTTTTCTCTCTTCTTCCCTTCTTTTTCTCCTAGAAACAAGCTTCCTAAGCTTTTCACGTTTTTTTTCTTTCCCTTTTTTTTTGGAAAAATCCCCTCTTTCTTCTCTCTCTCACGTCCCTTTTATCTTCCCCTTCTTTCCCTTTTGAAAAAAAATCTAGAAACCCTAAATCTTCTCCCTTTTCACGTCCTCTCTCTCCCCTTTTTTTTCTCTTTTTCTAAATCCATCTAGAAACCCTAAAAAAACTCCCTTTTCACGTTTCCTCTCTCCCTCTTTCCTTTTTTTTCTCAAAATCTTTTGGATTATCTCCAAAAACCAAAATCCCCATTCTCTTCCACGTTTTTTTTCTCTCCCCTCTTTTTTTTTTTTCTCCAACAAAATCCTTTGGATTCTCTTAGAAAAAGTCACGTTTTCCTCTCTCCCTCTTTCCTTTTTTTTTCTCAAAATCTTTTGGGTTATCTCCAAAAACCGAAATCCCCATTCTCTTCCACGTTTTTTCTCTCCCCTCTTTCCTTTTTCTTCTCAAAAATCTTTTGGATTATCTCCAAAACCAAAATCCCCCTTCACTTTTACGTTTCTCTCTCCCCTCTTTCCTTTTTCTTCTCAAAATCTTTTGGATTATCATTTACATATAATAATATATATTATATACATATATACACATATATTTAATAACATACATACATATACATATATATATATATATATATATATATATATATATATATATATATATATATATATATATATATATATATATATAAATATATATATATATATATATATATATATATATATATATATATATATATATATATATATATATTATAATATATAAATATTATGCACATAGATGAACTGATTCGAAATGGGTTGAGACTGACTTAGGTTGACAACTGATATGGGTTGAGCTAGGTTGGACCAAAACTAGTTTGAACTGAGTTGACTGGACTGATTGGAATTTACTGGGTTTTCTCCCCTTGTCATTTCACGGGTCATTTCCGCTATTATCCCGCATGGAATTTTCCGATGGCCTCTATTCCAAATTTTTTGCATTCATTTTGTAGAACATTAAAAATGAGGAATATAGGAACTTGAATCACCTCATTTGGAAGTAAAATGGTCAACTTATGAATTTTTGAAGTTTAAGCGGACCAATTATTGATAATTTGATTGACCATTCTGCATGAGATCTTTCGGAGGCTTCTACCAAAAATATTTTACGTTCACTTTGTAGAGCACTAAAAATGGAACATAATGAGACTGGAATCACCTGATTCGGATATGGAATGATCAAAATATGAATTTTTGAATATTTAAATGACCATTTCCATATGTAATTTTGCATGGGACTCTCCGGAGACTTTTACCCGAGATTTTCCACGTCCACTTTGTTGGACATCACAAATGAAGAACAATGGTCTTGGAATCATCTGAATCCAATGTAGAACGGAAAAGATATGAAGCTTTGAAGTTCTAACGATAATTTTGTATGCAAGCTTGCATGAGACCCACTGGTGACTTCTACCCGGGATTTTTTACGTCCACTTTGTAGAACATCATGAATGAAGAATAATGGTCTTGGAATCATCTGAATCCGATGTCGGATGATCAAGATATGATGATTTGAAATTCAAACAATCCTACTTACGATAATTTGCATGAAGGCCCCTGGGATTATTTATAATAATTTCATAAACCTCCCTTGTACGTATCATCTGACTAAAATGATCATATCTTCTTCATTTGATGTCAGAATCGAGCAATTCTGGTCTCATTTCGAAGATAATTCTATGACCTATGCATGCATGCAAAATTATAACCCATGACCTTGCTGTGGACCCATTGAAAACTTCCTCAAATTCATAGACCCATTGAAAACTTCCTCAAATTCACAGTCAAAAATCCAAACTTTCGATCATCTTTCTCCTTTTGTTGTCCACACGCCCGCAGGACTTTGTTTAGCTGGGATGGCAAAAATGGGGTGCTTACAGATGCCCCTCTTTGGCCGAGATTGTGGGCAATTGAGGCCGAAGACAAAAGTGGCCCATTTTTGTATTATTCTGCACTTGATCTGAATTCTAACATTGCTCCCTTGAATTGATGCTGTAAAAAAATTTTTTTTTTTTGACACTGTACAACAAAAAAATATAGATGTCAAGCTCCTTGAGTAGCGACCTTATCAGCTCTGTGACTTTGGCTCAAGACCGCTCATGGTGTAACTGTAACTGTCAAGCTTCTTGAGTAGCGACCTCATCGGGTCTGTGACTTTGGCTCAAGACCGCTCATGGTGTAATCAGAATCCAAGCTTCTTGAGTAGCGACCTCATCGAGTCTGTGACTTTGGCTCAAGACCGCTCATGATGTAACTGTAATTGTCAAGCTTCTTGAGTAGCGACCTCATCGGGTCTGTGACTTTGGCTCAAGACCGCTCATGATGTAACTGTAACTGTCAAGCTTCTTGAGTAGCGACCTCATTGGGTCTGTGACTTTGGCTCAAGACCGCTCATGATGTAACTGTAACTGTCAAGCTTCTTGAGTAGCGACCTCATTGGGTCTGTGACTTTGGCTCAAGACCGCTCATGATGTAACTGTAACTGTCAAGCTTCTTGAGTAGCGACCTCATCAGGTCTGTGGCTTTAGCTCAAGACCGCTCATGATGTAACTGTAACTGTGTTTTGTGCTCTGGATTTATAGCCTCTGGATGTATAGCCTTTTGGCTATGTAGCCTTTGAATGTATAGCCTTTGGATGTATAGCCTTTGGATGTATAGTCTTTGGATGTATAGCCTTTGGACCGAATTTGGGGTGTCCCAAATTGCCTACGTATCCTTTGGGATTTCCGTCCCTCCAGAATCAGGTTCCGCGTAGTTCGGGCTAAAGCTTTCTCTCTTTTCCCATGATCTTTCTTTCTTTTCTTTGCTTGTATCTTGTTCTCTTTTCCATTCTTATTCTGCTTTCATTCAGTCTTCTTTCTTCTCTGTACTTTCACCTTTCTTTTCTTTTCTCTTTTTTTTTCATTTTTCTTTTTCTTTTTCTTGTTCTTTTCAATTTCTTTCTTCATCTTTCTTCATTCCCAAAATGGGTTGAACTTTCCATAAATATTGAGGTAGCCACAATGGGGCTCAGCATCTGCACTTTGTCCACTAACATTGCTCGGAATCTAAGAGGAACTAGAGATCATGATTTGATCGACTTTCCTTGACTTGACTTAATCTAGACCGAGAGAAACATGTTTCTTTTCTTTAAAAGGCAATTTTGATATGTTCTGCATTCCTGCCAAATTTATATGGGTTTCACTTTGATTAAAGGGCAATCAGGTCTTTTTAATGAGGGGCAAATGATGACAATGACTCAATTTTATTTTATTTTTTTTCAAATTTGTATGAGTCATCTTTCTCTTACATTCAAATGAACTCAGCTAGAGTTTCAAACAGAGGGCTCAACTAAACTCATGATGTTTAGATAAATGGGTGATTTTGCCCCAGTGTCTAAGTTCAAGTTTGCACATATTGATAGGCAGACGACTTTTGAGTCATCACTAGAAATAACCTTAAGGAGATGCAACCCCACACTAATCTTTAGAAAAAACGTCAAAGAATGCTTTCTCCTCTCGGTATCATTCAGATAAAAAACAAATTTCAACAAGCTATGCTCAGATGCTGAATCAGTTGTAACCATGTTTGGGCCCAAATCCTTTAAGTCTGTATACAAGTATGACGATGAAGGTCCAGATGGACAAATAAGAAACTATCCAATGGGTTTGTCATTGGGAGAGTGTTTGGTTGTTTATGTAGAATGGCTTGATCTCTACTAGGCGATTCCATTTTATTGGCTAGCAACAAAGGACTATGGAATTCTTGGACGCCGTCGAAATGATGAACGACAGATAGATATTCCAGTCAGATTTATTGAACAATATTTATGCATAACAAGACGACATGTTCACAAGAAACAATACCATAAAATTTTGTGACATTTGAAGTAAGGGCATGTAATGTAGACTCTGTGGAAGACCGTCAGATTGATGGACGGGAGAGAGAGTCTTTAGCCAAAAAGAAAAAACCTCTGATGACAACAAAGTGATGAGACCACCCCCTGTATGGGCAGGATGTAGTGACCAAAATAAAAAATCCAGCTCAACACACAACGTGAATCACGACAAATGATCAGCTCTCCAATCAGGTTATAAGAAATGGTGTTTATATGTCATTGTAGGAGAACCAATTGCCTTATTGCTCTATAACTGAACTCGTTCATCAGCAGGGCTCCAAAGGAGTTGTCCCATGTATATGCCTTGCAATCGAACTCATTCATCATTAGTGTTTCAAAGCAGTTGCCCCATGTCTATGCACCATAGTTGAACTTGTCCACCATCATTGTTCCAATGTAGTATGCTAACCAATCTCATTATTTTGTATAGCTCTTTCTTTTTCTTTTTTTCTTTTTTTTTTATTTTGAGCTCATCTTTGACTTTGAGGTTGATCTATAACACACTTCATGTCTGTAGATGTCATGTACTTGTAGAAGACTTAATCATTTGAATGGTCCTTATCTGTAGAAATATCCCATAAAAAATTCTTTCTGTAAATTGACCAAATAGGATGACATTTTGATGTACCAACTTGTATCTTTGAGAATGCTTGCATGACTTCAACTTAATCATTTGTAACTTTAACATGTGTGTGGAACTTTCATTTCTCTAAAGGCCGGTGGAGTAGGAGTTCGGGTTGTGGGCATTCATCTCAATCGTCATCAGAGTCAGAATTAGCAACGGACATGGAAGAGGAAGAAATATCAAACTGGGAAGGAATGGATTGGAAGTAGTAAAGCACTGTTGTTGATGTCTCAAATGAGATAATTATTGTTTATTTTTCAGAGCATTTTGGACTGGACCGTCTACAGACACATCGAACTTAAGCCCAAACATAGATGACCTATCAGATACCAATGGTAGCCAGTTTAGACAAGTAATTCACCGAGTTACCCCAATTGGATACGACATCATTGATGCCAACTTATGATTGGTTGTAGGACCGAATTTCCGTTCAGACTTTCGCTAGTAAGGCTCATTACGCCTATCTATCGACATGTGTTTGACCATTTCCATTTTGAGATAAACCCCTCTTGGGTCTATTACCATTTTGATTTATGCCCCAATTCGGGTTTGACATTCACCTGGCTAATGCCTCAATTTGGGGTAAATGTATTCCAATCTTATGCCCCAGTTTGGATATCATGAAACTCTGACCTATACCTTTGTTGGTCCATCACCTTTTTGGTTTGCCCCACTTTGAATCCATTAACATTTTAATTATGTCCCAGTTTAGGGTGCACTGATATTTTTGTTGTGCCCCAGTTTAGGGTGCACATGAAGTTCATTTTCAGGCTATCTTAATTTTGGGATATAATTGACCACATGGTCTTCCTTTTCATCTTGGATTTTGGGAGGTGGGTGGGCCATTTTTGAAGGTTTGAGGACTACTCCTTTGAATCATGGTCACCTTGGATGATGAAAGTAATTTCGGAGTCAGAAACCAACTCTGTCAGTCAAAGTGGCTCAATCGCCAAGGGTGAACGAAATGCTTTCCAATCTTAGTTTTTCCATTTAAAATTGGCAGGTATGCTAACATGGGAAAGAAATATGTAATCTCTCAGAATCTATGATTCAGCTTTCTAATCTCTTGGATTCCTTAATTCCGATCTTGGAATTTCAATTCCACTCTGTAATATTTGGGCTCTCAATATACTGTCTTCCAATCATTCCAATACTTTGAGGTAACAAAAGTCCTCCTTATGAACATGAACCGAGACATGAACCGGTGATGATGAGACCTTCTTATGAGTGGATGTAATAAGAGTGGATGCTTTGTCTACTCACTCAGGTGTTCTCTTAAGTCTAGACAATCATATCCTCCCTAGTTCAACCTTTCTTTCTTTTTTTCATTCTTTTTTTTTTTTTTTTTTTTTTTTTTTTTTTTTTTTTTTTTTTTTTTTTTTAATTTTTATTTTTTATATAAACAATGAATGAAGGTTAAGACTCAGAAGTGACTGGACACGAGAAAAATACACATACACATACAAGCTGACTCGACCAAACAAAGTTAGCTCCTTCATGAAAATCGACCATTAGACATCATCTGTAACAATTTATTTGTATTTGAATAACCCCATGATTGGTCTTGGGGCCTCAAGATTCTGAATGGATCATTGTAGCACCAAGGTTCGACCATGTGGTTCATCAAATTTCTAGAAATTGAAACAGATATGCTTATTTGTAGTTTTCATGATGGATGACAAAAGCGGTTCATGATTGAAAAAACCGGTAAATTTCTACTTGATGACAGTATCTATGCCGTGATGAATATTTTCCGATCATTTTTTGAGATTGACGTATCAATATTGAACAGATCAACACAATGAGCTTTGTACGATGGAGGGCGTGTACAAACCGCCCATACTAATGTGTATGCGGGTATACGTAACCCTCACGCTCCCAACAAGTGAGAGACAAGAATACTCAAGTGTGGATCCAAACATGTTGACAAGTCAAGGACAAAAACGGGTAGAACTTCGACGTCTCGGACGTAAATATTATGATCGAGTAGATTTTACCATGTTGGTTCAAAAATGGACCAAAATAACATACATGTGGCTCAAACTGGGTTAGGACAGAAAAGGCCACCTTGACGAGGATGGGGTAACCTATCACCGAATGCTCGATGAATAATGGGCCCCCAATCCCTTTATATACTATGTTGCAAGGATCCAAGCGACGTGGAGTAGCATAACGCATTCCCAGGCGGACCCAAGAAACGCTCGTTAGAGGCTGCTCACCAATCGTGGTCTCACAAAGTACAGGCCAAGGCGGTGTGTTTCACCTAGCGGGCTGCCCCATATACATGGGACCCGGTTCGACTACTCGCACGAAAGTGTGACTGAACCCATTCCCCCCAAAACAATATGTACAAACAATAAATATAGTACCCTAGATCTAGCATCAAATGTCAAGCAAATCAATATAAGGAAAGTATCCTAGGAGTCTGAATATTCATCCCCAGCGGAGTCGCCACTGTGGAGGACAATGGAAAATCAACGTGATCCTCCTCGGGATGGAAATGTATCCTGTATCGATGAAGATCGATTTGTTCTGTTGGAGTCGCCACCTAGATTAAGGTCTAGGACCTCTAAAAATGTAGCCTCACCCTAAGGTAAGACTTTTATTGACTTGTGACCCAATGTATCGGTTCTTTGGTCTGCAAGAGATCGGGTAAGTATTTAGGGTACGATTATGGGAAGGTGTTAGGCACCCAAACCGCCCGATCAATATCGGCCTCCTAAACTTTCCTTAAATTCTAATTTTTTACTGTGCATGGTCAACTGGATGACTAGGGTTCAATGGGGGATGTCCTAAACCAAGTTGCTAAGTTGTTCTAACCTAGGGTTCAGCCAATCATGTTTTAAAGTAAATAAACAAGCAAATGTAATGTACAATATTATACAGTGAACCAAACCAAAGATGGTTCGGTCTTGGACTGAATCTGAGATGTGTAAAACATCTCAAACTGCCTACGTATTCCAATCCTGGAAATCAAGTCTAAAAACGTAGTTCGAAATGGTTTGTGTGATTAATGATTATGGAAGTGATTTATGCATTTGCTTCAATTAGATTCTTTGTTGTTCAAGTTGAAGTTTATGCTGGATGTATGGTTGATGGGTGACTTTGTACCGTATTTGGGATTCCCAAATTGCCTACGTATTCTAGGGTTTGCCCTAGAAATCAGGTACGACGTAGTTCAAAAATTTGTGAGAGTCGGATTTGGAATGTGTACCAAAATCCTTCCATTTTTTGTCAATAGGATCTAGGGATGAGACCTAAATTCCTACCATTTTTATTTGGGATGTGTACCAAATTATTTCCATTTTTGTCAATAGGATCTAGGGATGAGACCTAAATTCCTACCATTTTTATTTGGGATGTGTACCAAATTATTTCCATTTTTGTCAATAGGATCTAGGGATGAGACCTAAATTCCTACCATTTTTATTTGGGATGTGTACCAAATTCTTTCCATTTTTGTGAATAGGATCTAGGGATGAGACCTAAATTCCTACTATTTTTATTGTTTCTATTTTTAAGTTTTTAGGGTTTCCTATCCCTTTTCATTGTGATTTTTATTTTTTTAGGGTTTTCTACCCTAATTGCAAATTTTCCATTTTTAGAGTTTTTTTACCCTAATTGTTCAATTATTTCCATTTTAGGGTGTATCTTGCCCTAGTTGCTATTTTTTTATTTTTTTCTTTCCAAAACAAATATGGCAAATGAAAACATTCCAACTATAGCAGTGGTAGTATTCCAAATATAGCAGTGTGCATCCAAACATGGCAGTAATCATCCAATATAGCATGTGAGTAAGTGTAGCAGACAAATATGGCAATAAGCATGTGTAGCATTCCAATCATGTCAATGTGATTATTCCAATTATGGCAATGTGATCATTCCAATTATGACAGTGTGACCATTCCAATTATGGCAGTGTGACCATTCCAATTATAGTAGTGTATGCATATGAGCATCCGAACATAGCATGTAAACAAATATAGCATCAAATATGGCATGTGAGAAACAACCAAAGCATATGAGAATCAATCAAAACATGATGGAACACGCAGCAAGATGACAGTTTTGTCAGGCTGGACCAAAATGGGCACATAGGGCACTGTACTTACTCAAAAAATTCTTAAAAGATATCCTCGGAAAGAGGACTCAGAGGCCAACATTTTGTCCCAAGGAAGCTAATCCTAAAAGAGACCATAGGCAGGTCGAAAACATTCCCCAAGTACAGGCAAATACACTGGTCAGGTCTGTTCCAGATTCTGGCCAGTGGTACTATAAAATCAATATAAAATCATATAGATCATGAAAATAAAATCAGAATACATGGTCAAAAAGAGGACTCAGAGGCCAACATTTTGTTTCAAGGAAGCTAATCCTGAAAGAGACCATAGGCAGGTCGAAAACATTCCCCAAGTACGGGCAAATATAGTGGTCAGGTCTGTTCCAGATTCTGGCCAGTGGTACTATAAAATCAATATAAAATCATATAGCTCATGAAAATAAGATCTGAATACATGGTCAGAAAGAAGACTCAGAGGCCAACATTTTGTCTCAAGAAATCTAATCCTAAAAGAGACCATAGGCAGGTCGAAAATATTTCCCAAGTACAGGCAAATACACTGGTTAGGTCTGTTCCAGATTCTGGCCAGTTGTACTATAAAATCATATAGCTCATGAAAATAAAATCTGAATACATGGTCAGAAAGAGGACTCAGAGGCCAACATTTTGTCTCAAGGAACCTTATGCAAACAGAGGCATCTTCCTAATGCTAGACACCAATCTCAAACATGCATTTGCAGTATACTTTGACTTTGAAAAAAAATAACTGACAGAAAAGATGGATCTCCTACCTCAGGCTTCTTCACTCTGCTTTTCTCCTTTGCATCTTCTCATCATCCTCCTTGCTGCTTTCTCTGATCCTTCTCTCTTTTTCCTCTAGATCTTCCCTTCTTAACACCTCTTTCTCTCTCTCTCTCTCTCTCTCTCTCTCTCTCTCTCTCTCTCTCTCTCTCTCTCCTTCTCTCTTTCTCTATTTTCTTCTTCTTCTCTTTTTTACCGATTTTTTTCTTTTTTTTCTCCCCTCTTGGACGTCTCTCCCCCCTTTTTTTTCTCTTCTTCCCCCCTTTTTCTCCCAAAACCTAGCCCCTTAGAAAAAGCCACATTTTTCTCTTTCTTTTCCCTTTTTTTTCTTTCTTCTTCCCTTCTTTTTCTTCCAGAAAAGAGCTTCCTAAGCTTTTCACGTTTCTTTTTTCTTTCCCTTTTTTTTTGAAAAAATTCCCTCTTTCTTCTCTCTCTCACGTCCCTTTTATCTTCCCCTTCTTTCCCTTTTGAAAAAAAATCTAGAAACCCTAAATCTTCTCCCTTTTTCACATCCTCTCTCTCCCCCTTTTTTTTCTTTTTCTAAATCCATCTAGAAACCCTAAAAAAAATCCCTTTTCACGTTTCCTCTCTCCCTCTTTTCTTTTTTTTCTCAAAATCTTTTGGATTATCTCCAAAAACCGAAATCCCCATTCTCTTCCACGTTTTTTTTCTCTCCCCTCTTTCCTTTTTTTTCTCCAACAAAATCCTTTGGATTCTCTTAGAAAAAGTCACGTTTTTCCTCTCTCCCTCTTTCCTTTTTCTTCTCAAAAATCTTTTGGATTATCTCCAAAACCAAAATCCCCCTTCACTTTCACGTTTCTCTCTCCCCTCTTTCCTTTTTCTTCTCAAAATCTTTTGGATTATCAAATTTACATATAATAATATATATTATATACCATTTATTCACAAAATATTTGGAATAACATTTACAATAATAATATATATTATATACATATATACACATATATTTAATAACATACATACACACATATATATATATATATTATATAATATATAAATATTATGCACATAGATGAACTGATTCGAAATGGGTTGAGACTAACTTAGGTTGACAACTGATATTGGTTGAGCTAGGTTGGACCAAAACTGGTTTGAACTGAGTTGACTGGACTGATTGGAATTTACTGGGTTTTCTCCCCTTGTCATTTCCGCTGTTATCCCGCATGGAATTTTCCGATGGCCTCTATTCCAAATTTTTTGCATTCATTTTGTAGAACATTAAAAATGAGGAATATAGGAACTTGAATAACCTCATTTGGAAGTAAAATGGTCAACTTATGAATTTTTGAAGTTTAAGCGGACCAATTATCGATAATTTGATTGACCATTCTGCATGAGATCCTTCGGAGGCTTCTACAGAAAATATTTTACGTTCACTTTGTAGAGCACTAAAAATGGAACATAATGAGACTGGAATCACCTGATTCGGATATGGAATGATCAAAATTTGAATTTTTGAATATTTAAATGACCATTTTCATATATAATTTTGCATGGGACTCTCCGGAGACTTTTACCCGAGATTTTCCACGTCCACTTTGTAGGACATCACAAATGAAGAACAATGGTCTTGGAATCATCTGAATCCGATGTAGAACGGAAAAGATATGAAGCTTTGAAGTTCTAACGATAATTTTGTATGCAAGCTTGCATGGGACCCACTGGTGACTTCTACCCGGGATTTTTTACGTCCACTTTGTAGAACATCATGAATGAAGAATAATGGTCTTGGAATCATCTGAATCCAATGTCAGATGATCAAGATATGATGATTTGAAATTCAAACAATCCGACTTACGATAATTTGCATGAAGGCCCCTGGGATTATTTATAATAATTTCATAAACCTCCCTTGTACGTATCATCAGACTAAAATGATCATATCTTCTTCATTTGATGTCAGAATCGAGCAATTCTGGTCTCATTTCGAAGATAATTCTATGACCTATGCATGCATGCAAAATTATAACCCATGACCTTACTGTGGACCCATTGAAAACTTCCTCAAATTCACAGACCCATTGAAAACTTCCTCAAATTCACAGTCAAAAATCCAAACTTTCGATCATCTTTCTCCTTTTGTTGTCCACACGCCCGCAGGACTTTGTTTAACTGGGATGGCAAAAATGGGGTGCTTACAAATGTATGCATCATACGATAATTACGTAAATGCCCTTGCACTTTCAAACTGAGATATCTTCCATGTTTGATGTCAGAATTTGATGATTTTGGTCTCATTTCAAAGATAATTTCATGACCTATTTATCCAAGTAGGTAATAGCCTATGACCCTACTGTGGGGTTCATTATAGAATCACCAACCTTTGGGTTAAAGGCCGAAAACCTGTCATATTGGTTCACTTATGCTGAGGGTGGCAAAAATGGGGTGCTTACAATTGGTTAACCCAAAGGACATGACCAAGAACTCATAATGTCCGTACCTGGTTCTAAAGGTTGTCTTCAGTATGTCACTGTCTTTAATCTTCAAACTGATGATATCTTGACCGAAGATCAATCTTAGAAAACACTTTCGCACCTTACAAGTGATTAAACAAATCATCTATTCGAGGTAACGGGTATTGGTTCTTAATTGTCAGTTTGTTCAATTATTGGTAGTCTATGCACAAACAAATACTACCGTCCATCTTCTTCATGAATAGCACTGGTGCTCCCCATGGTGATATACTCAGTCGGATAAAACCTTTGTCCAACAACTCCTTAGTTGAGTCTTCAGTTCCTTCAATTCGGTAGGAGCCATCCAATAGGGTACCTTACACATAGGCGTTGATCCTGGCAACAAGTTTATAACGAACTCAATTGCTCGATCTGGAGGCAACCCGGGTAAGTCTTCTGGAAACACGTCTGGAAATTCCCTTATAACTAGAATATCTTCCATCCATGGCACTTCTTTGGTAACGTCTACCATAGACACTAGATATCCGACTCCTCCTTTTTTGAGACATCTCTTCGCCTTAAGTGCAGAAAGGATAAGTTTTCGTTTATGAGGAAGTTTGGTTTTCGTAAAGTTGAATTATGTACCATCTTTGCCCTTAAATGATAAATTCTTCTCTACACAAAGTAAACTAGTGAAATGTTAAGACAACTAATCCATTCCTAAGATGACATCAAAGTCTACCATCTCGAGTTACACGAGGTTGCATCCGGACTCAGTCCATTTATAAAAACTGGACACGGTCCATAACCTTCATCTAATACCACCTCTAATCCCAAGGTGATCTGACTAATAGCTGGAAATCTAAAGGTATGAGGGACATGTTCAACTTCTTTCTCAATGAGATGGATACAAAAGAATGGGTAGCCCCAGAGTCAAAGAGAACTTTAACGGGTATACTAGCTATAGTTACAATACCTATAGTTTTACCTAGGTTTAGTCTACATGCTCACATAAGGTACAGCAAAAGATAAGGTCAGGTCATACCTGTGACCACATCAGATAATGCGACTGCATCCTCAGAAGTCACGACATACACCTTTCCTTGCTATAACTACTTCTTGAGTTTAGGGCAGTTCTTTGCATAGTGCCCCACTTGATCACAGTTGAAGTATTTGATATTTGCAGTCACTTGTCCTGGTTAAGGTAAAACTGTCTACGTAGTCTCGGTTGCTCCATTAGAGTTCTGTGGCCTGAAGGGCTTGAAGGTCTTTAAATTTCCTCCGTTGAACGTATTCCCAATTGGCTTGATTCCAGAATCCAAGCAATCTGCATAACTTCTTTATAAATTATCTTTTTCAGTCCCAGCACATGCTCTCTAATGCTTTCTCTTAGTCCCATAGTGAACCTTTGAGTTTTTGTCTCTTCTTCTTGCATGCTTGCAGGGGCGAAAAAGAAATACTCTTCCTAACGCTGTTGATAAGCGTCAACTATCATCTGACCCTGATACAAGTTTAGAAACTCATTTTCCATCTAATCTCTAAAGCTTCTAGGAAAATACTACTCAAAGAATGCTTTCTTGAATATATCCCAAGTCAACTGAGGGTACTTGGTCAACAAGTAACTACAAGTAGACTTCCACCAATGGTTTGCATCTCTTTCAGCATGAAGGTTGTACACATTATCTTCTATTCTTCTGAAATAGTCATCATCATGAAGTTCTTCTCCATTTTGTCAACCCAATGGGCTGGCCATAATGGGTCCGATGGCTTACCCATGTACTCCTTCGATTTCTTCTTCAGAAAATCTCTATTAGCCTAAAGTGGTCCAATTGATTTTGTGTGTAAAATCCATATATAGGTGGCTAATTCAGATTGCTGCCTTGTTGCACTCCAAGATTCTGTACTGGGGTGTGCACCACCAGAGTTTGTTGTGTTGCAGGCACCGTATTGTCTCCGACGGGTGCTATGGACACAGTATTGCTACCAACCGGCACCGTACTAGTCTGACCTATAGGTGCTGGTGTTGTATTTGCAGCTGGGGGAGCAATTTCCATGGAAGCTTGCATATTCACTTGCATTTGTTGTAACTCCTGCACTTGTCATTTTAAATTCATCACAACTATGGCCAAATCAGTTGGTGGTGCTAGCAAATCGATTGGGTTGGCCTGATTGTTGACCCCTTCTGGTGCGACATTCTAATTCTCATTGTTTTTGGCTTGTTCTGCAGGGTTTTCATTAACATTCCCTGTACTAGGTAGTAGTGGGGGTGGGCTTCGGTTGTGTCCCCTACGGCCTTCTCTACGTCCCACCATTTAAGTTTATCGACTAGGGTGGTTTCTGCATAGTTAATAGAGGTGAGACAAGTACAATAATGGCAGTTACACGGTTAGTCTCCAATTTATGAAAATCCCCAACATACAGAGCCAAAACAGGGAAATGTAGAAAAAAATATTTCACTGGTCGACATTGACTGGTCCCACATCATGCGACTAGTAATGCGACCAAACAAACCTAGGGAAAATTCCTAGGAGTCACTGGTCGACTCATTGGTCGTCATATTGGTCGGATTAGTCGACCGGTGAACCCAGGATTCAACTTTTAAGCTTGAAACCGAGTCATTTCTCCTATTTATCTTTGGTTTTCTTCTGTACTCCGACCTAATTTGCTGCTTGTGAGTTGCTACAATACCAACCGGACAACTTGGAGTTTTCTTCATTGCCAAATGTATGTTTTCCATTCCCATTTTCTCCTTGGCTTATTAAACCTAGGTTTTATCGTCTTTTCTTGTTTTCTTCGAAATAAAATTTATTCAACAGTAGGAATGTTAATTTCTTCACTTGTATCTGATGTTGGGAGCCCAACGAATGAAAGCCCTAAATCAATTTGGGTTTTCATCAGTTCGTTTGGGAAAACCCTAAAAAAAAATCGGTTTTTACCCTAGAAATTAAGAATTTTGCCAAATTTTAGAATTCTATAAATTTCCTTGATATTGTTCGAAATTTCCCATTAGTTTATTATTGCAGGATGGTTTGTAATACATGTAAGTCCTCCTACCCATGTAATTGGATGAAAAGTGAGGCTTTAGACCAATTTACATCATTATGTTGCCGAAATTTCTAAAAATTTTCTAACTTTTCATTTGTTTCTCTTTCTTGAGGTTAACATGCGTCATACCAAAAATCCTAGGCCATACAACTCCTATCTATTTCGTTCTGCTGATGTCGAGGTGTAGTACCCCTTGTTCCGACGCAAGCATGTAAAGGGGGGTCGTTTTGTCAATTTGGCTAGTCTTGCCTTATTTGACGTAGAGAGTGCGTTCAGGATCATGGGTTGGTTTCTAGTGATCCAGTATGAAAGGTGCACTTGTCTGGATTTGGTGCAGTAGTTTTACTGCAACCTGCAGCTTGAGGGTGACCCAGAAGACATGGATAAAGGTAAAGAGCTGAGGATCACAAACTGAGTGAAAGGGGAACCCATCTCATTTGATACACAACAACTGGTAGAGCTTATTGGCATCTCCAATGTTGTAGAGTCAGTCTACTGTGCTCCAAGAGAGTAGAAATTTCTTCCAGAGATGGTGCAGGCCGAGATAAACAGGAAGTTTCTATGGGATGATCGCTTTAAGATGCGGGCAATCCATCTTCGTCCAAAGCCTCGAGTGTACTGCAAGATTATCCAGCACAACCTCATACCTCAGAGTGAGCATTACGACATAGTATCGCAGCTTACTCAATACCTCTAGTAGTGTATTTGCACCAGGTAGCCTGTCTGCCTACCCTACATTATCATCCGCACCATGCACTGCACCTGCCCTACCTAAAGGGTAACCTTCCCTACGGTTGCCTAATCACCACCCTTCTTACTCGTCTGCAAGTAAGCTGGGAGGACGAGAGGTTCTATGAGGACACGATGTCAGCAGACCTCGACTAGGATGTCATTTGTAGGATGGAGATGCAGGAGGTGTAGTTCAGTGATGAGGCGCAAAATGCTATGGTGCGTCCTCCACGTAGGGTAGCGGCCGCTGCAGTAGCAGAGGCAGCAACAGCATCAGTAGATTTCGAGGTAGCAATGACAGATGGTGGAGATGAAGATGATGATCGGATGTTCATGGATGTAGATGTCATCCCTCCTTCACCTCAGCATACCACTACAGCTGGCCCTTCATAAGCCACATCTACAGCTGGCCCTTTGCATCTTCCGCCGGAGGATATGATGGCACTCCTCCGAGAGATTTGGGATACACAGCGGGATTTGCTCGATGCTCAGCGAGTGACAAACCAACAGGTGGGGAACCTTGCTACGAGCCTCCATGCTACTCAGGAGCAGGTAGCTTGGCTTGCTAGGGTCTACGCAGAGGACTACGATCGAGATAGAGAGTTTCTGCCTCATCCTCCTCTAGCTTAGGGCTAGATTTTTATTTTTTCTATTAATACATTTCTTTTTGGTGTTTTCATTTACGGAGTAATCGTCCGGATTGTGGACCGTACTTTGATTCTGGATAGATACACTTTATTTTCATTGTTATTTCAGGTTATCCTTGTATAGTTTCTTCTTTTATTATGTGCATTATTATCTTGTTTTAATTTCTGTCTCAACCAACAATGTTATTGTGGTGTGTTTATATTAAGCTTTTATTTTGTATCCTAACTTAGTTCATAGACTCTTGTAGATGTATCTAGGTTTTATTAGTAGAGCCCAAGCACTCTGATACCAAGTTTTCACACCCCAATTCTAGATGAACCAAAAGTGTGATGAATCGTCATAAGAACCAATAATTCAGGCCAGGATTACATAGACCGTGCCAACAATTCAAACCAAACACATTCCACATCATAATCAGAGATAATAAAATAAATAGCAGAAGTCTTTATAAATATTGAATTGTCTAACAGATAAATATTTAAACCAGTTATTTTCAAATGACTCAAAACATAAATAATATCTATTACAAGTTCCCATAACTCAAAATATAAAATAAACTAAGAATAAACACATTAGAAACACTCGTATGAGGAATCATGTTCATCCTCTACAGTCTGCACGTCCATAGCAGTCATATGTCCACATGATGACTTGTTCATATATTCCTCCACTGTAGAACCTACATCGTCAACTAAAAATATTCGACGTTGAGGGGTGAGCACACAACATAGCTCAATGAGTAAAAAAAAACGAAACACAAACATATACATGCAATTACATTATTATCTTTGGTCTGGTATAAGCTTGCAAAGTGCTATGGTAAGGATAGGCAGCCACCACACCTCCATGCACAAGAGTGTGAGTATGCCCAACGGATCACACACTGCTGTCACCCCACATCACTCACTATGGAATAGAGATAGAGCTAGAGATCCAGGATCAAACACCACCAGAACTCTCCCTTATATATTACCTGTACCAATATGTATGCCCCTATTGGTGAGGGCTTAGGGTTCGTAACTAACCAATCCTAGATGTCATCAAAGGTTTGTATCCAAAGCCTTATCCTAGCATCCCTCAACACCCATAAAGACAGAGCTAAGGCTCACTAGCAGAGCTTACAACCATACACCGCATACACCTCCCCTAATACACTACGACATACTAGTTTCGCTAAGGTAACAGCAATACGACGATGTCAATGTGAAGAACAGAATAGAGATAGGGCTAGAGCCTCATGGTTTACACACTGCTACACTCCCCCTGATAATTTACCCAATCCAATACATCAACCACACACACAAACACATGTCTATTCCTAGCATCATCACCATATCAAATAAAAAACAATAATAAAGTATGCATGAATAAATATAAACAAGTATTGTATCACATGTGAGATGCACAAACATTCATACAAGGCATGGCATCATATCATATTAACAGAAAATAAAAGAAAAAGATAGCTTGTTACTATCCATTTAGTTTAGGTCTTGTTTCCTTACTTGTAAACGATATTGGTTCCTCTTCAAAGCATTGGAAACTACTTTGAATTAGTTGACAACCTAGACAATTTATAGATTTAAATTAGGGTTCGATTATATCAAGTTACAACAGTCAACAATCAAAACAGGGCTGTTGATAATTGACTAGTCGGGCATCATGCGATCAATGATGTGACCAGATAGTTCCTGGAAAACTCTCGAGAGTCACTGGTCAACTCACTGGTCACACATATAGTCAACCAGTAATGCGACCACACAAACTTAGGTTACCTTTTTCTTCCAGTCTGAATTTCCTCTGAGTCAACATCATGGCTCAACAATGGGGTTTATCCTAGAGTCATTCTATGGCCTGAAACCAATGGTTCCTAATTGATAATTTACAATTAACCATTACACTATTATTGATTAACCCTAACCTATTATTCATAACCTCCTTTGGTTTGCTTGGAGGATCTCGTGATCCCAATCACCATGTGGGTTCACTCACCAACACAATGATGATAGACCTACCTAACCAACCTAACATCTACAGAGATAGTCCTCTTAACTTAGTTTCCTTATGATAGAAGGATGGAAACCGTGGCAAGCATGCTCCTCTGAAATACCTTCTCCAAGCAACTCCTTCTCCAAGCTTTCTCCTTCTCCTTGTTCCTCTTCTCCTCTCTTTTTTCTTAGATCTAGGGTTTGACAATAAGCAAAAAGAGTAAGAGAGAGTAGAGGGTCGTCCTCTATATAGGGAGAAAGTTCCCATCCTCTCTCAATTAGAAGAGAGGCCTCTCAAAATAAGGAAAGTTTTCAAATCTTGAAAGCAGATCTGGGTTTCATTGGTCAACTTCACTGGTCGCAAAATCCATCGACCAGTGAACCTATAACTGTCGACCAGTGAACCTAAAAGTTAACTTGTTGATTGGTCTTAGTTTTTAACTGTGACTGGTCGACCACACAGGTTCCTATAGTCGACCACTTAAGTAAAATTGATTGTTTTTAGCTTACCTAGCCTTACGGTTCCTTCATACGGTTGGTTCGCTCAAGCCAGTTATAATGGGAAGACCTATCATGACAATGCTAATTCGGGTTAGTGGAGTGCAGGTCTTATAGCTAACCTCTGGGATTTCAAGGTAGATACACTACAACACTGCAGAAGCCTAGACCCCAATCGACCTTATGCTCGGTTGGTTCATCAAAAGAGCCCACCTTGGCTATTGTTAGTAGATCGGCCAGGGTCTAGCTATAAGACCCACATTGGAATCCTCACCAGTATGGAATCTCGGATCCCTCTGTGTCGGGTCTTACTAGCCAACACTTGGCACCCTGACATCTTGACCCTCAGAATGATGTCGTGTTAAATACTAGGATCACCTAGTGATGATAGAGTACGGGGAAGAAGATTCAAGTAACCTAGAAGGCATCCCCACCAACTTGGACCCACCAAACTAAGCCTAAGCCCATTTTTAAGCCCAACCAAATGCTCTGTAGGATAGGGCATCACCCAGTTGCCAGCATTAGGTTTGAGTCCGAGTGATACACTCTCTCTCTCTCTATGGGTTTCTATAAAAGGAAGCCCCAACCTTCCTTATTTCTCTCCTAATGTCTTGAGAGTGAGAAAGGGTGATTGAAGGGGGAAGATTGGAGCTCAAGCTTGGAACTCAAGCTCAAACCCTAGTTGCTCCATCGAGGTGAGCCCTATACCTCATTCTCTTCCTTTCTTCTTGGTGGTGTTTGTAAAAGGACCATGGTGAAACGTCCACCATTAATGGAGACTGAATCTACCCTAGAACCTAGGTTATCCTTCATCTCCATGAATGGAGATATCAATGGGGTCTAAATGACTCTCATTGTGTGTTCATATGATGGGAGAATGTTTCCCACTACTAAAAAGGGAAGCAAATAGGGTGGGAAGCATTTCCCCAAAGAAGGAAACCTTCTCTGGTTCATGCTTGGTTTATGGGCCTAAACCAGAGGCTGTAACCGGAGGCTTGGCCTTGACCCAGCCTTCGTGTGACTAAGGTCAGTCCTACGCCAAGGCAAATGCCTTGGTGTATTAGGCTATCACGTAATCGAAGGACCCCAACCGGAGTCATACAACTGGGGGTACAACCCTCCAGGTGAGTCCCCGTCACACCCCAATTATAGACGAACCAGAACTGTGATAAAGTGTCGTAAGAACCAACGGTTCAACCAGGATCTCGTAACAACCGTGCCAGCCATTCAAACCAAATACACATTTCCATAAATAATCAGAGATAATAAAATAAATAGCGGAAGTCTTTATAAATACTAAACTGAGTGTCTAACATCATAAAGTAAGTAAATAATTTAATTATCTCCAAATAAACTCAAAATATAATTTAATAATCTATTACAAGTTCTCATAACTTCCAAATAGAAAATAACTAAAAATAGAGACATTGAAAACACTTGCATGAGGATTTGTGCTCATCTTCTACAGCTTGAGTATCCATTACAGCCACATATCCTTACGACAACACCTCCATATAATCTTCTACTGTAAGACCTGCATCATTAACTAAAAATATTCGACATCGAGGAGTGAGCACACATCACGGCTCAGTGAGCAAACAAATATGCATGCAGTCATGTCATTATCTAGTTTAAGTTTGCAACTATGCTATAGCAAGGATTGACGGTCACCGCACCTTTATACACGAGTGTGTGAATCCGCCCAATGGATCAAACACCATTGCCTTCCCACATGCACCCACCATAGAATAGAGATAGAGTTAAAGTGTCTAGATCACACACTACCAATACTTCCACTAATGTCCTACCCATACCAGTACGTATGCCTCTACCGGCGAAGGCTTGCAAATTGGGCTCATAACTAACCAATCCTAAAGCCATCCACATGTATCCAAGGCTTCACCCCAGCATCCTTTAATACGTCCATAGAGATAGAGCTAGGGCTCCTTGGTAGAGTCAAAGACCACACGGTCTGCAAACACCTCCTGATGCCCTAGGACGTATTAGTTTCACTAAGGTAACAGCGATATGACGATGTCAATGTGAAGCATGGTTTAGGGATCACACACCCCTCCCCACATAGTACACCAACCATACTCACAAACACATGATTATTCCTATCATCATTTATAATAAGATAAAATAATAAAGTAAATATGTATAAACATGAATAGCAGTAATATTAGATGACATGTGAGATGCACATTACAATCATACAAGCATGACATCAATCATAACATTGGACAAATAAAATAAAGAGTAGCTTTTTATTATCCAATCAGTCTAGGTCTTATTTCCTCACCTTTGATCATAGTATCGATCTCTTCTAAGCTTTGGAAGTTCACTTACACTAATTAACAACCTAGAAAATTCATGAATTTAGATTAGGGTTTGATGATATTAGGTTACAATAGTATAACATCTAGTTTAGCCTCAAAATAGGCTTTCTGAAATTGTGTGGTCGATTGTGTGGTCACACATCATGCTTCCACTGATGTGATCACACAACCCTATGTAACTTTTCGAGAGTCTGTGGTCACTCACTAGTCACTCTGTGGTCGACCACTGATGCAGCCACACAACTTATAGGTTGTGTTTAAAGGACTCTCTCAGTTTAACACCTAGCTCACTATTGGAAAACCTTCTAGGGTCGTTCTATGGTATGATTCATGGGTTTTACATCACAATTCATTCCCTAACCTATTTCCATGTTTTCTCTTGAGATTCAATTTAGATTGCATAATCTTAATCACAACATTGGGGTCATCTCTTCAACTTATTGATGAGAGATCAATCCTAATCAATCCTACATCTACAGGAATAGATTCCTTACCTTTGTCCCTTGCTACAGAGAGGGATAGCAACTTCTCTTCTCCAAGCCTCCTTCTCCTTTTCTTCTCTTTCTCCTTCTCTTTCTCTCTTAGGTTTAGAGTTTTGGAATTGATTCTAAAAGAGTGAGAGAGGCTAAGAGACGTCCTTTATATAGAGGAAAAACCTCCATATAGAGTCCTCTATCAACTAGGAAAGAGATCCTTTAAATTTGAAAAGTTTCCTAATCTCAGAGTCGGTTCCGAGTTTGTGTGGTCGACTGTGTGGTCGCAGAACCCGTCGACCATACAAGGCAATTGTGTTTCCACTCAAATACAAACTGACTAAACTCACTTTCTAACTGTGTGATAGGACATTCAATGGCTGACAGTCGGCCACACAACCAAAATACACTATTTTTGGGTTAATTTACTCACCTAGCCTTGTGGTTCCTTTACACAATTGGTCTGCTCGAGCCGGATATGATGGGAAGACCAGACACAACACAGTTAAAACTGGTTAGTAGAGTGCGGGTGTCACACCCCAATTCTGAACCAACCAGAATGATGTGAGTGAACCGTCATTGAACCAACGGTTCACACCAGGATCTCGAATAGATGGTGTCCACTCATACAAACCATTACACATAACCACAATCAGAATATAAATAATACAGCAGAAATCTTTAAATAGAATGAACTGAGAATCTATTGATAAATGTAAATAAAATATCCAATTATTCAGATTCAAACATAAAATATAATATTCTTACATTCACTTTAATCCAACTGAAAATAAATAAAACTAAAATCAAAGGTACACATAGAAAGGGCACTCGCATGAAGCGTCATGCTCGTCCTCTCCTGCCTGCACATCCAACGCAGCAACACCACCATACGCCGGAGCGTTCATATAATCATCCACCGTGTAACCTGCATCAACATCTAAAAACATGTATATATACAAAGGGTGAGCTCACAACTTAGCTCAGTAAGACAATCAGACAGTTTCACAATATTATGCATGAGTAACAATCATTTTATGTTGTGGTCTGGTTTAAGTTTGCAATGTGCTATAGAAAGGTTTGGTGGCCCCCGCACCTCTATACACGAGTGTGTGGCACAGCATGGATCACACCCCCACCTGCTGTAAGACCCGTGTCAATCTAACCGGGTCTTACCACCTTGAAGCAGGTTTACCCATCATGGTCGAGTCAAGTGGACCAAGGGCGTGAAGGAGATCGAGATCCCAGGTATTAAATCGACCCAAAAATACTTAAAATAAGGAAAGGGTCGCATACCCAGCTAAGCAGGGTCGGACCTCCCAAAACAGAAAGTCAAACCCTCAGTTTTGAAGGGAGGGTCGGACAGCTTAAGACCCTAGGGTCGAAGGGATCATCGACCCTCCCATCGACCCTCGGATTCCACCGAATATAGAAATTAGGAAATTTCTATATTTTTCGATTGGGTTCTTTCCTAATCTCAAAGGGACTTATTTTAGGATGTTCCTAGTCTATTTAAAGGACGTCCCTAAGCGACTTTCACTCCTTTCACAACCCTAATTGAATTGAGAGAAAGAGAAGAGAAGGAAAAGAGGAAGAAGAAAGGCAAGGAAGAGAACTTAGCAAAAAGGAGAAGAATTTCAGAGAAAAGTAATCTTCTCAGGTATGGATACTAACTCCATGAGTTTCTACAGACCTTAGGTTAGTTATTGATGAGAATGTGATCTCGGAGAAACCCAAACCATCAAGCTATGGTTAGGTTTTCATGGGAAACCATAGGAAAAGGCATGAAAGCTATCTAGGTGGATGGTTCATGGTTTCAGACCGTGGAATGATGTAGAATGGAATGTAGGAGCAAGCCATAGGATTCCAAACACGAAGAATGGACTAAAAAGTGGAAATTGGACCAAAGTGCATCGAGGCTCGCACCTAGGGTCGATAGGCCATCCGACCCTAGGTATTCTTGACCATCGACCCTCAACAATCAAGAAGTCCAGAAAGAGGGGAGGGTCGATAGACCCATCGACCCTAGCATCGACCCTAGCATCGACCCTCAGTTAACAGAATGGTTTTTAAATTCTGAATAAATTCTAATTAAATTTTATCGACTTTGTTAGGTCTTCTAGCAATATAATAACATTATAAAGGTGATTCTAAAGCTTGAAAAAGTATCTATTAGCAAGCTAAGGTGAGGAACCTTAACTCCAAACTAAATTGGTTAATAATAAACTGTTTTCTATTTCTTGAGTCATGTGCTATGCTTGATTCTATGCGAATATGTTTGTAATGTGCATACAGCATGCCATCCAATATTTCTATTACTTGTTCATGCATATTTACTTTATTGTTTATAACATGATGATGATGATGATGATAGGAATAGGCATGTGTTTGTATGTGTGTGGTTGATGTGCTAGATGCAAGCGCTTTTCGGTCCTTGTAGTCTCGGGGAGGTGTGATGAGGAAAACGTCAATAAACGTTAACCTTTGGCGGGTCTAACACCAAAAATCATTCCACAAACCCTAGAAAAAAGATGAAAGGAGAGAGAAAGAAGAAGGCACTTTAGCTGCTATCTCTAACTCAAGTCTGTGTGCATTGGCATTGTGTGGATGTCGCCATTACTTTAGCGTAGAACTATTATGCCGTAGGATATCGGGGGAGGTGGTCTCGGTCCTTGTAGTCTCTTATGACTCCGGGGGCCGAGGCCTAAGGGTGTCTCTATGGACATTCCCGAGGGATCTTGGGGTGAGGCCTTGGATACAGATTGCAAGGAGGGCAGATGCCATCAGCCCCTACCATTTTATTTATTATTTCTTATTTTATGGATTAAAGGGATGTAAAGATTATTATCCTATGTGTTTGATTTGAATAATGGGATATTTATTTAAATTATCATTAGATACTCTTCACTCTATTTAAAGTCTTCGCATTTATATGTTTTGGTATTGGTTTTATGGGTGGACGGGCGGGCCTTGGTTTGGCATTAGGATTGGTTAGTTTTTTGCGAGCCCGTTTGCAGCCCTCGCCAACAGGGGCTTACGTGTTGGTATGGCACTATATAGCAATAAACGTAACCTTTGTTATATATTGTTCATGATTGGGTTCATGTGAGTTGACGATAAACGTGATCTTTGGGTAACGCCACACACTCGTGTATAGAGGCGGAGTCAATAAACGCGACCTTTGGCTACCTAAACCTTTCTATTGCATACTGCAAACTTTAAATCGGACCAAAGATATAAATTGATTTGCATGCATATGTATTGTTGCATTGTTTTGACTACTCACTGAGCCGTGATGTGTGCTCACCCCTCGACGTCGAATATTTTTAGTTGATGATGCAGGTTATACCGTTGAAGACTATATGAATGCATCTGCATACGGGAATGTGGCAGCCATGGAAGTTGAAGCTGAAGCGGATACACACGACTCCTCTTGCGAGTGCAACTCGTGTGTATTTGATTAGATATTTTATAGGTTTCTTTATTGGATTTATTAAGACATGTATTTGGTATTTAAGTATTTATGTCACAGTTGAAAACATAATAATTTGCTATTAAATTAATCATAACATCTTAGTTTCTCAGTTCATGTTATTATAAGACTTCCGCTATTGTGTATTTACTCTGATTATGATTACGGATGTGTGTAAGTTTAGATAATGCGGGGATAGCCTATTTGAGATCCTGGTTGAACCGTTGGTTTATTAGCGGTTCATCACACCATTCTGGTTAGATCAAAATTGAGGTGTGACAACTTAGTATCAGAGCATCTCAGGCCTTGTCCGCTGAACTAGCATACATTCAACACAATTGTGAACTGAGATAGGATAAAAATAAAAATAGTAATATTAACACATTGTAAGCACCAGTGATGTTTGAGACAAAATTAAAAAGAGAATAATGCATCTATTAAAAGGGGAAACAAGTTTACATAACAATGAGAGCAAAACAAAACATATATACATAATGAAAGCAGAGTACAGTCCCCAACCCAGACAGTTACTCTGTAATACAAAGAAAAAAATAAAAGTACACTCAGGAAGCTGGAGGCGAAGGAGGAGGCGGTGCCTCACGGTCTCTGTCGTAGTCCTCAGCATAGACTCTAGTCAACCAGGCTATCTGAGTCTGGGTCGTCTGTAGACTAACTGTGAGACCGGCTATCCTCTGATCAGTCGCACGCTGCACCTCTAGGAGCTCTCCCATCCGCGCGTCTGATGCGTGCTGAGCAACCAATAGCTCATCCACCCTCAGATCAGATCTGCGTTGAGCATCCCTGATCTTCTGCAGCATCTCCATCATGGCTGAAGGTGGAAGTGAGGGATCAGCCGAATGGGAAGGACCAGCCTCAGGTGCAGGGGCCACCGCAGAAGAAGTACCAACTCCAGCCACATGTGTAGGTGAAGGCGGTGGTATCGAGTCGACGTCCATATACATACGATCGTCGTCGTCGACCGGATCCACACGAGCTCTAGCGGCGGCAAGAGCCTCAAAGATCAGCCATCTCGACCCGAGTGTGAGGGCGCACCATCGTGTTCCTCTCCTCATCACTAACCTCAGCATCTCACAGCCCCATCTTGCAGATAGCCTCCCAATCTATAGGCGACGAGAAGGTCTTCTCCTGGATCTTCTCATCTACCAGATCCACCCCCAGACGGGTCAGTAGCACTGTAATCATGCGTCCATAGGGTAGATTACCCCTATGACCGGACAAAGTGGCACTAATCATAGTCCGCATGATGCTGTAAGGAAGGCAGACGGGCTGGCGAGTGCAGATGTTGTAGATCAAAAACTGGGTCAGCTGAGAGACTCTCTCATAGTGCCCACTCTGCGGGATCAGATTATGCTGGATAATCTTACAGAAGACCCGTGGAGCTGGACGCAGATAACAAGCTCTCATCTGCCAACGATCAGGGCGTAACAGCTGGTTGTCGATCTCTGCCCTCATCTCCATCTCAACAAACTGTGGCTCTCCCGGCGCACAGTACACCATGGGGGCATCATAGGGAATGCCCAACAGATCGGCCAGCTGTCGATAATCAAAGGAAATTTGCACCCCCTTGACGTAACTGGTGATGCGCAACTCCTGACCATGCTCAATGTCATTGTAATTCCCCACCACCTGGAGATTACAATAGAACTGGTGCACCAAATCTGGACATGTGCACACGTCGTATGTGATGACAAGGAGCCACCCCATATCACCAAATGCTCCCTCTACATTGAACAAGGCTAGCTCAGCCAAGTTCACCATGCGACCCCCTTCCACATTCTTACGGGCATAGTCAGCATACTGTGCCTCAGCTTCATTCGAACGGAAGCGAAGTGGATCACGCAATCTGGGCACCTTGGTACGAGCCATAGTATCTGCAAAATAAGAAAGAGAAAGGAAACAAGGAGTTAATAGGGTAAAAATCCAAAATGTGATGTAATAACAACGAAAGTTGACCATAAAGCCCCATTCCTCACCATTCAAGTGGGCATGAGAACTTACGTAGGATAAAACATATCCTACAACCCACATGCAGTAGGAAATTTTAACTGACGATGTCCAATTTGAAGAAATTCAAGAAAAATAAAAAATGTCGACAAATTAGGGCAAAAAGAGAAAATTTCAAGTTTCTCGATAACCAACAGATGAAACTCAAAAATTTTTTAGGGCTTTCGTCCCTCGAGACACCAATAACAAAATCCCCCAATAAAAATCGAATTTTTACGGTTCGAAAAAATTTAATTTGGAAAATACAAGTTAAATGTGCGAAAACCTAGGAAAGAAAACCTAAAAACAGGTAAAGATGAGTGGATATACCTGTATGGATGACGTGGACGCCGAAACCCGGAGTCAAACCGACCAAAAACAGTAGAGTAGCACTGTAGCAACTTAGAGAGTAGAGATGAGTCGAAACGGAGGAGGAATAGTGAGAAATGATCCAGAATTGGATCTTAAAAATCTGATTTTTGGTCCGAGGGTCGGACAATTCGACTAGCACAATCGACCCTCGAATCGACCCTCCCATCGACCCTCAGCTCTCGGGAATCTATCAGAAAACTAAGGGTCGGATACCGAGGCTCGGATACCCATCGACCCTCGGCTCTCGGGAAGAACAGGTCATTCCCAGGGTCAGAAACTAAGGGTCGGACATACCAGCGACCCTCACCATCGACCCTGCATAGAAAAGACAGCATTTTTTATAAAATGGGCTAGAATTGGAATTGATTATTGGTTAGCGTGCCTACATGAAATATAAATGACTTCTCACCTATTTTGATGATTTTCGGGCACCACCAATTACATAAAAGAATTATGTCTGGACGTAGGGTGACCCGACAGACCCGAAATGCAGTCCCACCACCACCACTAGTGGAGGAGACTAGTCAAGAGAATAACTACGCACCTGGGAATCCAGAACCAGCAAACCCTACAACTTTGCCACCTCCACCACCAGAGCTGACAATAGTGGTAATGAATCTGGCACAGCAGCTGCAGCAGATGCAACACGCACAGGCTCAGATGCAGGTTGCCATGGGAATTATGTTCCAAGCCACTCAAGCTGCACCCATGCACATCGGACAAGCTAGTGCAGCACCAGTAGGTAACCACCCAGCCCCTGAGACACCTCAACAACCGGCTGCACCGATTCCAGTGCAGGCACCGGAAGCAGCTCAAGGAAATTATCAGTATCCACCCTATATGTTTGGGGTAAACCCCCAAAATCAGCTGGATCACTCTCGGGCTAGTGGAGAGATTTTTGAAGATGAAACCCAGAGAATTCAATGGCAAGCCGTCTGATCCATTGTGGCCAGCACACTGGATAGACGAGATGGAGAGAAACTTCCTCATGATGACCGTTACAGAGGAAGAGAAAGTACTATGCGCCACCTTCATGCTCAAAGGCGACGCACACCATTGGTGGAAATCCACGAAGACATATTTACTGACCAAGCACGCCCTACTGACATGGGCTATATATAAAGAAGCATTCTTCGAGAAATATTTTCCACGAAGCTTCAGAGATTCGATGGAGAAGGAGTTTCTGAGTCTTTATCAGGGACAGATGTCAGTGGATGCGTACCAACAGCGTTATGAAGAGCTGTTTTTCTTCGCACCACTGAGTATGCAAGAAGAAGAAACCAAAACCCGTAGGTTTGTCACAGGACTGAGAGGAAGCATCAGGGAACATGTTCTGGGCTTAGAGAAGAAAATCTATAATGAAGCTGTCTAGATTGCTCGAGTTATAGAATCGAGCCAGAAGGAGAGTTATTTTACTCAAAACAGAGGCATCAAAAGGCCAGCCGGAAATTCTTACAACGGAGGCAATAACAAGACATATAAGCCTTTCCGTCCTCAGAATTTTACTGCTGCAACCAAGACTACTCCAGCAGCTCAACCTCAGCCAAAGCCAAATTCTGAAGTCCTGAAGTGTTTTAACTGCAACCAGCCGGGACATATGGCAAGGGAGTGCCCTAAGCCCAAGAAGCAATTCCGTCAAGGACGTGTATATGCTGTTACGTCCGAGGATGCGGCCGCATCACCCGATGTGGTCACAGGTATGACTGAAACTCTTAAAGTTGTAATTACATTGAATGAGCATGTAGACTAAGTAAAGATAAATCACAGGTATTGTACCTATAAATGGTGTACCCGCCAGAGTACTCTTCGATTCCGGAGCTACTCACTCCTTTATATCTGTGTCATTTGGAAAGAAGACTAAATTACCCATCAGAGCATTAGACTACAAATTACATGTACGGTCACCGATGGGGTTAAAAGTGGAACTAGAGCAGGGTTATGGACCATGTCCGGTTCTCATTGGAGAGCAGACCTTAGATGCAACCTTGATACAACTTGAGATGGCAGACTTTGATGTCATCTGGAGAATGGACTGGTTAACTCGGCATTCTGCAAATTTGTTATGCGTCGAAAAGAAGCTAACATTCAAAGACAAGGAAGGGGCAGAATTCAGTTTCTCGGGAACCAAACTTCCTCGGAGACGCAAGCTCATACTTTCAGCATTAAAGGCTAAGAAGTGCCTTGAGAAGGGAGCAGTCGGGTATCTAGTATCAGTGGTCGACCTAACCAAGGAAGCACCACGAATGAAAGACATTGATGTCGTGCGTGATTACCCTGACGTATTTCCGGAGGAACTACCCAGATTACCACCCGACCGGGCCACGGAGTTTGTAATAGACCTGATACCTGGAGCCGCACCCGTATCAAAAGCACCTTATAGAATGGCTCCTACGGAACTGAAGGAACTGAAGGTGCAATTACAAGGGTTATATTCGACCCAGTATATCTCCATGGGGGGCACTGGTGTTGTTCGTAAAGAAGAAGGATGGTAGCGTTCGATTATGCATCGACTATCGGGAGTTGAATAAACTGACAATCAAGAATCGATATCCACTACCTCGGATTGATGACTTGTTCGATCAGTTACAAGGAGCAAGAGTATTTTCTAAGATCGATCTTCGATCAGGCTATCATCAGCTGAAGATTAAAGAAGGGGATATTCCGAAGACAGCTTTCAGGACCAGATACGGACACTATGAATTTTTGGTGATGTCTTTCAGATTAACTAATACACCGGCAACGTTCATGGAACTTATGAACCGAGTTTTCCACGATATGTTGGATACGTCGGTGATAGTATTTATTGATGACATATTGGTATATTCCAAGGACAAGGAAACCCATATCAAGAACCTAAACGCAGCCCTACAGCGTTTAAGAAAAGAGAAGCTATATGCCAAATTTTCAAAGTGTGAATTTTGGCTAAGTGAAGTCGCATTCCTTGGCCATGTAGTATCCACTGAAGGAATCAAAGTGGACCCCAGCAAGATCGAGGCTATTGTAAAGTGGGAAGCACCAAAGAGCGTTTCAGAAATCAGAAGTTTTCTGGGTCTAGCTGGTTATCATCGGAGATTCGTAGAAGACTATTCTCGGATTGTCGTACCTCTCACCAGTTTGACCAAGAAGGGTGAAAAGTTTGTGTGGACGGATAAATGTGAGAAGAGCTTCCAGACACTGAAGACCAGATTGATATCCACCCGATTTTGACCATCCCCGTTCCAGGACAGACGTTTACCTTATACACCGATGCATCGGGACTGGGACTAGGATGTGTACTTATGCAAGGAGAGCAAGTAATTGCTTATGCTTCAAGACAGTTAAAGGTACATGAAAAGAATTATCCCACTCATGATCTGGAGCTAGCGGCAGTAGTACATCTTTGTCAAGATATGGAGACATTACCTATACGGAGAAAAATTCCAGATTAAGTCGGTCCATAAAAGTCTTACTTATTTATTTAATCAGAAGGAGTTGAATATGAGACAAAGAAGATGGCTGGAACTATTGAAAGACTATGATTAAATAAATACTATGAAGATGGCTGGAACTATTGAAAGATGGCTGGAACTATTGAAGATGGCTGGAACTATTGAAAGACTATGATTAAATAAATACTATGAAGATGGCTGGAACTATTGAAGATGGCTGGAACTATTGAAGACTATGATTGAATAATCAACTCCTTCTGATTAAATAAATAAGTAAGACTTTTATGGACCGACTTAATCTGGAATTTCTCTCTGTATAGGTAATGTCTCCATATCTTGACAGCATGTACTACTGCCGCTAGCTCCAGATCATGAGTGGGATAATTCTTTTCATATACCTTTAACTGTCTTGAAGCATAAGCAATTACTTGCTCTCCTTGCATAAGTACACATCCTAGTCCCAGTCCGACGCATCGGTGTATAAGGTAAACGTCTGTCCTGGAACGGGGATGGTCAAAATCGGGGCGGATTTCAATCTGGTTTTCAGTGTCTGGAAGCTCTTCTCACATTTATCCGTCCACACAAACTTTTCACCCTTCTTGGTCAAACTGGTGAGAGGTACGACAATCCGAGAATAGTCTTCTAGGAATCTCCGATTTTAACCAGCTAGACCCAAAAAACTTCTGATTTCTGAAACGCTCTTTGGTGCTTCCCACTTTACAATAGCCTCGATCTTGCTGGGGTCCACTTTGATTCCTTCAGCGGATACTACATGGCCTAGGAATGCGACTTCACTTAGCCAAAACTCACACTTTGAAAATTTGGCATATAGCTTCTCTTTCCTTAAACGCTGTAGGGCTGCGTTTAGGTTCTTGATATGGGTTTCCTTGTCCTTGGAATATACCAATATGTCATCAATAAATACTATAACCGACGTATCCAACATATCGTGGAAAACTCGGTTCATAAGTTCCATGAACGTTGCCGGTGCATTAGTTAATCCGAAAGACATCACCAAAAATTCATAGTGTCCGTATCTGGTCCTGAAAGCTGTCTTCGAAATATCCCCTTCTTTAATCTTCAGCTGATGATAGCCTGATCGAAGATCGATCTTACAAAATACTCTTGCTCCTTGTAACTGATCGAACAAGTCATCGATCCGAGGTAGTGGATATCGATTCTTGATTGTCAGTTTATTCAACTCCCGATAGTCGATGCATAATCGAACGCTACCATCCTTCTTCTTTACGAACAACACCCGTGCCCCCCATGGAGATATACTGGGTCGAATATAACCCTTGTAATTGCACCTTCAGTTCCTTCAGTTCCGTAGGAGCCATTCTATAAGGTGCTTTTGACACTGGTACGGCTCCAGGTATAAGGTCTATCACAAACTCTGTGGCTCGGTCGGGTGGTAATCCGGGTAGTTCCTCCGAAAATACATCAGGGTAATCCCGGACGATATCAATGTCTTTCATTCGTGGTGCTTCCTTGGTTAGGTCGACCACTGATACTAGATACCCGACTGCTCCCTTATCAAGGCACTTCTTAGCCTTTAATGCTAAAAGTATGTGCTAACGTCTCCGGGGAAGTTCGGTTCCCGAGAAACTGAATTCTGCCCCTTCCTTGTCTTTGAATGTTAGCTTCTTTTCGGCGCATAACAAATTTGCAGAATGCCGAGCTAACCAGTCCATTCCCAAGATGACATCAAAGTCTGCCATCTCAAGTTGTATCAAGGTTGCATCTAAGGTCTGCTCTCCAATGAGAATCGGACATGGTCCATAACCCTTCTCTAGTTCCACTTCTAACCCCATCGGTGACCGTACAAGTAATTTGTAGTCTAATGCTTTGATGGGTAATTTAGTCTTCTTTCCAAATGACACAGATATAAAGGAGTGAATAGCTCCGAAATCAAAGAGTACTCTGGCGGGTACGCCATTTATAGGTACAATACCTGTGATTTATCTTTACTTAGTCTACATGCTCATTCAATGTAATTACAACTTTAAGAGTTTCAGTCATACCTGTGACCACATCGGGTGATGTGGCCGCATCTTCGGACGTGACAGCATATACACGTCCCTGATGGAATTGCTTCTTGGGCTTAGGGCACTCCCTTGCCATATGTCCCGGCTGGTCGCAGTTAAAACACTTCGGGGCTTCAGAATTTGGCTTTGGCTGAGGTTGAGCTGCTGGGGTAGTCTTGGTTGCAGCATTAAAATTCTGAGGACGGAAAGGCCTATATGTCCTGTTATTGCCTCCGTTGTAGGAGTTTCCGGCTGGTCTCTTGATGCCTCTATTCTGAGTAAGGTAACTCTCCTTCTGGCTCGATTCAATCACTCGAGCAATCTGGACAGCTTCGTTGTAAATTTTCTTCTCTAAGCCCAGAACATGTTCCCTGATGCTTCCTCTCAGTCCTGTGACAAACCTACGGGTTTTGGTTTCTTCTTCTTGCATACTCAGTGGTGCGAAGAAAAACAGCTCTTCATAACACTGTTGGTACGCATCCACTGACATCTGTCCCTGATAAAGACTCAGGAACTCCTTCTCCATCGAATCTCTGAAGCTTCATGGAAAATATTTCTCGAAGAATGCTTCTTTATATATAGCCCATGTCAGTAGGGCGTGCTTGGTCAGTAAGTATGTCTTCGTGGATTTCCACCAATGATGTGCGTCGCCTTTGAACATGAAGGTGGCGCATAGTACTTTCTCTTCCTCTGTAACGGTCATCATGAGGAAGTTTCTCTCCATCTCATCTATCCAGTGTGCTGGCCACAATGGATCAGACGGCTTGCCGTTGAATTCTCTGGGTTTCATCTTTAAAAATCTCTCCACTAGTCGGGAGTGATCCAACTGATTTTGGGGGTTTGCCCCAAACATATAGGGTGGATACTGATAATTTCCTTGAGCTGCTTCCGGTGCCTGCACTGGAATCGATGCAGCCGGTTGTTGAGGTGTCTGAGGGGCCGGGTGGTTACCTACTGGTGCGGCACTAGCTTGTCCAGTGTGCATGGGTGCAGCCTTAGTGGCTTGGAACATAATTCCCATGGCAACCTGCATCTGAGCCTGTACGTGTTGCATCTACTGCAGCTGCTGTGCCAGATTCATTACCACTGTTGTCAGATCTGGTGGTGGAGGTGGCAAATTTGTAGGGTTTGTCGGTTCTGGATTCCCCGGTGCGGTTATTCTCTTGACTAGTCTCCTCCACTGGTGGTGGTGGTGGGACTGCGTTTCGGGTCTGTCGGGTCACCCTACGTCCAGACATAATTCTTTTCTGTGATTGGTGGTGCCTGAAAATCATCAAAATAGGTGAGAAGTCATTTATATTTCATGTAGACACGCTAACCAATAATCAATTCCGATTCTAGCCCATTTTATAAAAAAAAATGCTGTCTTTTCTATGCAGGGTCGATGGTGAGGGTCACCGGTATGTCCGACCCTTAGTTTCTGACCCTGGGAATGACCTGTTCTTCCTGAGAGTTGAGGGTCGAGTCGAGGGTCGATGGGTATCCGACCCTTAGTTTTTTGACAGATTCCCGAGAGCTGAGGGTCGATGGGAGGGTCGATTCGAGGGTCGATGGATCCAGTCGAATTGTCCGACCCTCGGACCAAAAATTATATTTTTAAGATCCGATTCTGGGTCATTTCTCACTATTCCCCCTCCGTTTCGACTCGTCTCTCCTCTCTGAGTTGCTATAGTGCTACTCAACCGTTTTTTGTCAGTTTGACTCCGGGTTTCGACTTCCACGTCATCACTACAGGTATGTCCACTCATCTTCACCTGTTTTTAGGTTTTCTTTTCTAGGTTTTTGCACATTTAACTTGTATTTTCCAAATTAAACTTTTTCCAACCGTAAAAATTCGATTTTTATTGGGGGCTTTTGTTATTGGTGTCTCGAGGAACAAAAGCCCTCAAAAATTTTTGAGTTTCATCGGTTGGTTATCGAGAAACTTGAAATTTTCTCTTTTTTCCCTTAATTTGTCGACATTTTTTATTTTTCTTGAATTTCTTCAAATTGGACATCGTCAGTTAAAATTTTCTACTGCATGTGGGTTGTAGGATATGTTTTAACCTACGTAAGTTCTCATGCCCACTTAAATGGTGAGGAATGGGGCTTTATGGTCAACTTACGTCGTTATTACATCAATTTTTGGATTTTTACCCTATTAACTCCTTGTTTCCTTTCTCTTTCTTATTTTGCAGATACTATGGCTCGTACCAAGGTGCCCAGATTGCGTGATCCACTTCGCTTCCGTTCGAATGAAGCTGAGGCACAGTATGCTGACTATGCCCGTAAGAAAGTGGAAGGGGGTCGCATGGTGAACTTGGCTGAGCTAGCCTTGTTCAATGTAGAGGGAGCATTTGGTGATATGGGGTGGCTCCCTGTCATCACATACGACGAGTGCACATGTCCAGATTTGGTGCGCCAGTTCTATTGTAATCTCCAGGTGGTGGGGAATTACAATGACGTTGAGCATGGTCAGGAGTTGCGCATCACCAATTACGTCAAGGGGGTGCACATTTCCTTTGATTATCGACAGCTGGCCGATCTATTGGGCATTCCCTATAATGGCCTCATGGTGTACTGTGCATCGGGAGAGCCACGTTTGTTGAGATGGAGATGAGGGCGAGATCGACAACCAAGCGTTACGCCTGATCGTTGGCAGATAAGAGCTTGTTATCTGCGTCCAGCTCCACGGGTCTTCTGTAAGATTATCTAGCATAATCTGATCCCGCAGAGTGGGCACTATGAGAGAGTCTCTCAGCTGACCCAGTTTTTGATCTACAGCATCTGCACTCGCCAGCCCGTCTGCCTTCCTTACATCATCATGCGGACTATGATTAGTGCCACATTGTCCGGTCATAGGGGTAATCTACCCTATGGACGCATGATTACAGTGCTACTGACCCGACTGGGGGTGGATCGGGTAGATGAGAAGATCCAGGAGAAGACCTTCTCGTCGCCTATAGATTGGGAGGCTATCTGCAAGATGGGGCTGTGAGATGCTGAGGTTAGTGATGAGGAGAGGAACGCGATGGTGCGCCCTCACACTCGGGTCGAGATGGCTGATGCTGAGGCTGCTGCTGCTGCTAGAGCTCGTGTGGATCCGGTCGACGACGACGATCGTATGTATATGGACGTCGACTCGATACCCCCGCCTTCACCTACACATGCGGCTGGAGTTGGTACTTCTTCTACGGTGGCCCTTGCACCTGAGACTGGTCCTTCCCATTCGGCTGATCCCTCACTTCCACCTTCAGCCATGATGGAGATGCTGCAGGAGATCAGGGATGCTCAGCGTAGATCTGATCTGAGGATGGATGAGCTGTTGGCTGCTCAGAACGCATCAGACGCGCGGATGGGAGAGCTCCTAGAGGTGCAGTGTGCGACTGATCAAAGGATAGCCGGTCTCACAGCTAGTCTACGCAACGACCCGGACTCAGATAGCCTGGTTGACTAGAGTCTATGCTGAGGACTATGACAGAGACTGTGAGGCACCGCCTCTTCCTTCGCCTCCAGCTTCCTGAGTGTACTTTTATTTTTTTTCTTTGTACTACAGAGTAACTGTCCGGGTTGTGGACTGTACTCTGCTTTCATTATGTATATATGTTTTGTTTCGCTCTCATTGTTATGTAAACTTGTTTCCCCTTTTAATAGATGCATTATTCTCTTTTTAATTTTGTCTCAAACATCACTGGTGCTTACAATGTGTTAATATTACTGTTTTTATTTTTATCCTATCTCAGTTCACAATTGTGTTGAATGTATGCTAGTTCAACGGACAAGGCCTGAGATGCTCTGATACCAAGTTGTCACACCCCAATTCTGGACTAACCAGAATGATGTGATGAACCACTAATCAACCAAGAGTTCAACCAAGATCTCGAGTAGGCTATATCCGTGTTATCTAAACTTCCACACATCCATAATCATAATCAGAGTAAATACACCATAGCGGAAATCTTATAATAAAATGAACTGAGAATCTACTGTGATATAAATATTAAATAGCAAATTATTCTGTATCAACTGAGACATAAATAATTATCAAATACATGTCTTTATTAAATTCAAATAAAGAAACCTAAGAAAACTCTACTCAAATACACACGAGTTGCACTCGCAAGAAGAGTCGTGTGTATCCTCTTCAGCTCCATCTTCCATGGCCGCTACCGTCCGTATGCGGAGGCATTTATATAATCTTCAACCGTATAATCTGCATCATCAACTAAAAATATTCAACGTCGAGGGGTGAGCACACATCACGGCTCAGTGAGTAGCCAAAACAATGCAACAATACATATGCATGCAAATCAATTTATATCTTTGGTCCGGTTTAAAGTTTGCAGTATGCAATAGAAAGGTTTAGGTAGCTAAAGGTCGCGTTTATTGACTCCGCCTCTATACACGAGTGTATGACGTTATTTGAAGATCACGTTTATCGTCAACTCACATGCACCCAATCATGAACAATATATAACAAAGGTTACGTTTATTACTATATAATGTCATACCAACACGTAAGCCCCTGTTGGCGAGGGCTGCAAACTGGGCTCGCAACTAACCAATCCTAATGCCAAACAGTGTATCCAAGGCCTCATCCCAAGATCCCCTCGAATGTCCATAGAGATAGAGCTAAGGCCCCCGGTAGAGTCGAGACTACAAGGACCGAGACCACCTCCCGATACTCTACGACATAATAGTTCTGCTAAAGTAATGGTGATACGACGATGCTAATGCACAAGACTTGAGTTAGAGATAGAGCTAAAGTGCTGAGACCCGCCAAAGGTTAACGTTTATTGACGTTCTCATCACACCTCCCCTGATACTCGCTCGCATCAAGCACATCAACCACACACATACAAGCACATGCCTATTCCTATCATCATCATCATCATCATGTTATAAACAATAAAGTAAATATGCATGAACAAGTAATAGAAATATTGGATGGCATGCTGTATGCACAATACAAACATATTCGCATAGAATCAAGCATAGCATAGGACTCAAGAAATAGAAAACAGTTTATTATTAACCAAGAGTTAAGGTTCCTCACCTTAGCTTGCTAATAGATACTTTTCCAAGCTTTAGAATCACCTTTATAATGTTATTATATTGCTAGAAGACCTAACAAAGTCGATAAAATTTAATTAGAATTTATTCGGAATTTAAAAACCATTCTGTTAACTGAGGGTCGATGCTAGGGTCGATTTTAGGGTCGATGGGTCTATCGACCCTCCCCTCTTTCTGGACTTCCCGAATGCTGAGGGTCGATGGTCAGGAATACCTAGGGTCGGATGGCCTATCGACCCTGGGTGCGACCCTCGATGCACTTTGGTCCAATTTCCAGTCCATTCTTCGTGTTTGGAATCCTATGGCTTGCTCCTACATTCCATTCTACATTCATTCCACGGTCTGAAACCATGAACCATCCACCTAGATAGCTTTCATGCCTTTTCCTATGATTTCCCATGAAAACCTAACCATAGCTTGATGGTTTGGGTTTCTCGGAGATCACATTCTCTTCAATAACTAACCTAAGGTCTGTAGAAACTCATGGAGTTAGTATCCATACCTGAGAATATTACTTTTCTCTGAAATTCTTCTCCTTTTTGCTAAGTTCTCTTCCTTCCCTTTCTTCTTCCTCTTTTCCTTCTCTTCTCTTTCTCTCAATTCAATTAGGGTTGTGAAAGGAGTGAAAGTGGCTTAGGGACGTCCTTTAAAAAGACTAGGAACATCCTAAAATAAGTCCCTTTGAGATTAGGAAAGAACCCAATCGAAAAATATAGAAATTTCCTAATTTCTATATTCGGCAGAATCTAAGGGTCGATGGGAGGGACGATGATCCCGTTGACCCTAGGGTCTTAAGCTGTCCGACCCTCCCTTCAAAACTGAGGGTCTGACTTTCTGTTTTGGAGGTCCGACCCTGCTTAGCTGGGTATGCGACCCTTCCCTTATTTTAAGTGTTTTTGGGTCGATTTAATACCTGGGATCTCGATCTCCTTCACGCCCTTAGTCCTCTTGACTCGACCATGATGGGTAAACCTGCTTCAAGGTGGTAAGACCGGGTTAGATTGACACGGGTTTTACACTTATAGTCCCTTAGTGATTGATCACTCCGATTGACCCTAGCCTTCGAATAGGCTTAATATTAAAGAGGAGGCATTGTCGGATGGTAAACCACCCGGCTAAGCCTCCGGATAATCTACTGAACCACTGTTATGATAGTGGTAATAAACCGGATGGTTTACTATAGGTTGCACCATCACCATCCGATTGCATCCTCTAATTAAGTTGAATTTAGAAATAACTAAGTGTATAACTGAGAGATGATTCTGGAGGAAACACCACCCGATTATATCCTCTGGTTCATACTAGTTTTGATCTGTATGCCTAGTCTGGACTATAGGAGACCAACCGTTTGGTTCCCAGCTTATCTGGGGATGGACACTAGGACTTGTCTATGCTAGTTTAAAAGTTGTTCACTAATCTTGTAAGACCCTCACTCTACTAAATAGTTTAAATGTGTCGTGCCAGGTCATCCCATCATTCCTGGACTAAGTGCACTGAGGGTGTGAAGATGGATCACAAACCAGGTAAAAAAATTGACTCAACACCCAAAACTGTCTGCATATGGTCGGATACCTAGGTAGGTACGATCGACCATATGGTAAGAAACAATGGTCACTGATCAATGACCCTACGATCGATGATTCTGACCCTACGGTCGACGGGTTCTGCGACTGTAGCCATCGACCGTGTAAGACCCGTATCGAACTAACCAGTCTTACCACCATGTATCAGGTTTTCCTATCATGGTCGGGCCAAGTGGACCAAGTGCATGAGAAAACCATAAGCTCAGGTATGAAATTTAACCCAAAAACAGTCAATTATGAGCATGTGGTCGCATACCTAAACAGGTGTGATCGACCACACCTCAAAATAATGCAACCACAGGAATTTAGGTCGTATGGTCGCATGTTTCAGAGGGTGTGGTTGACGGGTTCTGTGACCCCACCTCTGATTACAAGGATTCTAGACAGAACCGAATTTAGGAAACCTTCCTAATCCGAAGGGGGTTCTTTCCTAAACTCAGTAGGGCTTATTATGGAGGGTTTTTCTCTATAAATAGGACGTCCCTTAGCCTCTTTTACCCTTTTAGAACTCAAACTGAAAGTGGGAGAAAGAGAAGAGAAGGAAGAGAAGGAGAATTGAAGAAGAAGACTAAGGAGGAAGAAAATTCAGAGAAAACTCTGAATCTTCAACAAGCTTAAGGTATGAAAACATTCCCCATGTTAAATTGAGAGCCTAGAATAGTTCATGAAAGAGATAGGATTTAAGTGAAACCTAAATCATCAATCCATGGATAAATTCCAAGAGAATCCATGGGAGGAAATTATGTGGACAATGGATTCTGTATAAAATACTAGTTCTAACCCATAGAACAATCATAGGAAGGACCATAATGATAAGCCAAGGAATCTGAGCATGAAGGAATTGGAGTTGAGAGTGAAAGGTCAACCATCACACGTGTGGTCGCACGTGTGGTCGCATGATGTGCGACCACACAAGACACACATATTCGACCACACACCCTCGGAAAGTTTCCAGGGAGGGTGTGGTCATATGTGTGGTCGCAGGATATGCGACCACACCCTACGACCACACGCCCTGTGGTCGCAGAAACTGAGACCACAGGTGCTGCCACACCTGTGAACCCTCAGTTTCTATTAGTCTAAATTCATGGGAATTAATTCTAATTTAAAATCTATAAATTTGTTAGGTTTCCAAGTGGTTTAAGAGTGAATTACAAAGCTTGAACGAGGATCTATTATCGACCAAAGGTGAGGGAACAAGACCTAAATTAATTGGCTAATAATAAACTATTTTTATTAATTGAGTCCAATGCATGAATGATTCTATGCTTGTATGCGTGTATTGTGTATTTCACATGTCATCCAATATTGCTTTTATTACTGTTTATGCATATTTAACTCAGTTTATTTATAACATGATGATGATGATGATGCTAGGAATAGGCATGTGAATGTATGTGTGTGGTTAATGTGTTTGATGCGAGTGGAGCATCAGGGGGAGGACGTGACACTGTGGTTCATCCTGGTCACCAAACTCTAGCTCTATCTCTACTCAAGTCTTGTCCGCTGACATTGTCGTATCGTGTCACACCCTAATTCTGCACTATTCAGAATGGTGTGATGAACCGCTAATAAACCAACATTTAACTAGGATCTCGAGTAGGCTATATCCGTTTTATCTAAACCTCATACATCCATATTCATAATCAGAGTAAATACACAATAGCGGAAGTCTTATAATAAAATGAACTGAGAATCTACTGTGATATTAATATTTAAATAGCAAATTATTTTGTATCAACTGAGACATAAATAAATATCAAATACATGTCCATAATAAATCCAAATAAAGAAAACTAAGAAAATATCTAATCAAATACATATGAGTTGCACTCGCAAGAGTAGTCATGTGTATCCACTTCAGCTTCAACTTCCATCGCCGCTACGTTTCCGTACGCTGGAGCATTTACATAATCTTCAACGGTAAAACCTGCATCATCAACTAAAAATATTCGACATCGAGGGGTGAGCACACATCATGGCTCAGTGAGCAAACAAAACAATGCAATAGTACATATGCATGCAATCAATTCATATCTTTGGTCTGGTTTATAGTTTGCAATGCGCAATAGAAAGGTTGGGTAGTCAAAGGTTAATGTTTATTGACCCCGCCTCTATACACAGGGTGTGGAAGTCCGCCCAAAGGTTAACGTTTATTGTCGTCCCCATCCACCCTAATCATGAACATTATACAACAAAAGTTAACGTTTATTGTTGTATAGTGCCATACCAACACGTAAGCCCCTGCTGGCGAGGGCTTGCAAACTGGGCTCGCAACTAACCAATCCTAATGCCAAATAGTGTATCCAAGGCCTCACCCCAGCATCCCTCAGAATGTCCATAGAGATAGAGCTAAGGCCCCCCGATAGAGTCAGAGACTACAAGGACCGAGACCACCTCCCTTGATACTCTATGACATAATAGTTCTGCTAAAGTAATGGCGATACGACGATGCTAATGCACAAGACTTGAGTTAGAGATAGAGCTAAAGTGTTGAGACCCGCCAAAGGTTAACGTTTATTGACGTTCTCATCACACCTCCCCTGATACTCGCTCGCACCAAGTACACCAACCACACATAGACAATCACATGCCTATTCCTGTCATCATCATCATCACCATGTTATAAATAATAAAATAAATATGCATGAACAAGTAATAGAAATATTGGATGATATGTTGTATGCACATTACAAACATATTCGCATAGAATCAAGCATGGCATTGGACTCAAGAAAAGAGAAAACAGTTTGTTATTAACCAATTAGTTTAGAGTTTCGTTTTCTCACCTTAGCTTGTTAATAGATCATCTTCCAAGATTTAGTATCACCTTTATAATGTTATTATATTGCTAGAAGACCTAACAAAGTCGATAAAATTTAATTATAATTTATTCTAATTTTTAAAAACCATTCTGTTAACTGAGGGTCGGAGGTAGGGTCGGAGTCATGATCGACCCTGGGTGCGACCCTCCCCAAATCTGAACTTCTAGAACCCTGAGGGTCGATACTCAGGTCACATAGGGTCGGATGGTCATCGACCCTCTATGCGACCCTCGGTAGGTTTTGGTCAATTTTCCTCCTTTTAATCCATTCTTCGTGTTTGGGGTCCTATGGTTTGCTCCTACAGTCCATTCAACATGCATTCCATGGTCTAGAACCATGAATCACCCACCTAAATAGCTTTCATGTATTCTCCCATGGTTTTCCATAAAAACCTAACCATGGGTTGATGGTTTGGGTTTCTCCGAGATCATACTCTCATCATTATCTAACCTAAGGCCTGTAGAAACTCATGGAATTAGTATCCATACCTGAGAAGAACACTCCTTCTCTGCAACTCTTCTCCTTTTGCTTCCTTCTCTACCTTGTTTCTCTTCTTCTTCTCTTCCTTCTCTTCTCTTTCTCTCAATTCAATTAGGGTTGTAAAAGGAGTGAAAGAGGCTTAGGGACGTCCTATTTATAGAGTAAAAACATCCTAAAATAATTCTCTTTGAGATTAGGAAAGAGTCCTAATCGAAATTATGAAAATTTCCTAATTTCAGTTTCGGCGGCAACTGAGGGTCGATGCGAGGGTCGATGATCCCGTCGACTCTTGGTTTCCTAAAGTGTCCGACCCTCCCTGTAAAACAGAGGGTCTGACTTTCTGTCTTGGGGGGTCTGACCCTCCCTCGCTGGGTATGCGACCCTCCCTTTAAATTGAGTGTTTTTAGGTCGATTTGATACCTGGGATCACGATCTCCTTCACGCCCTTGGTCCATTTGACTTGACCATGATGGGTAAACCTGGTTCAAGGTGATAATACCAGGTTAGTTCGATACGGGTCTTACATATCGCCATTACCTTAGCAGAACTATTACGTCGTAGGGCATCAGGGGAGGTGGTCTCGAACCGTGTAGTCTCCGACTCTGCCGGGGGGCCTTAGCTCTATCTCTATGGACGTATTGAGGGATGCTGGGGTGAGGCCTTGGATACACTTTTTGATATTAGGATTGGTTAGTTGCGAGCCCAGTTTGCAAGCCCTCGCCAATAGGGGACTTACGTGTTGGTATGGGTAGGGCATCAGGGGAAGTGTCATGCGATGTTTGATCTGGGCACTTTAACTCTATCTCTATTCCATGATGGGTGCATGCGGGATGGAAATGGTGTTTGATCCATTGGGCAGCTTCACACACTCGTGTATAGAGGTGCGGCGGTCACCTATCCTTTTTATTGCACATTGCAAACTTATGAACCAGACCAAAGATATGAATTGAATGCATGCATATGTTTGTTGCATTGTTTTGTTTGCTCACTGAGCCATGATGTGTGCTCACCCTTTCGACGTCGAATATTTTTAGTTGATGATGCAGGTCCTACAGTAGAATATTATATGAATGCTCCAATGTACGGGCATGTTGTGGCGATGGATGCAGAACCTACGATGGAGTCGCATGATTCGTCGTGCGAGTGCAACTCATGCATTTTTTATTAGATTATTTGTTGGATTATTCAGAAGATGTAATTGATTAATTTATTTTATTTTATGTCATAGTCTTTTGGAGATAATTGGATACTTTATTTTATGTTATCACTGTTAGATATTCAGTTCATTAATATTAAAGACTTTCGTTATTGTTTATTTACTCTGATTATGGTTGTGGTTGTGTATGGTTTAAGCAAAGGGACACAGCCTATTTGAGATCTTGGTTGAACCGTTGGATCATAGATGGTTCATCACACCATTCTGGTTGGTGCAGAATTGGGGTGTGACAACTTGGTATCAGAGCTCTCGAGCCCTGTCTATTAAACCGGTATACTTCCATAAAAATTTATGAACTGAGTTAGGATAAAACTTAAAAACTGTAATAAGAACACACCATAAGCACCTGTGTTGTATGAGACAAAAATTAAGAAAGAGAATAATACACATATAAGATGAGAATCAAGTTTCATATATACATCGAATAAGAATAAAAACAAAATATATTCGAATCAGAGTACGGTCCACAATCCGGACAGTTACTCTGTAAAACAAGTAAAAAAGAAATGAATGCATCATGGAGCTGGAGGTGTAGGAGGAGGAGGTGCCTCATGATCTCGGTCATAATCCTCAGCATACACCCTCGTAAGCCAGGCTACCTGAGTCTGGGTCACCTGGAGTCTAGCTACCAGATCTGCCACCTGCTGATCAGTAGCACGCTGGGCCTCCCGAATCTCACGCAGCAGCCCCATCACGTCATCTGGTGGTGGGTGCGAAGGACCAGCTAAGTATGAAGGAACCCGAGAAGGGCCAGCTCCAGTGGAATGCAGTGGTGATGGAGGAGGTATGGCATCTACATCCATGAACATACACGATCATCATCCTCAGCATCACCCCCATGGACCTCTGCTGCTGGTGCTACTGCCACCTCCGCGTTTGCTATCTCTACCCGAGTGGGGACGCACCATAGCATTCTTTTCCTCGTCACTGACCTACGCATTACGCATCCCCATCTTGTAGATGGCCTCCCAGTCAAGGTCAGTCGAGAAGGTGTCCTCATGAATCCTCTCATCCACTAAGTCAACATGCAGGCAAGTGAGCAGGATAGTGATCAAACGCCCATAGGGTAGGTTGCCCATCTGACTAGGCATCGTAGCATGGTGCATCGTCCTGATGATAATGTATGGAAGGCAGACGGGTTTCCTAGTGCAGATACAATATAGAAGATTCTGGGTCAACTGGGAAACCTTCTCATAGTGCACACTCTGAGGAATTAGGTTGTGCTGAATAATCTTGCAGTACACCCGAGGTTCCGGCCATAGGCTGATTGCCTTCATCTCCCAGCGATCATCCCTAAGAAGTTGGCGGTCAATCTCTGCATGCATCATCACAGATAGGAACTGGGGTTCCTTAGGTGTACAGTATACTAAGGGGCCATCGTTTGATACACCTAGGGGATCAGCCAACTCCTGGCAGTTAAAGGAGATCTCCAATCCTTTAACATAACTAGTGATCCTGAGCTCCCTACCCCTGTCTGTATCATTTGAATCACCCACTACTTGAAGATTGCAATAAAACTACTTCACCAGTGGCAGGACAGGTGCAACCCTCATACAAGATCACAGGGAGCCAACCCATATCACCAAAGGCACCCTCCACATTAAACAAGGCTAAATTAGCCAGGTTTACACAACGACCCCCTTTCATCTTTTTACGCTCATAACGAGTATACTGAGTCTCTGCTTCATTGGACCGGAAGTGAAGAGGATCATGAACTCTGGGGACCTTGGTGCGAGCCATGTTATCTGCAAAGACACAGACCAACAAGCAAGATATTAATTATAGAAAAAAAATCAAATGCCAAAAGCCTCACTTTTCACCCAAACAGTTGGGCAGGAGGGCTTACGTATGTTCCAAACCATTCTGTAAGGCTCATACAGTTGGAAATTTAAACTAGGAAGATCAAATTTGAAGAAATTTAGACAATTTGGAAAAAATCCCGAAAATTAGACCAAAAATAGAAAATTTCAAGTTTCTCATAAACTAACCGATGAAACTCAAATTTTCTTGAGGGCTTTCATCCATTGTGTAGCCAATAGCAAAAGCCCCCAATAAAAATCACATTTTTATAGTTAAAAAAATTTTAATTTGAAGAAAATGCTATAAATGGGGAAAAACCTAGTTTTGAAAGCTTAAAAATGAGGACCAGTAGAGAATATACCTGAAGCAATGGAGCGGAGGTCGTGAATGGAAGAAAGAATCACCAAACACGAGTGGTCAACACTGTAGCGACTCAGTGGAAGCGAGTTGAGTTGAAAGCAAAAGAGAAAGTGGGAAATGACTCCAAAAATCAGGTTTAAGAACCTGATTTGGGGTCGTGTGGTAGCAAAATTCAACCAAATATGCGACCACACGACCGACCCTACGATCGACCACAGGCTCTTGGTGAGCTGACAGACTTCATGTGGTCGGACCCTGTGGTCGCACATATTGCGACCACACGATCGACCATAGGCTCTCGGTGAGCTGATAGGGTTTTGTGAGGTTGCATACCCTGTGGTCGGACATATTGTGACCCCACCATCGACCCCACTATGGAAAATGTTGTATTTTGACTGAATGACTTCGTAATTTGAAATTTTACAATGATTAATTGGATTTTGACATGGGAATGACGTATATTATGATTGTCTCACATGTTCTGTGATTTTTCAGACACTACCACCACTGAAAACAGGAAATGGTTGGGCGAAGAGTAACCAGGCAAGGACGTAATCTAATTCCACCACCACCACTTGTGGAGGAAAATATCCATGAAAACCCTGAAAGACAAGAGAATCAGAATGTGGTACCACCAAGAGCTAATGACCAGGCTAATCCTATAAACTTGCCAGCCCCACCTACAGATTTGGCTACAGCAGTAATGAACCTAGCACAACAGCTGCAGCAAATACAACAAGTACAAGCCAATATGTCAAGCTGCTATGGGAATGGCTTTTCCAGCTGCACATACTACACCTATACCAGCTAGACAAGCTAGCACCGTACCAGGGGGTAGCAACACGGTACCTCAAGCACCTCAAACGCCAATTGTACAAGCTCCAGTACAAAATCCTGAGGTAGCCCAAGGCAATTACCAGTATCAACCACCTATATATGGAGCCTATGCTCAGTTTCAGTTGGATCATTCTCGATTGATTGAGCGTTTTCTGAAGATGAAGCCTAAGGAGTATAATGGTAAGCCAGCGGATCCTTTGTGGCTAGCTCACTGGATCGACGAGATGAAAAGGAACTTCATGATGATGACTGTTAATGAGGAGGAAAAAGTATTGTGTGCCACATTTATGCTGAAAGGCGATGCACACCACTGGTGGAAGTCTACTCGGAGTTATCTGTTGACCAAGCACGCCTAATTGACCTGGGCTATCTATAAAGAGGCATTCTTCGAGAAATATTTTCCCAGAAGTTTCAGAGACGCTATGGAAAGAGAGTTCCTAAGTTTGTATCAGGGACAGATGACCCTGGATACATATCAACAGCGTTATAAAGAACTGTTTTTCTTTGCTCCCTCTAGCATGCAGGAGGTGTAAGAACCATGCTCTAAAACCCGGTTTAACCATGGTTTTATGCGATGACAGGTGCCCCAATCATAACTGGACCGGAAATCGAAGCCGGGCAAGGGACCACGCAAGAAGCCGGGTGAAGAACCAATCAAATTCAGGTACGAAAAATGTGTAAAAATGGCTAAGTGCATACCGGTCTCACCATACCGGTCTCACCATACCGGATGCACTATCCTGCAACCGGTATGGCATACCGGTCTCACTATACCGGTTGCACTATCCTGCAATCGGTATGTACAAGACCGGTATAGTCGGAGCGGTTGGAGTCCGTCTCCAGCTTGTGTTGCTCTCAAAATGGAAACTTTAAGTTTCCATATGAGGGGGGAAGCGTGCCTTGGACGGCCTCCCTCTATTAATAGAAGGGGAGAAACTCCGTGAACCCCTTTGTTCGGAGAAGGAGTTGAGGAGGTTCAAGGAGGAAGACGCCGCCAAGGAAGGAGCTGCCGGTGGAGGAACACGCCGCCAACAGACAACCGCTACCGGTAAAGTGCTCTATCCTTCCTGTAGTGTTGATTATCGGATCGGAGCCGCGAAGCGGCGTGAGATCTGATGGAAAATGCTTAGATTCCTTTCGTCTTTCTTTCGGATCTGGTTGGTTTTTGGCATTCTAGCCAAGATCCGTAGGACCCTTCAGAGACTGGACCTTAGGAATTGATAGGGGAGACCCTTAGGATCTACCCGTAGGGTGGATCTGATGATTTGTGCCCTAGATGCCTTTCCTATCTCTTTTTCGGATCTGGGACGCTATGCGGCGTTCTAGCCGCGATCCGTAGGACTTTATGGGGATCGGACCTTAGCAGAAGATAGGTGAAACCTTAGGGAGCTACCGTGGAGACCTCGCTCTCGGAAATCATGCCGTAGGGTATACCCTTGGGAGAGTCCCACGGTATGGGCCGCGGTGTATACCGCTGGCACCATACCGGTCGCACTCAGCCAGATCTGAGTGAGACCGGTATGTGTGCATCCGGTATGCATACCGCTGGCACCATACCGGTTGCACTCAGTCAGATCTGAGTGAGACCGGTATGTGTGCATCCGATAAGTATACCGGTCTCACCATACCGGTTGCACTATCCTGCAACCGGTATGTGCGAAACCGGTATGTGTTCCGAGCCCTGTTTGTTTGGGAAAGCCAAGTTTTGGCTTCTAAAACTCTAATAAATGGAAATTAACATGTAATTATGATTGTGTAGGACTTGTATGTGAAACCTCTGACGCCAAAAAGGATTGATACCACACGTCAGGTAAGGGACAAGACCCGAAACTTAAATTAAAGATTTAATAATAAACCTTAGAGAGCTCTTTTATTTTCTGTATCAATTTATATGCTTGTTTGATGGATTGTGCATATCACATGTCATGTAGTGTAAATTCTATTTGATTTATCTGTTCATGCATTTCATATGCTAGTTGTGATGGATGTTAGACATGTGATTGTTTTAGTTGGAGTGTGGAATGGAAAGGGCCGGGGGCCTGGGATCATTCCTCACCCCGACACCTTTCAGTAGCACCTTATCTTAGCATGCTTGGTATGGGTGGGGTATCAGGGGGAGGTTATGGCAGGTGGTCTCCGATGTTGACGTTGATCTGGCCACAGCGATGTGGCATGGTGATCTCCGATGTCGACGTTGACCTGGCCATGACGCTCTAGCTCTATCCTTATGCCATAGGGAGCGATGTTGGGATAGGGCCTACTTGCGTATAGTTCCATCTTGGTATGCTTGTTGCGGGTAGGGTATCGGGGGGGAGGTGAGGTAATGTGGTCTCCACTGGCCCGCACGCTCTAGCTCTATCCCTATGCCGTAGACGGCTGTACTAGGGTGGAGCCTACTTGTATTGACATCTAGGACTGGTTAGAAACGGAACCCACTTGCAAGCCCTTGCCAATAGGGGTTTAGGTATTGGTACGGTATGGGGTATCAGGAGGAGGACGTGGGATTGTGGTTCTTCCTGCCCGCCAGACTCGAGTCCTATCTCTATACCGGAGTGAGTGATGTGGGGCAACAATAGTAGTGTGGTAGGTGCCTGACTATTGGGTGTGCTCACACTCTCGTGTATGGAGGTGCGGTGGCCGCCAAACCTTACCATAGCACAATTGCAAGTTATACCTGGCCCAAATTGTAATGTTAACTCATGCATGTGGATGTTGCATTGGTCTTGTGCTTTACTGAGCTGTGTTGTAGCTCACCCCGATATATATATCTCTTTTCAGATTTGGATGCAGGGTATACGGTGGAGGACTTCGTGACCGCCCCAGCCTACAGTACGATGGCTGCCCTGGAGACACAGAGTGTGGAGGACGAGCATGATGCGTTATGCGAGTGCTCCTTCTGTGTCTTTCCTCTTTGATTCGGTTATTTTTAGTTAAAGCTTTGTAATAAAATAATATTTAAATTCTGATGGATGATGGAATAATTGGATTAATTATTTTAATTTATCATTTAGTTCAGCTCATTGTTATAATTATTTCCGCTGCTAGTATTACTCTGGATTTTGTTGGTTTGCTCAGGGATGATTGGTTGACACGGTCTTTCGAGATCCTGGTGTGAACCGTGGTTTAGTACCGGTTCACTCACACTTCCCGGTTCAGCCGGATTGGGGTGTGATAACTTGGTATCGAGCCCTAGGCTCTCGTCGCCTAATCATTCTACAGCCATCTGTGTCCAATGAGCTGAGTTAGGAAAGTTAAAAAAATTTAATAAAAACGCACCATAAGCTTGCTTGTTGTTTGAGACTTAAGAAAGATGCATAATACACTATTAATGGAAGAACATAAATAATTACTGAAGGAATTAAAGAAAAACAAATTAACCATTTCCTAAAAATTGTCTTCAATTACAAGTAAACTACAGAGTACGGTCCACAGGTCGGACAGTTACTCTATTAACAAAATAAAATACGTGAACATCAAGCAAAAATCTAGTCGGGCTATGGTGGAGTAGCGGGCTGGATGGGACCGGGTCCGTTATATCATAGTCTCGCTCGTATACCTCCCCCGAGCCGGTGGACCGGGCCCCGAGTGACCCGTAAGCTGCGTGCCGGCGCGCCCCAACTCCCGACCCATCTCTCCCGTGAGACCGGGATGTCTCTCCGAGTATCCGGGGATGACTCTCTGGGTGTCCCCGAGCTCGGTGAGCATGCGAATGGAAAGGTCCGAAGATGAATGGGGTGGAAGCAGTGGCGGCATGCGCCTAGCTGATCTAGGAACCGGAGCGGGTCTAGAAGTGCCCAGCAACCGTAGGGTTTGTAGAAGGACGTGGTGGTACCGTAGTCGACGGGTACCCCGCTGGTTCAGGAATGGGGTCAGACCTAGATGTACTCGGGGCAGACGGCCCGGAAGACTCTGGCTGTGGTGAATGCCGAGGTGCGGGTCTTTGGGATGTCCTCCATGTGGGTGTCCTCATCGTCCCCCATCTCGGCGACATTTGTTGCTTCTGCAGTGCCGCCGCGGCAAGGGCCGCATGGTTTTCGGGCGGGAGGGGACGAGCCTATAACTCCTCATCACCGAGCTCTAGGTCGTCCATCTCGCATCTTGTAGATGGCCTCAGCATCAATATCTGAGTTCATGGTCACCTCCCTAGGTGCCTCTCCCTGCATACTAACACCCAAACGTTGTAGTAGTGCCGTAATCAACCTACCATATGGAAGGTTACCTGACACATCAGGCATCGCCGTAGTGATCATAACCCGCATGATCAGGTAGGGCAGACAAACCCGGTACCTGGAGGCAACGCTGTAGGTAATGAACTGGGTCAACTGAGATACCTCTCCATAATGCCCACTCTGAGGGACGATATTATGCTGAATGATCCGGCAATATAGGCGAGGTAAGGGATGAAGATTTGAGGCCGACATAACCCGACCTGGTATTAATATCTGCACGGCTATCATCGCCCTGTGTACTCATCAAGGTACCCTTTGACCCTGGGGGCACAGTAAACAAGGTCCCCATTGTCTGGAACCCCTAGTAGAACGGCTAGTTCTGCTGTGTTGAAGGAGATTACCACCCCTTTCACATAGCTCGTGATGCGCAGACTTCTAGCATTGTCCCAGTCATCCACATCTCCTTCCACCTCTAGGTTGGAGAAAAATAGCTTTACCAGATTTGGGCGGGTGCGTTCTCGATACTGAATGACGGGTAACCACCCCAAAATCCCAAAAGCCAACGCTACATCAAAGCGATGGAGATGCTCCAGGTTGACGTACCGGCTGGATTCTATGTTTTTGGACTGAAACCAATCAAACCGTGAAGCGGCCGTCGCCGAACGAAAATACCTCTCGTTATACGAGGTGGCTGGGGGAGGCGTGCTGCTCATTGTGTTTGATGGAACGTCTCCTTGAAGTGTGAAAATTATATAACCTGTGAAATCAAGGAAACGTAACGGTTAGTCTTAAATTATGAGAAAATTTCGGCAGAGTAACGGCTGTAAATGGTGTAAAAGCCTCGAACTCACCCAAAAGTTTGGGGAGGAGGACTTATGTAACCCCCACTCTCTTCCATCAAACCAAACTTAGGCATACCAGGTGAAAATTGGGAGAAATCAAACAAATTCAAGAAAAATCAAAATTTTTCCCAAAACCTAGGTTAAAATCGAGTTTTTGTTGATTTCTTGCAAACCAACCGATGGAACTCCAAATAGATTGAGGGGTTTTACTCAGAGGGACCCCAAGAACCTTTTCCAAGCAACAAAAAGAGTTTTCCACGGTTGGAATTCCTCAATTTGAGAAAAGTTAAGTTTTGGGTAAAAAGACAATGTAAAAATCATCTAAAGAGAGAAAGAGAGAAGAAGCTTACCTTTTTAGTCGATGTGGAGACTCTTTCAAGAGTGAAAACCGATCCTAAGGACTCCGGATGCACTGTAGCAACTCGGAGAAGCGGAGAGAAATCGCCACCGGAGTCTAAACCAAAGAGAGAATGAGGAAAAGACAAGAAAAATCATGATTTTAAAGAGATTTTTTTTCTGTCTTTTGGTATACCGGTCGCACTATCCTGCGACCGGTACCTCCCTGCGGTACCGTGCGACCGGTACCTGCTGTGAGGTATACCGGTCTCGCTATCCCGCGACCGGTACCTCCCAGCGGTACACCGCGACCGGTACCTGCTGAGAGGTATACCGGTTGCGCTATCCTGCGACCGGTACCTCCCAGCGGTATGGTCCGACCGGTATGGGCAAAAAGGGGTTTTTCTCCCCGAAAGTCCAGTACCTTGCCAAGAAACTCCAGAGGTATTTGGATTGTACAAATCGATATCAAAAACTTTTTGAACGGGGGGTTTTTCGACCCTATGACTGTGTAAGTTGGTGAAATGAGGGTTATCTTGTAAATTGAAAAAAATTTAGCCTGATTACTTTCTGTTACTTTATCCCTTTCCCTGCCACCCTTGTTAGATACTAAATGCACATGTTGAGGCTATAAATTGTTGGGATACATTTTTCTAAATTGCTCCATGTGTTTTGATGTATTCAGGTTCTTACAAGGCAGAGTAAAGTACCAATGGCAAGAGGTAATGGTCGTAGGTTTCCGCGCAGACGTCATCGCTCAAGGACGCCTGTTATAGACAGGAGTTCAGGTGCACGAGAACTCAAGGTCAAGAAGAGAGGATAAGTGGGGAAGAGCGGAACCCCCCGAACGCAACCGAGAATTTAAGGCAGGCGAGTGAAGAGTCGCCATCCCAGGGGCAGCCATCTTCAAGCTCCGAAACAAAGATGGAAAATTTTATGTCTAGTATGGCGGCACAGCAAAAGAAGTTTTTTAAAGAAATAACCAAAATGCTCAGACCACCTAAGCCTGTACCAAGACCTACGGATGTGCCGGTCACCGGTGCAGGGAAATGTTCAAGCAACACCGTGGGGGTAAACACGCACTAATTGGAATACCAACATAGCAAGAACCACCCGTCACACCGAGCCTCACCCGGTTACCGGCACACCAGGATATAATCAAGACCACGGAGGGTATCGGGGACAGTACCAGGGTCCATATCCCGGTGCACACTATGGTGGCTATCGGGAGGCGGTCGGGGTGGCTACGCTTATCAGCCACAGTGGTATGGACAGGCGTCGTATGCTCGGAACAGCCTTGCTAAGGCGGTGGATGGGTTCTTGAAGCTTAAACCACCCACATTTACGGGGAAGTTCGGGAAAGCACCGTGGCCCGCCACGGTGGATATCAGAGATGGAGAAAAATTTCAGGTTGTTGGACTGTCAGGATGAAGATAAGGTCTTGTATGCTACTCACATGTTGAAGGAAGAGGCCAATGGGTGGTGGAATTCCATTCGTAGGTACTTGGAAACCAAGCACCAGGTTATCACCTGGCCTATATTCAAAGAAGCCTTCTTCGACAAATACTTCCCCAGGAGTTTCCATGACCAGATGGAGAGGGAATTCCTAAATCTACAGCAATCACAGATGACTGTAGAGGCGTATCAGCAGAAGTATGAGGAGTTGTTCTTCTTCGCTCCCACCAGCATGCAAGAGGAAGAGACTAAGACTCACCGTTTTACCATGGGACTGCGAGGCACAATCGAGAGAACATGTTATAGGTCGAGGTTTGGTCATTTACAATGAAGCGCATCGGTGGCTTGTGTCATTGAGTCAAGCCAGAGGGACAGCTTTGTGGCCCAGAACCGAGGTTTGAAGAGGCCGAATACCGAATTCCAAGGTGGAGGCGGACGAGGCAACAGGCCATACCGTCCATTCAGGCCGCAAGCTAGTACCATACCTCCTAAATCGGCTCCTGCAATGGCTTCGCAAGCAACGGGGCCGGCCCCTAACGTCAAGTGCTAGGCAATCAACGGTGGGGCACTATGCCGATCATGCCCGCAACCCAAGAAGGAGCAGCGAGTTGGGCAAGGTATATGCCGTTACTACTGAGGAGGCAGCCGCATCACCAGATGTGGTTACAGGTATTATTTACACTTCCTCCTAAATTGTTGCATTACTTGTTGCATATTTAAATCTAAAAAGGGAATTTTAATTTTACAACCTCAGGAACAGTAAATATAGCAGGGATACCTGCAAGGGTCCTGTTTGACTCTAGGGCCACTCATTCATTTGTCTCAGTATCCTTCGGGAAAGGGCTAGGACATCCCATCAAGACCTTACAACCAAGTCTGCTAGTTCGGTCACCAATGGGGATCGAGGTGGTATTAGAAGACTATTATGGACCTTGCCCAGTGTGTATTGAGGGACGAGAACTTGAAGCCAATTTAGTCCAACTGGAGATGTCAGATTTTGATGTTATTCTGGGGATGGACTGGTTAGCTAAACACTCGACAAACCTGCTATGTGCTGAGAAAAAGTTGATGCTCAAGGACAGCGATGGGAATGAGTTTTAGTTCAAAGGGGTTAAGCTGCCAAGAAAGAGGAAGCTCATACTCTCAACCTTAAAAGCAAAGAGGTGCTTAGAGAAAGGAGGAGTAGGATATCTTGTGTCAGTGGTTGATGTGACCGCTGAAACACCGAAATTGGAAGACATCCAGGTCGTACGGGAGTTCCCCGATGTGTTTCCGGAAGAATTACCGGGGTTACCACACCGACGGGCTACCGAGTTTGTGATAGACTTACTACCGGGGGTGGCGCCCGTGTCTAAGGCTCCATACGGGATGGCTCCTACCGAAATTGAAAGAATTAAAAACCCAACCGCAGGAACTTTTAGACAAGGGGTTTATACGACCAAGCATCTCACCTTGGGGGAGCAACTGTACTCTTTGTGAAGAAAAAGGATGGCAAGGTGTCTTTGTGCATGGACTATCGAGAGTTGAACAAGCTCACTATCAAGAACAGGTATCCACTACCTAGAATAGATGACCTGTTTGATCAGCTGCAAGGTTCAAGTGTGTTTTCAAAAATTGACCTAAGGTCTGGGTATCACCAGTTAAAGATTAAGGACTCAGACATCCCAAAGACCGCCTTCAGGACACGGTATGGACACTACGAGTTCCTTGTGATGTCCTTTGGATTGACTAACGCACCATCATCATTTATGGAATTAATGAACCGAGTATTCCATGACATGTTGGATACATCGGTTATAGTTTTCATTGATGACATCCTTGTATACTCCAAAGACCAGGAGACGCATGCAGTGCATCTCAGAGCCGCATTACGTAGACCGAGGAAAGAAAAGTTGTATGCAAAATTCAAGAAGTGCGAGTTCCGGTTAGATGAAGTGGCCTTCCTTGGTCTCGTGGTGTCAGCTGAAGGAATCAAGGTAGACCCCAGCAAGATTTCAGCCATAGTCAGTTGGGAGGCACCGAAGACAGTCGCTGAAATTTGTAGTTTCCTAGGCTTGGCTGGATACTACAGAAGGTTTGTGGAGAACTATTCCAAGATTGCTGTTCCACTCACCAAGTTGACCAAAAAGGGGCATAAGTTCATATGGTCGGATGAGTGCAAGAAATGTTTCCAGACGTTGAAATCAAGGTTGGTATCGGCACCTATACTGACAATTCCAGCTCCAGACCGCCCATTTACACTATATACAGATGCTTCAAAGGACTTGAATATGAGGCGGAGGAGGTGGTTAGAGTTGCTCAAGGACTATGATCGCGATATCCAGGTATCACCCCGGTAAGGCCAACATAGTAGCTGATGCACTAAGCGAGGAAATGGGCATCGAACCCCGAGCGGGACCAAGTACTAATGCAGCATTGGGCGCCGTTGTTGTTTCGAAACATCGGGGACGAAGAGCAGCACCTAATTGAGTCAACTGATGATCCCATTGAGCAAGGGTTGATACACAAGGTTTACCTTAATGTTTGCAAAGCATTAAAGATTCTGCCCGACCGAAGGAGGAATTAAAGGCAGCAGTCTTACAGGACCCATACCTCGGGACGGTTCAAGAGGATTTGGAAAAGGGTCGAGCCAATCCCGACTTTACGCTAGATGCGGACAAGGTACTCGGATATCGTGGGCGTTTGTGCATACCGAGGATGAAGATCCGGAAATCCGGAATCGGATTATATTGGAAGCTCACGCCACTCCATATTCAATACACCCGGCAGCACAAAAATGTACCACGACTGAAAAGGTTGTACCGGTGGAGGGAATGAAAGCCGATGTGGCTCGACATGTGTTCCAATGCTTAAACTGTCGCCAAGTCAAGGCGGAAAGACGTAGACCTGCGGGACTACTACAACCATTGCCCGAGCCCGCGTGGAAGTGGGATTGTATTACCATGGACTTCGCCACCGGTCTACCCATGACTCGAGGTCGTGTGAATGCGGTATGGGTAATTGTGGATCGCCCAACCAAAACCGCTAGATTTATCCCTGTCGGACCCCAGTATACCATGGACAAGTTGGCAAGGTTGTATGTGGACAACATAGTCGGACTCCATGGGGTCCCGGAAAGTATTGTGTCCGACGGAGACCCCCGCTTCACATCCGGGTTCGGGAAGGACTGCGGAAGGCAATGGGAACGAAATTGAAGTTTAGCACAGCCTTCCACCCTCGAGACGGATGGTCGGTCGAAAGGACCATCCAGATTTTAGATACGATCCAGATGGCCCCATACGAGGCTTTGTATGGTAAGAAATGCCGGACACCTCTATTATGGGATGAAGTCGGTGAAAGAAGAATCGTTGGACCTGAATTTGTAGAAGAAACCTGCAAAGCAGTGGATCAAATCAGGAACCGGGTAAAGACAGCTCAGGTGCGTCAGAAGCACTATGCCGATAACAGGCGGCGTGATCTTGAATTCATGGTAGGTGATAAAGTGTTTTTGAAGGTATCACCAGTGCGAGGCCTGAAGCGGTTCGGCAGAAAAGGAAAATTGTGTCCAAGATATGTGGGGCCCTATGAAATTCTGTCCCGGTGCGACAAGGTGGCCTATCAACTTGCATTGCCACCGGCAATGTCTAGCGTCCACGATGTCTTCCATGTGTCCCTACTGAAGAAGTATGTGCGAGATTCTTCGCATATCTTTGTTGCTGATCCTCCAGAGTTGACAGAAGACTTAACCTTTGAGGTAGTGCCAATCTAACTCCTTAGCAGAAAGGTAGAACATCTTCGAAGGCGGGATATCTACTATGTCAAGGTGCTTTGGAAAAGTCAGGACGTAGAGGAAATTACTTGGGAAGAGGAGGATGCCATGCGACAAGAATACCCCCGTCTTTTCGACTCTGAAGGTACGTACAATTTCGGGGACGAAATTCTTTTAAGGGAGGGGGATTTGTAATGTAAGACCTACATGCAAATTTTGGGGACGAAATTTCTTTTAAGGGTGGTAGAGTTGTAAGAACCGTGCTCAAAAACCCGGTTTAACCATGGTTTTATGCGATGACAGGTCCCCTAATCATAACCGGACCGGAAATCGAAGCCGGGCAAGGGACCACGCAAGAAGCCGGGTGAAGAACCAATCAAATTCAGGTATGAAAAATGTGTAAAAATGGCTAAGTGCATACCGGTCTCACCATACCGGTCTCACCATACCGGATGCACTATCCTACAACCGGTATGGCATACCGGTCTCACTATACCGGTTGCACTATCCTGCAACCGGTATGTACAAGACCGGTATAGTCGGAGTGGTTGGAGTCCGTCTCCAGCTTGTGTTGCTCTCAAAATGGAAACTTTAAGTTTCCATATGAGGGGGGAAGCGTGCCTTGGACGGCCTCCCTCTATTAATAGAAAGGGAGACACTCCGTGAACCCCTTTGTTCGGAGAAGGAGTTGAGGAGGTTCAAGGAGGAAGATGCCGCCAAGGAAGGAGCTGCCGGTGGAGGAACACGCCGCCAACAGACAACCGCTACCGGTAAAGTGCTCTATCCTTCCTGTAGTGTTGATTATCGGATCGGAGCCGCGAAGCGGCGTGAGATCTGATGGAAAATGCTTAGATTCCTTTCATTTTTCTTTCAGATCTGGTTGGTTTTTGGCATTTTAGCCAAGATCCGTAGGACCCTTCAAAGACTAGACCTTAGCAATTGATAGGGGAGACCCCTAGGATCTACCCGTAGGGTGGATCTGATGATTTGTGCCCTAGATGCCTTTCCTGTCTCTTTTCGGATCTGAGACGCTATGCGGCGTTCTAACCGCGATCCGTAGGACTTTACGGGGATCGGACCTTAGCAGAAGATACGTGAAACCTTAGGGAGCTACCGTGGAGACCTCGCTCTCGGAAATCACGCCGTAGGGTATACCCTTGGGAGAGTCCCGCGGTATGGGCCGCAGTGTATACCGTTGGCACCATACCGGTCGCACTCAGCCAGATCTGAGTGAGACCGGTATGTGTGCATCCGGTATGCATACCGCTGGCACCATACCGGTTGCACTCAGTCAGATCTGAGTGAGACCGGTATGTGTGCATCCGGTATGCATACCGCTGGCACCATACCGGTTGCACTCAGTCAGATCTGAGTGAGACCGGTATGTGTGCATCCGGTATGTATACCGGTCTCACCATACCGGTTGCACTATCCTACAACCGGTATGTGCAAGACCGGTATGTGTTCCGAGCCCTGTTTGTTTGGGAAAGCCAGGTTTTGGCTTCTAAAACTCTAATAAATGGAAATTAACATGTAATTATGATTGTGTAGGACTTGTATGTGAAACCTCTGACGCCGAAAAGGATTGATACCACACGTCAGGTAAGGGACAAGACCCGAAACTTAAATTAAAGATTTAATAATAAACCTTAGAGAGCTCTTTTATTTTTTGTATCAATTTATATGCTTGTTTGATGGATTGTGCATATCACATGTCATGTAGTGTAAATTCTATTTGATTTATCTGTTCATGCATTTCATATGCTAGTTGTGATGGATGTTAGACATGTGATTGTTTTAGTTGGAGTGTGGAATGGAAAGGGCCGGGGGCCTGGGATCATTCCTCACCCCGACACCTTTCAGTAGCACCTTATCTTAGCATGCTTGGTATGGGTGGGGTATCAGGGGGAGGTTATGGCAGGTGGTCTCCGATGTTGACGTTGATCTGGCCACAGCGATGTGGCATGGTGATCTCCGATGTCGACGTTGACCTGGCCATGACGCTCTAGCTCTATCCTTATGCCATAGGGAGCGATGTTGGGATAGGGCCTACTTGCGTATAGTTCCATCTTGGTATGCTTGTTGCGGGTAGGGTATCGGGGGAGGTGAGGTAATGTGGTCTCGGCCTGGCCCGCACGCTCTAGCTCTATCCCTATGCCGTAGACGGCTGTACTAGGGTGGAGCCTACTTGTATTGACATCTAGGACTGGTTAGAAACGGAACCCACTTGCAAGCCCTTGCCAATAGGGGTTTAGGTATTGGTACGGTATGGGGTATCAGGAGGAGGACGTGGGATTGTGGTTCTTCCGCCCGCCGGACTCGAGTCCTATCTCTATACCGGAGTGAGTGATGTGGGGGCACAAGTAGTAGTGTGGTAGGTGCTTGACTATTGGGTGTGCTCACACTCTCGTGCATGGAGGTGCGGTGGCCGCCAAACCTTACCATAGCACAATTGCAAGTTATACCTGGCCCAAATTGTAATGTTAACTCATGCATGTGGATGTTGCATTGGTCTTGTGCTTTACTGAGCTGTGTTGTAGCTCACCCCGATATATATATCTCTTTTCGATTTGGATGCGGGGTATACGGTGGAGGACTTCGTGACCGCCCCAGCCTACGATGCGATGGCTGCCCCGGAGACACGAGTGTGGAGGGACGAGCATGATGCGTTATGCGAGTGCTCCTTCTGTGTCTTTCCTCTTTGATTTGGTTATTTTCAGTTAAAGCTTTGTAATAAAATAATATTTAAATTCTGATGGATGATGGAATAATTGGATTAATTATTTTAATTTATCATTTAGTTCAGCTCATTGTTATAATTATTTCCGCTGCTAGTATTACTCTGGATTTTGTTGGTTTGCTCTGGGATGATTGGTTGACACGGTCTTTCGAGATCCTGGTGTGAACCGTGGTTTAGTACCGGTTCACTCACACTTCGGGTTCAGCCGGAATTGGGGTGTGACAGGAGGAAAATACTAAAACCTGAAGGTTCGTCATGGGACTTAGGGGAAGCATTCGGGAGCATGTTTTGGGGCTAGAAAAGAAAGTTTATAATGAAGCCGTACAGATTACTCGAGTGTTAGAATCGAGCCAGAGAGAAAGCTACTTTGCTCAGAATAGAGGTAACAAAAGGCCAAATGGAAATTCATATAACGGAGGGAACACAAAGACATTTAAACCCTTTCATACTCAAGGCTTTAATGCTGCAGCCAAGACTACTCCAACATTCCAACCTCAACAGAAGCAAAATAGTGAAGGAGTAAAATGCTATAATTGTAATCAAATGGGACATTAATCAAGGGAGTGTCCTAAGCCCAGGAAGCAGCTACAGCAAGGAAAAATTTATGCAGTTACATCTGAGGATGCTGCCGCATCGCCTGATGTGGTCACAGGTATGACCTGAACCTTTCAGTTTGTATTACCTTGTGTGAGCATGTAGACTAAATTAAAATAAATCACAGGTATCGTACCTATTAATGGCATACCCGCCAAAGTACTCTTTGATTCTGGAGCTACTCATTATTTTATATCTGTGTCATTTGGAAAGAAGCTAAATCTACCCCTCAGATCTTTAGACTATAAATTGCTTGTACGATCGCCTATGGGATTAGAAGTGGAATTAGAAAAAGGTTATGGACCATATCCAGTTCTTATCAGTGAGAAGATTTTGGATGCAACCTTGATTCAACTCGAGATGGCAGACTTTGACGTTATCTTGGGAATGGACTGGTTAGCTCAGCATCTGCAAACCTATTATGTGCAAAAAAGAAATTGACATTTAAAGACAAGGAAGGAGCAGAGTTTAGTTTTGCGAAAACCAAACCTTCCCGTAGATGAAAACTCATCCTCTCTGAATTAAAGGCTAGAAAATGCCTCGAGAAAATAGGAGTTGGGTATCTAGTATCCGTGGTTGATCTCACTAAGGAAGTACCACGAATGGAAGATATTGATGTTGTGCATGAATTTCCAGATGTATTTCCTAAGGAACTACCAGGACTACCACCCGACCGAGCGACAGAGTTTGTTATAGATCTTATACCCGAAGCCGCACCAGTATCTAAAACACCCTATCGAATGGCTCCTACTGAACTGAAGGAACTGAAGGTACGATTACAGGAATTACTGGACAACGGTTATATCAGACCCAGCATATCACCATGGGGAGCGCCAGTATTGTTTGTGAAGAAGAAGGACAGTAGTGTTCGTCTGTGTATAGACTATCGGGAATTGAATAAGCTTACAATCAAGAATCGGTACCCATTGCCTCGGATTGATGACTTGTTCGATCAGTTGCAAGGTGCCAAGGTGTTCTCCAAGATTGATCTTTGGTCAATATATCATTAGCTGAAGATTAAGGAAGGTGATATTTCAAAGACAGCATTCAGAACAAGATATGGACATTATGAAATTTTAGTTATGTCTTTTGGATTAACTAACGCACTCACAACTTTTATGGAACTCATGAATCGAGTATTCCATGATATGTTGGATACATCAGTCATTGTGTTTATTGACGATATATTGGTCTACTCCAAGGAAAGGAAACTCATGTCATGAATCTAAGAGCCGCTCTGCAGCAACTAAGAAAAGATAAGCTTTACGCCAAATTTACAAAGTGTGAGTTTTGACTAAATGAGGTCTCTTTCTTAGGTCATGTTGTATCCGCTGAAGGAATTAAAGTGGATCCTAGCAAGATTGAAGTCATTGTGAAATGGGAAGCACCTAAAAGTGTTGCAGAAATCAGAAGTTTCCTAGGTCTAGCTGGGTATTACCGATGATTCGTGGAATATTACTCTAGAATCGCCGTACCTCTCACCAGTTTGACTAGAAAGGAGAAAAGTTTGTTTTGACCGACAAATGTGAAGAAAGTTTTCAAACATTGAAAGCTAGATTGATATCTGCTCCCATCTTGACTATTCCTATTCCACGACAACCATTTACCTTGTACACTGATGCGTCCGGATTGGGTTTAGGATGTGTGCTTATGCAAGGTTTAGGATGTGTGCTTATGCAAGGAGAACAAGTAGTTGCGTATGCCTCAAGACAACTGAAGACGCATGAGAAAAACTATCCCACTCATGACTTGGAATTAGCAGCAGTAGTACATGTTGTTAAGATATGGAGACATTATTTGTATGGCGAGAAATTTCAGATTAAATCAGATCATAAGAGTCTTACTTGTCTTTTCAATCAGAAAGAGTTGAATATGAGACAAAGAAGATGGCTGGAATTATTGAAGTATTATGATTGCGATATCCAGTATCATCCAGGGAAGGCTAATGTAGTTGCTGATGTGCTAAGCAGAAAAACAATGATAAAATCCCAAGGAGAGGTCAACACGACTGCGGCAATGTGTGTTACAGGAAAAGTATTCAATCATGGTAATGAGCAGTTCGTGATAGATGCACCGGGTGGATCAACCAACTAAGGGTTTATTCATCGATTTTCAAATATGTTTGCCACACTGAAGATTGTACCTGATATATTAGATGAAGTGAAAGCCACTATTAAATCAGACCCTTAACTGAGAACGATGCAAGAAGACATCGAAAAAGGTAGGACTATTCCTGAGTTCACCTTGGATGTTGAAAAAGTACTAAAATACAAAGGAAGAGTATGTATTCTTGAAACTGAAAACTTGGATATTAGACACAGACTAATGAAGGAAGCTCACACCACCACTTATTCGGTACATCCTGGAAGTACGAAGATGTATCATGATCTGAAGAAATTATATTGGTGGAGAGGAATGAAAGCAGATGTAGCTAAATTTGTGTCCCAATGCCTAAATTGTCAGAGGGTAAAGGCTAAAAGGCAAAGACCTACAGGATTATTGCTGCCACTGCCAGAACCAGCATGGAAATGGGACTACATCACTATGGACTTCATCACCAGGTTACCATTGACTCCCCGAGTAGTTGACGCAGTCTGGGTGATTGTAGATCGTCTGACTAAAATAGCTCGCTTCATAGCTATACGACCAGTCGGAGATTACCATTCAGATTTTAGAAGACATGCTTCGAGCCTGTGTTATTGATTTCAAGGGATCATGGGATGAGAAACTACCATTGATCGAGTTCGCCTATAACAATAGCTATCAGGCTACTATATAGATGTCACCCTATGAAGCACTGTATGGTAGGAAGTGTCGAACTCCTTTATTTTGGAATGAAGTTGGTGAACGGAGTATCGTTGGACCAGAATTTATTGAAGAGACTTGTCAAGTAGTCGATATTATCAAGGAAAGAGTTAGAACAACTCAGAATCATCAGAAACAATATGCAGATACTCGACGTCGAGACCTTGAATTCGTTGTAGGTGATAAGGTATTCTTGAAAGTATCACATATGCGAGGCTTAAAACGATTCAGATAGAAAGGGAAGCTAAGTCCAAGATATGTCGGGTCATATGAGATTCTAGATAAACATGGGAAAGTTGTGTATCAGTTAGCACTACCTCCATTTATGTCAAGTGTTCATGATGTATTTCATATCTCATTATTGAAGAAGTACGTCAGAGATCCAATACACGTTATAACAGCGGATCCACCGGGTCTAATCGATGATTTGACATTCGAAGTAGTACCAACTAAAATCATCAGTCGAAAGGTTCAACGTCTACATAATCGTGACATTTATTATGTTAAGGTTACTTGGAAGAGCCAAGATATAGAAGAGATCACATGGGAAGAAGAAAATGTTATGCGAAAGTAATATCCTCACCTTTTCGACTCGGAAGGTATGTGCAAATTTCGAGAATGAAATTTCTAATAAGAGGGGGGAGTTGTAAGAGCCGTATCAAACTAACCGGTCTTACCACCTTGTATCAGGTTTTCCTATCATGGTCGGGCCAAGTGGACCAAGTGCATGAGGAAATCATAAGCTCAGGTATGAAATTTAACTTAAAAACAGTCAATTATGAGCATGTGGTCGCATACCTAAATAGGTGTGATCGACCACACCTCAAAATAATACAACCACAGGAATTTAGGTCGTGTGGTCGCATGTTTCAGAGGGTGTGGTCGATGGGTTCTACGACCCCACCTCCGATTACATGGATTCCAGACAGAACCGAATTTAGGAAACCTTCCTAATCCGAAGGGGGTTCTTTCCTAAACTCAGTAGGGCTTATTATGGAGGTTTTTCCTCTATAAATAGGACGTCCCTTAGCCTCTTTCACCCTTTTAGAACTCAAACTGAAAGTGGGAGAAAGAGAAGAAAAGGAAGAGAATGAGAATTGAAGAAAAAGACTAAGGAGGAAGAAAATTCAGAGAAAACTCTGAATCTTCAACAAGCTTAAGGTATGAAAACATTCCCCATGTTAAATTGAGAGCCTAGAATAGTTCATGAAAGAGATAGGATTTAAGTGAAACCCAAATCATCAATCCATGGATAAATTCCAAGAGCATCCATGGGAGGAGAAATTATGTGGACAATGGATTCTGTATAACATACTAGTTCTAAGCCATAGAATAAAGGAAGGACCATAATGATAAGTCAAGGAATCTGAGAATGAAGGAATTGGAGTTGAGAGTGAAAGGTCGACCATCACATGTGTGGTCGCATGATGTGCGACCACACGAGACACATATTCGACCACACACCCCCGGGAAGTTTCCAGGGAGGGTGTGGTCGCATGTGTGGTCACAGGATATGCGACCACACACCCTGTGGTCACAGAAACTGAGACCACAGGTGCTGCCACACCTGCGACCCCTCAGTTTTTGTTAGTCTAAATTCATGGGAATTAATTCTAATTTAAAATCTATAAATTTGTTAGGTTTCCAAGCGGTCTAAGAGTGAATTACAAAGCTTGAACGAGGATCTATTATCGACCAAAGATGAGGGAACAAGGCCTAAATTAATTAACTAATAATAAACTGTTTTTATTTATTGAGTCCAATGCCATGAATGATTCTATGCTTGTATGCGTGTATTGTGTATTTCACATGTCATCCAATATTTCTGTTATTACTGTTCATGCATATTTAACTCATTTTTTTATAACATGATGATAATGATGATGCTAGGAATAGGCATGTGAATGTATGTATGTGGTTAGTGTGTTTTATGCGAGTGGAGCATCAAGGGGAGGACGTGACACTGTGGTTCATCCTGATCACTAGACTCTAGCTCTATCTCTACTCAAGTTTTGTCCACTGACATCGTCGTATCGCCATTACCTTAGCAGAACTATTACGCCGTAGGGCATCAGGGGAGGTGGTCTCAGATCGTGCAGTCTCTGACTCTACCAGGGGGCCTTAGCTCTATCTCTATGGACGTATTGAGGGATGCTGGGATGAGGTCTTGGATACACTATTTGACATTAGGATTGGTTAGTTGCGAGCCCAGTTTGCAAGCCCTCGCCAATAGGGGCTTATGTGTTGGTATGGATAGGGTATCAGGGGAAGTGTCATGTGGTGTTTGATCCGGGCACTTTAGCTCTATCTCTATTCCATGATGGGTGCATGCGGGACGACAATGGTGTTTGATCCATTGGGAGACTTCACACACTCGTGTATAGAGGTGCGGTGGCCACCTATCCTTTCTATTGCACATTGCAAACTTATGAACCAGACCAAAGATATGAATTGAATACATGCATATGTTTGTTGCATTATTTTGTTTGCTCATTGAGCCATGATGTGTGCTCACCCTTTCGACGTCAAATATTTTTAGTTGATGATGCAGGTCCTACAATAGAAGATTATATGAATGCTCCAATGTACAGGCATGTTGCGGCGATGGATGCAGAAGCTACGATGGAGTCGTATGATTCGTCATGCGAGTGCAACCCATGCGTCTTTGATTAGAATATTTGTTGGATTATTCAAAATATGTAATTGATTAATTTATTTTATTTTATGTCTTAGTCTTTTGGAGATAATTGGATATTTTATTTATGTTATCACTGTTAGATACTCAGTTCATTAATATTAAAGACTTCCGCTATTGTTTATTTACTCTGATTATGGTTGTGGATGTGTATGATTTAAGCAAAGGGACACAGCCTATTTGAGATCCTAGTTGAACCGTTGGATCATAGACGGTTCATCACTCCATTCTGGTTGGTGCAGAATTGGGGTGTGATAGACCGTAAGACCCCAGATTAGACTCCGAGTTTTGGAAACTTTCCTAAACTAAGGGAGTTCTTTCCTAATTGAAAGATGACTCTATATGAAGAGTTTTCCTCTGTATAAAGGACATCCCTCAGTCTTTTTCACTCTTTTAGAACATTAGTAAACTCTAGAAAAAGAGAAGGGAAGAAAAGCAAGAGAAGGAGAAGAAGAAAAGGCTAAGGAGAGGATTTTACTGAGAAGAGATTGGCTCTCTATCACAGGCAAAGGTATGAATCTAATCTCTAGAGATGTAAACTCTAAGGAATAAGACTTTTATGGAGGTTAGGAGATATCAACCTAATATGATCTATGTGATTCCTTGAGAAAATCCCAAGGATAACCATAAGGGATGAGTTTGATGATTAGGGTTGATAAGAAACTACTAATAATGGCCATAGGATGATCTTAGGATAAACTCAATTGAAGAGCAGAGGATTTGACCCAAGAAGAACTCGAATCACATGTAGTCTGTGACCAAAAATCTCAAGGTCACAGCTACAGTCGACCATAGCATGACCAGCCTAATCAAAGGATAGACCATAGGCATTCGGGAAGATTCAGGAATCATATGGTCGTAGCTACGGTCGCACCATATGTGACCGTAGGGTATCGACCGTAGGCAGTAAGGTCGACACAGTATGAGACCATAGGACCAATAAGACACCTATCAGTGATTTGTTTTGATTTTCGACAACTGTAACATGTCACATATGAACCCTAACTTAAATGCATATAATTTTTAGGTTGATAAATTGATTGAAAGAGAATTGCAAAGCCTAGAAGGAGATCGAGTATTGCTAACAGGTGAAGGAACAAGACCTAAATTAATTGGATAATAACAAACTGTTTATTTATTTGAGTCCAATGCTATGATTGATTCTATGCTTGTATGTTTGTAATGTGCATCTCACATGTCATCCAATATTCCTGCTATTACTGCTCATGCATATTTATTTCTGTTTATTTATAATATGATGATGATGATGCTAGGAATATGCATGTGATTATGTGTGTGTGGTTAGTATGCTTGATGCGAGTGAAGCATCAGGGGGAGGATGTGGCATGATGGTCTCTGACCTCGTCACCAGACTCTAGCTCTATCTCTACTCAAGTCTTGTCCACTAACATCATCGTATCGCCATTACCTTAGCAGAACTATTACGTCATAGGGCATCAAGGGAGGTGGTCTTGGACCGTGTGGTCTCTGACTCTATCAGGGGGCCTTAGCTCTATCTCTATGAATGTAATGAGAGATGCTGGGGTAAGGCCTTGGATATACTGTTTGGCATTATGATTGGTTAGTTGCGAGCCTAGTTTGCAAGCCCTCGCCAACAGGGACTTACGTGTTAGTATGGGTAGGGCATCAGGGGAAGTATTGGCGGTGTTTGATCCGGACACTTTAGCTTTATCTCTATTCCATGGTGGGTGCATGTGGGATGGCAATGGTGTTTGATCCATTAGACGGATTCACACACTCTTGTATAGAGGTGTGGGGGCCACCAAACCTTTCTATAGCACATTACAAACTTAAAAACTAGACCAAAGATATGAATTGAATGCATGCATATGTTTGTTGCATTGTTTTGTTTGCTCACTGAGCCGTGATGTGTGCTCACCCTTTCGACGTCGAATATTTTTAGTTGATGATGCAGGTCTTACTATTGAAGATTATGTAAATGCGCCGATGTATGGACATGTTGCGACCATGGACGTAGAAGCTGTTGAAGATGCGCATGATTCATCATGTGAGTGCAACCAGTGCATATTCAATTAGTTTAGCTATGTTTGACTACTAAAATATGTAATGGATTAATTATTTTTATGTCTTGAGTTTTGGAGATAGTCGGATTAATTATTTATTATCATTGTTAGACAGTCAGTTCATTATCTGTAAGACTTTCGTTTATTTGTTTATTATCTCTAATTATTACTGTGGAATATGTGTGTGGTTTGATATGGTGGGTACAACCTATACGAGATCCTGGTTAAACCGTTGGTTTATTGACGGCTCATCACACTAATCTAGTTAGACCAAAATTGGGGTGTGACAAATCTAATGAAATTTATTTAACTAATTAGGTAAAACAACATGGGTAGTGGATAAAGCCTTCTGTCGGCTTCAAGGTTCAGCAGCACCTTTAATGTCTATAGGTGAAGGGTTGGGTCCGTAGAGTTTGAGCATGTGTTGTGTTGTATGTGCATTTTCTTGGTACAACATGTCATCTAATAAACTACATATATATATTCATGCATTTGCATATAACAATAACTATGTATGTTTCAATGTTGTATGATGGACGTGTGGCATGTTGGAGCACAATACACATGCCATGTTATAAGGTGTAGTCTTACTTATCATTGTACATGCATGAACATACGTACCATGTTAGTCTGCTTGCACCTTAGTAGAGACACGATGAACCATTGGAGTAGAGATCCGGGGATCTCTAGTGGGGTGCAACCCATGTATGGTGGTTCATGTAACGGGTGACTTCATGAATCACGTTAGCATTGGCTAGTACCTTAGTGGAGGCACGACAAACCATGGGAGTGGGGAGTCGGGGATCTCTGTTGGGGTATAGTCCTACTTGAGACCATGTATGATGGGCGTGTGGCTTGTTGGAGTGCAATACACCGACCATGTTGGCATGTTATACTCTAGTAGGGGCACGGTGATCCGTTGAAGTGGTGAACCAGGGATCTCTGCTGGAGTACTGCTTTGTCACCACGCGCACATGCCATATTGTATGATTGTTTGATATGGATGTGATTGTTGCTTAGTAGGGTATATAAAAGTGTGGTGTGTTAGAGCACAATACACTGCCATATGCCCCAATTGCACTTTAGTGAGGGCACGATGATCTGTTGGAGCGATGAGCTGGGGTTCTCTGCTGGGGTGTAGCCCTCTTCTATTATATCACTCATGCATCATGCATCAACCATGGTCAAATGACTTGTGCTTTAATGAGGGGAAGTAATCCAGGCAGTGGGGTACGGAGTGCTTAGGGGGGAGCCTAGAGGATTGTTCAGGGGGGAGCCACGAACAGATCCTCGCTAGGGTACAGGCCAACCATGGCTGCATACACATTTGATGCCCACTCACAATTGGTTGTTTTATTTACTTTCTTGCAACATAAAAATTGTTGTGTTAGGGTTGCATTGATACTTGACTTCTCATTGAGCTGGGATGGGAGCTCACCCCTCGCTATCAAAATCTTTCTAGCTTTGGTTGTAGGTACCTCTTCTGTGACAGCTAATATGGATCCTACTAATGTAGAGGGCACTTCTCTTGGCGGAGGGCCGTTGAGGGATCATGTCGAGGGCTGTACTTGTAAAGACTGTGTTTATGGGACCTGAGTCAGCGCCTCCCCTCCTTATTTTGATATCTATAGATAGATGATGGTTTGGTCTATCTACAATATTTTTATTCAGATTTACTCTAGTTACTTAGTACGAGGAATATGTAATATGAATGTTATATGTGAAATGGTTTGTAAGACATAACAGACTTATTATGTAATGATAATATTAGAAGCATCTGTTCACTATTATGATTCCATTGCAAGTACTAATTCCACTGTACTATTGTAATTTATCTTTTGATTATTATGGATATTGTTTGTATAGACTGTGTGGTTTGCTCATTTTGATTGTTGGTCACTGGAAGATTCGGGTTGCTACGAGGGTTGACCCGGATATCATGCTTGATTTCTCAGAGTGGACTGTGACACCAGCAGAAACCTCGCCCTGGCCAACCATAAGCCAGTCTGCCCAGACTGTCACAAGTCAATCACGGTCTGACCCAAGCATTACCAATGACGCATAAATGCCATCCTCGGTGCTCCTCCGGCAAACAATGGCGTGCTTTGAAGTTGAACCGCATTGCAAAATGGGTGGCTAGAACATTTAAATGGGGTAGGTGCTTTGAAATGATTAGGAAGTTGGCCTTCTGTTCTTCTATTGATCATATTTTTGCAGGAACACAATAGAAGGATTTTCTCCAACAAATCTTGACCTAGAGAATTGATAAGGCACACCATTGTAAGCACCCCATTTTTGTCATCCCTAGTTGAACAAAGTCTTACTGGAGAGTAGACATCAAAGTGGGAGAAGTAAGAGAAAGTTTGAAAAATACAGGGGAGGCGAGTGAAACTCTCTAAAAAATGATAGTCGATCAGTCCAGGCATGCTCTCTATAGTGTTTTGAGAATAACTGAGATGGTCCCTAGTGTCTAGGAGCCTAGGTGAATACATATGGTAGGTTGGTGAATCTCAATGCAAGGTTTAGATTTTGGCTGTGACTTCGAAGAGATTTTTGATGGGCCCCATAATAAAGAAATGGGTTGCAACCTGCATGGATGCGTAGGTCTTGGAAATACCTTCGAAATGAAACCAGAATCGCTCAATTTCGATGTCAAATGAAGAAGATATAGCAATTTTAGTTTGGGAATAAGAATAAGGGTATTTTTTAAAGAGTAATAATACCCAGGGGCTTGCATGCAAATTATCGTAAGTTTAATTATTTAAACTTCATCTTCTCATATCTCGTTCATCTGACGTCCAAATAAAGTGATTCCAGTGTCATTATTCCTCATTTTCGGTGCTCTACAAAGTGGACGTGGAAAATCTGGAGCAGAGGTCTCCGAGGGATCCCTTGCAAAGCTGCAAGCCGATATGCCCGCTTAAAATTCAATTTTCCATATCTTTCTCATCCGACGTCCAAATGAGGTCATTTCAGTGTCATTATTCCTCATTTTTGGTGCTCTACAAAGTGGATATGGAAAATCTGGGACAGATGTCTCCGATGGATCCCATGCGAAGCCGTAAGCCGATATGCCCACTTAAACTTTAATTCCTTATAATTTTATTATCTGACGTCTAAATCAGGTGGTTCAAGTCCCAATATGTTTTATTTTTAATGCTCTATAAAGTGGACAAGAAGGATTTTAGGCAGAGGTCTTCGATGCATCCCATTTAAAGTTGCTAGTCAAATTATCATGAATTGACCTTTTTAAACTTCAGAAATTCATAAGTTGGTCATTTTACGTCCAAATGAGGTGATTCAAGCCCAAGTATTTCTCATTTTTAGTGTTCTACAAAGTGAATATAGAAAATTTGGGATAGAGACTGTCAAAAAATTTCATGTAGAATGACGACGAAAATGGTCTATGAAATGATAGAGAGAGAAAAACCAATCTTGGCCCAATCCAGCTCAACCCATATCAGTTTAACCCATATCAGTTTAACCCATGTTGGTCCGAATCCAGTCAACTCAGATTAGTCAAGACCGAACCAATTCGACTCGCGTGCATTTTACATTAGATGCATTATATTATATATTATAATGTATATTATATATATTATGCTATACTATATATCATATATAGTATAATATTATGCATTACAAGTAATATATCATGAAGTGTACATATATATATATAGTGGGTTATCTATATTATATGTATCCGTATTGGGGGGTCAAGAGAGGCCATGAGAAGAGATAATAAGATTCGGCCAGGTTTTAGAAAAAAGAAAGAAATCAGGAGAAGAAGAGAGTCGTGGGACTCTAAAAGAAAAAAATGGAAAGGAAAAAAAAAGGAACGAGAAAGAGGGCGGTTTATCAAGAGAGAGGAAGAAAAAAAGAAAATAAGGAAAGAAACAAAAAAAAAAAGGGAAAAAATAGAAAAGGGGGGAATGTGAGTGGAGAAGGAAAGAAATAAAAGAAAAAAAAAAGGAAAAAAAGGGAAAGGGAGAGCACTGGTGGACTCCAAAAGGGAAGAAGAAAAAAAAGGAAAAGAAAAAAAAAAGAAAAGGAAAGAGAGAGTGGGAGAGAGAGTCTAAGAGAAGAGGAAAAAAAAAAAAGAAGAAAAAAAGGAAAAATTTAAAAAAAAAAAAAAAGGAAAGAGGGGAGAACGTAAGTGGACTCTAAAACTAAAAAAGAGAGAAAGAAACCGATTAAAGAGAAAAAAGACAAAAAGAGTGAAAAAAAAGGGAAGAAAAAAAAGAAAAGAAGAAAATCTAAAAGGACTGAAAAAGGAGAGAGAGACTAAGAGAAGAAGAGAAGAAGAAATAGAAAAGAAGAAAGAGAGAAGCCGAAGAAAAGGAAGAAGAAGGAAAAGAGAAGAAGAGAAGGAAGAAGGAGAAGCTAAGAGAGAGGGAACTCTCTGCAAAGAGGTAAGTCCATTCTCCATTGTTATTTTCTAGTACATACCTGCAATTCATGGCCCCTCACCCATTGCTATACCAAAACTTTGGTTTTGATATGATTTCATGATGCAAACATGTCGAAAATTGCTTGAATATGCCTATTTTTGATAAATCATGATCAGAGATAAGGGTGTCAAAACTGGGCCCGACCCAGTAATACGGACCGAGCCAGCCCGATATAACTCGAACCCAGCCCGGACCGAGCCTTAATGGACAGGTTTTGGTCTGAGCTTGTAAAGCCCGACACCATTTCAGCCCAAACCGAAACCAAACCAGACCGGTCCGTTAAGAAGCCCGAATTAGCCCAAATCGATAAAACCCAACCCGAACACCGGTAAGGTCCGTTCGGGCCCAATTTCTTAATCTTAATGGTTTTAAATTTTAATAGATTGTGTTACACTATTAGAGTTCACTTCATGATCTAGAAGATTATGTGAATCTATAGTTGAAAAGATTATGTTAATTATTATAGTTTATTAAATTACATACATATGGAATGAATAATGCTAATTTTATAGATAGAAATAATAAAATAGGCTATATAGTTTACATATAAAAGGGGCCCGATAAGCCCGATAAATTTGATCCGGACTGAACCAACCCGAAATCACCTCAATAAACCCAGTCTGATATCAAACCGACACCGGACCAGCCCGTTACTTATTGTGTCCAGCGCAGCCCACCCCAGCCCGAACTCTTAATGGACATATTTTGGGCTGGGCTTATAAAACCCGACACCGGTTCAGCCCGGACCGAAACCGGCCCAGACCGGCCCGTTGACACCCTTAATTAGAGATGTTATATTGCATGCATGTGGATGCTGTAATATCCATGTTTGATATTTTTTATGCATTAGAATATGTTTAAAGTACTCAATGGAGAAAAATTGAATGTCATATGATGAATTTTTAGTATTTTCATGTTTTTTACAAGGTGGATTTCAGATCTGAAAATTCCAGATCTGGAATCCGATTTTGGGACATGCATCTCATATAGATTTTTGATGAATTCTGACCCAAAATTTTATGAGATACTCAAACATATGTTAGAAAGTTCTCCTACAAATTTCAACTCATTTGGAGTTGAGAAAGTTGAGATAAAAAATCCCCAATGATGCTACTATCCTTCTCAGGTACAGTGCAAACCCTCGTTGAAAAAGCTCTAAAAATAGAATTTTCGGCCATAATTTGATAATCCTTCCTTCAGAGAAAGTGATAAATATGAAGTCATGAAAAATTTGGCATTAGATTTGGATTTTTTTGATTTTTTATGGATTTCATATGATTTTCGAAGTACACCATGATCTGTTTTAGGGTCAGTTAAAACACACTGAATTACGTAATTGATATGTGATGTTTGAGCCTTGAGGTTCTTTCTGTTTGCATGATATTTTTTAATGAAGTGTTAGATCTATCAGTTAGCTACATGACCATATGACTGAATTCAATTTTCAATGAGTGGTTGATTTTATATAGAATTTATGGTGCAGCTGGTCAGAATCTGGAACAGATTTGACCAGTGCACATGCCTGCACTTGTGGTGCATATTCGACCTATTTTGGTTCCCTGTTAGGATTTCCTTTCTTGAGACAAAATCTAGGTCTCTGAGTCCTCTTTCAGAGGATGTATTTTGAGCTTAATTTGAATATGTATGAAGCCCCATATGCATGTTTTGGAAAAGGTCTATAGAATCTATTGATTGCAGTAAAAATCATGAAAATCCATGCATAAGTATCTCGTAGAGATTTTTTTAGACAACACTTCCTTGACGAAAAAGTTAGCCACATGAGTCTAAAAGACAACCAAGTTAACAGATAGTTTTTTGTATGATTGAAGAATATCTTATGATTATTTTTCCATGACTGGTTCGAATCTGAAAATCAATCTGACCAGTTTTTCATAGTCTAATCTTGTAGGCATGATTTAAACCGTAAGATTTCCATTATATTGTACTTTAGAAGAATTTGAGACCATTAGATCTTGATCATGAGCATCTCATTTGAATCTGAATCATTGGATTGACATCATGAGTGATATAAATGAATCTGGATCATTGGATTGTCTTGATGATTGATTTGAATGGATAGATTATCTTTTTGAGTGATTTAATTGAATTTGAACGATCAGATTGACCTCATGACTGTTTTAATTGAATCTGAACCATTGATCAAATATGATCTTGATCACATTGATGATGATCGATTACATCAAATCTGAGTACTCGATCAAATATGATCTTGGTCACATTGTTGATGATCGGTGTTTGATCAATGCACTCACATGCTTGCTATTATATTAATTCACATGCTTTATTGCTATACTTGAGATGATATTGTTGTTACTTGTCATATTTGAATGATATTGGCAATAATTTAATTTCTGTAACATCCTAGTCGAACTGCCATATTACACCTAGAAGACATATTAGGTGTAGGGACGTGCATGTAGGCTTTCAATTCATAGATGTGGATCTCGGACCTATGAATGGGGATATTCCCGAAACTCACAAAGAAAAAGGGAAGTGACTTAGACAAAAAGAAAAGTGACTTAGACAAATCACCCACATTCACGGGAAGGATAAGAATGAAAAAATGATAAATTTTAATCAAGAATCAGAAAATCTAGCCCAATAAATGCCAAATTAGGATTTTAGGTCAAGGGTAGCTTAGGAAGATCCGTACCCCTTAGCTCATTTTCCCCTAGGATACAGAAAACTAGATAGGTGCGATGTGAATCGAACTATAGAGTATTTAGGTTCCACACCCTGATATTGAAAGAAGAACATGAATGAATTGAATCCGCATTCTGAACTACGCGGATCCTGATTCTTAGGGCAACATCTTAAGATACATAGGCAGTTTGGTGAGATTTTCAAACACGGTTCCACACCATGATCTCGAAAGAATATAGACATGAATGATTGAATCCGCATTTCTGAACTACGTGGATCCTGATTCTTAGGGTAGCACCCTAAGATACATAAGCAATTTGGAGAGATTCCCAAACACGGTTCCATAACCTTTATTTTAAGTCGTACGTGTGGTTCTCTTGGACTGTACGCACCTATCCTGTACCTGTGGTTCACTAGAACTGTACATCTTTTAGGTTCACTCGAATCTATACCTGTGGTTCACTAGAACTGTACACCCTTTAGGTTCTCTCGAATCTGTACTTATGGTTCACTAGAACTGTACACCCTTTAGGTTCACTCGAATCTATACTTGTGGTTCACTAGAACTGTGTATCCCTTAAGTTTACTAGAACTGTACATCCTTTAGGTTCTCTCGAATCTGTACCTGTGGTTCACTCGAACTGTACACCCTTAGATTCCAAATCCTTACTTGTGGTTCACTCGGACTGTACACACTTAGGTCCCAAACCATACCTTGATCCACTTGGGTTGTACGCACTTTAGCCTTCTTTAGTTTTCTTTAGGATATCCATATCAACCCAAAAACAATGAACTACGTTGTACCTGATTTTTAGGACTTCTGAAATACGTAGGCAACTTGGAGGACCTTTCCAAGTACGGTACCACATCTTAGAATCCTTAGGTCTTCCATATCATATCCCATATTTATATCCATATCCATATTCACTTCGATCCACCTTAGGTTATCTCTAGATTCAATCTCAATCATTATCAAGCATAAACTTTAACTTGAACAATTGAATCTAAGAAAGCTTAAGCATAAATCACATCTATAAATCTAATCACAATCCGTTCGAATTACGTTATGGACTTGATTTTCAGGATTGAGATACGTAGACAATTTGAGATGTCTTGGACTTCTCAGATTCAGTCCATCACCGAACCATCTTTGATTTGGTTCACTGTATATTATTTTGTTTGTTTATTTACTTTGAGAACATGCTTGGCTAAACCCTAGGTTAGAAGAACTTAACAACTTGGCATAAGATCCCCCATGAACCCTAGTTATCATTCATTGACCATGAACAATCAAAATCCTAGAGTTTAAGGAAAGTAGAATCACATAGGAGGTCGATTTTCGAAACGGACAGCTTTGGGTGCCTAACACCTTCCCAAACTGTACCTTGAACGCTTACCCATTCTCTAATAAACCAAAGCCAATATATTGGGTCCAATGAGTCGATATAAGTCTTTTCTTATAATGAGACTACATTTTTATAGATCCTAGACCTTAATCTAGGTAGCGACTCCCAAATCATTTTTTTTCGTCCATTGGAGATGGGTGGATGAGAGACGAACTTTGTCCTTACAACCATCATGAGAGAAATTCAGGACATCATGAAAAAAGAATGATGTGAAGACCCTTCTAATTTCCTAAGGATTCAATTCCTCAAGGAGAATTGGAGTTTTGATGTTCATTAACTTGCTTGCTTGGATGGGAGAATCTCTCCCTCTCCCCTCCCCTTCTTTCTTGTTCCAAGGAGCTACTTTCCTTTTTTCTCTTATGTGGTTGCTGACGTAAGCTCTTGTTAATTGGAGTCTTTGTTCCCTTTTTGGGGAGTGCTATGTTCACTTTTCTTGAGTTAATAAAATATCTACTTGCAAAAAAAAAAAATAAAAAAAAAATAGAGCTTTAGATTTGTCAAGATCGGCTTAAATAAGGTCGTTGGAGAGATCAAATCTTGGACATCTTGGGAAGGCAATTCAACTGGAGTGGAAACATCGAGAAATGTCGCAGAGACTGAAAATCAAGAAACTTAGATCAACACCGATTGTTGATGATATAAAATATCAATGGAGTAAAATCAATGTTGCTGATCTTTTATTTGCAACCACTAAATTCACAGCCGTTGTCAAAGATCGAAAAATGGATAAGATGAATCATAGTTTGGAGATCGGACCAAAATCACGAAAAATTTATGGAAACCCTCTTTCCCTTTCTCCTCTTCTCTTTGCCATCCCCCCTGTCTCCTCTAACAGCCTAATTATGGTGCCGGATCTTAAAAAAAAAATAATTTCAAGAAGATGAAATGAACTAAAATACAATGAACAAAATTGAAATAAGTAGCAATAGAGTTATTCCCTTTAAGCAATAATGTTCATCAGTACATGGTGATCGACTACGAGAAGCTACGACCATGAGATGCTTTGACTCGGCTTGAAATCGAAATACCCTAACAAATAATAAAACCCAAGAAAAGGAAGATTTGAAGCAAGTTTAGATTCTTCCTTTTGATTGCAGACAAATTAGAAGGAGAAGATGATGACAATTTAATATTTTAAAGGGTAAAAATGTCCGTTCACTTAGACATTTGGGTATTTTAGGAATAAAAATTTTAACCTATTCCTACTTTGTCATTTAATGGAAATTCACTAACGGGATAGGTTTTTTTCAGTAATTTATTTTGATTTAAGGGGGTGTTTTTGTAATTATTTGAAAGATTTAGGATGTATTTGATTTAAGGACAAACTACAAGGAAAATACCTATAATTTATTCCAAATAAAATTATGCCAATTAGAGTGTTCATAACGAACCTTACCAACTAATTAATGTATAAAAAAACACGTGGAAATTTTATCATGGAAAACAATTGTGTTCTAGACATGCTTGGAAGAAGGAAAAAAAAAAAATCAAAAAATTTTAAAATAGAGATAATGATAAATATCTTATTATATTTTTTGTTTGTTCTTTTCTTCACTTCCAAACATCTGTCGTAGGAAATTTATTTACGTCACTGCCCAACCAAACACGGGGTGAAACGTACATGGGCATTTTTGTAAAATATGTTTCCTTTGTGTGATTTGGTTGGGTGACGTAGCTAGATCCCCCGCGGGTGACCCAATTAATACAAGAGGCGAACCTCAAAACCCTTGTTTGGACTTCCCGGTGCAGTGGTATCATCAACTCAAACCTAAAACCCTGTGTTGGTTGATCCTGGTGCAGTGGTATTATCAACTCAAACCTAAAACCCTGTGTCGGTTGATACTGTTTTCGCATTAGAAAGAGATGGATCACATAGCAGCAGCAGAAGAGCGCCTAGTTTCGGAGAGATTGAGACGGAAGCTGAACGAAGTGAATGTAGAAGCGCAGAATCAATTATCAGGAATACAAGACCATGTCAATTTCACTCTTCAGGTTCTCTCCCTATCACATGTTGCTTTTAACCTGTGCAGCTATTCTATATTCATTTTACAGTATCTCTTACGTCAACTCTATCCTGTCATCTGATTTTTTGTATTATTCGTTTTGTTCTTTCTGGTTTTACTCCCCTTAATATCCAACATGTTTTCTGCTTTCTCTTCGTTGTTCATTTTCCATCTCGTTTCTCCTCATTCTTTTTTCCCGTTTGGTCATTCTAATTAAGTTACTGGGTTTTGTTTTTCATTTGTAGTTAGGGTTTTTTGGTTGGATTAAATGTTTTCCTCCCTTGGAATCTCTTATCTACATTATGGGGTTTCAATGCCTCCTTTCTCCTGCTTAGATTTAAATTTAATTCTGTAGTCTACAAGCCAGACTAATAGGCAATGCCTCCTTCCTATTTTGGATTTGAGGTGAGAGGACTCTTCTTCACTGGGTTTTGTTTTTCATTTGTAGTTGGGGTTTTTTGGTTGGATTAAATATTTTCCTCCCTTGGAATCTCTTATCTACATTGTGGGGTTTCAATGCCTCCTTTCTCCTGCTTAGATTTAAATTTAATTCTGTAGTCTACAAGCCAGACTAATAGGCAATGCCTCCTTCCTATTTTGGATTTGAGGTGAGAGGACCCTTCTGCACTTTCACTTTTCCCCAACTCTATTATTTTCTTCTGAATGGAGTATCCTTTATTCTTTTTTATTTTTTATTTATTTTTATCAGTTTTATATTTTAATCTAAGTTGTTGTTTGAACGGTGATTACAGAAAGCGTACTTCAGATGTGCGGAGGAGTGCTTTGATAGGAGAAGAAGTCAGGAGGAGATTAACAACTGTGTCGAAAATTGCAGTGTTCCGGTAGTTAATGCTAACAATCTGGTTCAGAATGAAATGAATAGGTTTCAAGTAAGTTGCTTTCTTTCTTTCTTTTCCTTTTTGGTCTTTCAAGGATGTATAGGCCTATAAGGATGTCCAAGTTTTTGGTTGGTACATCTGTGAAAAAATTTGAACAAGTTATTCTTTCTTGCTATTGGTAAGGTGACACCTAACGGTAGCTCAAGCAGAGCAGGAGGCACGCAGGTGACAAGGCATTTGCAAGAGCATCTCTAGAAATATTTCAAGTGTTGGATTTATATGTCTATCAAGCTCAAATTAAATAATTAATTGATAATTAATTGTTGAAATAGTAGGGAGAGAATGCTTGGCTTATCAAATATGACAGAGGTCTTCTCTATTTATAGGAAAAAAGATTTGCTTTTACATAAATTTTGGGATACATACGAACCACTCGTCATAAATATGGTATGCTGACTAACCACTCATCATAAATATGATATGATGACTATGGTGACAAAGCCTATCAATATTGACTTATACCATACCTACCAAATACTTATACCACATACAAAAAATTATGGTAACCTACTAAGATGCCCTTCTCCCTCCACCCCCTCTGAAGATGCCTAGATTCCATCGTCCTCTGGGTGCATGCGTAACAATGTTCTCCGTGAACCAGCCAGGTGCACTCCTTCGGTTGCGTGTGATCATAGACAAGATTTTAGGTCCCCGGATCTTGTTCCTCTGGCAACTCTGCTAGCCCCTCCTTTGTTGGGGGGAAAATGAGAATTTCCAGTGTGAAGAGTCGTGGTATGGTTGCTCTAAGGACAAAGTCATCTATCAATCGTCGGATGAGGAATGCCAAGAATGGGCATGGCTTGATCGGCAAAAATCAGGTGGGTCAGGTTAACTCTATGAGGTGCTTATGGTGCTTCATCAGCAGTTAGGGCTATGGCATAACTCAGATAGGGTTCGGGTGGCCTTTGTGGTCCCGCTCACTTTCCATCTTCTTCTGTTGAGGATGAATCATGTTTGTAGGTCGAAGAGAGTTAGGTATGGTTTTGTTATTTTTGGGTTAGGGGGTTTTATTTTGTTCTTATTTTGATCTCTGTTGTTGTAATTTGAGGTTTTGTTGGGTTGGCTTGTGGGGGTTGGTTCCCATTAGGCTCCTTTCCCTCCTTGCTTGTGGGTGTCTCGGGTTGTTTTCAGTGGCCTCCTTTGTGGGCCCATTAGGCTCCTTTCCCTCCTTGCTTGTGGGTGTCTCGGGTTGTTTTCAGCGGCCTCCTTTGTGGGTTTGCTTGTTGTGCTCCCTTTTCTTTGGGTTAATAAATTATCTACTTACTGATGGCAAGGTAGGGTTACATCTCAATTTATGCCAAACCTTGCTAGTGTAGGATCCACTGTTCGAGGTTTCGGTCGCCGAAACAACTCGGTTTCGAGCCTGGGCAAGACGAAACCACTGGGTTCGACCAGGTTTCGGTCGAAACCCAGTTTCGACCCATAATAATTTGGTCCAGTGCCTTTTAAGTGTCGAAACCTACTCGAAATCAGTAGGTTTCGACACTTCCTATTTTTCCCCCTTCTCCTCTCCAACCTCATTTCTCTCAATTTTTTCTTCCTAAATCTTCAATTCTTCAAAGGATATCAACTTTTGTCAAGATTATTCAAGGATTCTTGCTCTCAACTCATCTCTCTCTCTTCAAGGTAAGTCATTCTCTCTATTTTGTGTATTTTTGAATGAAATGGTATGCAAACATCATGGATGGCTTCCAATTTTTTATATGTTTGATTCTAACACCCGATCTATGAATCCATAGAAGTAGTTTTTTTTTTTGACAAATAATTTATTTATTAGATTTTCTGTTTGAAAAAAAAGATTTTCCTACAACTATTTTTTGAAAAAAATTACATCTTACACATGTTGTATGGCATTGAATTAAATATATGTTAAACAAAATAAGGTGATCTACATTTTGTATGGAGTAAAATTATTTTTCTGTTTTTATTTAATTATTTTAATTTTCGGATATTGATAAAATAATTAATTAAATTGAAAATAAATATAAATAAATGATAAAATATTTCTGTTTTCACTTTGAAAATCTTTATAAATAAAATTATTTTTAAAAGTATTACTATTTTATGGTGGGTTGCTGTTTTATGTAATAAAAGTAATATGTACTAATTCTTTATGTTGATTTAAGGGCATTTTAATTACTGAAAAATTAATAAAATATTTTTAACTTATGGAAAAAATATAAATGCGTTAGAAATTATAATATGTTGCTGTTTTATGTAATAATGCAATGTAAAAATGATAAATCTATGCTGTTTTTTTACTTTAAGATGTATTATTTAGTTATAAGATATTATTTATGTAATAAAGTGTTGTTAAAAATGAAAATATAGTTTGTTTCAATTGTAGTAATTGTTCTCTTCTTGTTTCAACAGTATAAGTGTTTGAAATGGCAAGAAGAGGCGGATAAACGGGAGTTTGAGGAGGCTTGTCCGGAGGGCAATCTAGGGGTTAATGAAGATGACATTAGCCTTGACGGCGGTGATGAGGTAGACCAAGAAATGAGAGAGGCGGAGGTGAGACAACCGAAGAGAGCGAAGATAGCAAGTATAAGGCAAAGAGAGCTAGATCGACAAAGACAGGTTTGAGAGGACTAGAGGAGCTGGGTCATCTAGAGAGGCAATAAAGAGAGGATGAGGGGAGGAGGCCGAGGGCGAGAAGTAGGGGTGCCCCCGAGATACCTTTTAGGAGGACTCAGAGTGTTAGGACTCCAAGCCTCGCACAGCACCACCACCTATTCGTGATCCGGATCTTGAGGTCCCGAGGGCGGATCCCGATCTATTTGTCGGACAGGGATAGTAAAAAAAAAAGTTGCCCTATTTTTGGACCGATGTCAAGACGAGAGTAGGAGACAAAATCTCCAAGTGGATGATGTACCATGGCATTGCAAGCAAATGCTACCACGGGACCTCACTATCGACTATGTTGGATGAAATAGGTAAGGGCGAGTCCAGGAGTTAAAGGGCCTACGGCTTGGGAGTTGTACAACACCTACCTACCCGGACATAAAAAGAAATGAAACAATATGTGGATTCTTTGAAGACACAATGGGAAAGATATGGGGTGATCGTGATGTGTGATGGGTGGACCGGACCCACCAAGAAATCTCTCATCAACTTTTTGGTGAATTGTAATGGTAGAACAACGTTTCTGAAGTCTGTTGATGCATCCAATCATATCAAGGATTCCAAGTACATTTATGGTCTCTTGAAGAAAGTGGTGAAAGAAGTGGGGATAAATCATGTGGTACAAGTGGTCACCGATAATGGTAGTAACTTCAAAAAGCGGGGAAAGGTTGATGAATAATAAAAATACCGACTTTTTTGGACACCATGTGCAGCCCACTGTATTGATTTGATGCTGAAGGACATGGGGAAAATAAAACTGGTGAAAGAGACTGTAGAAAATGCAAGGCAAGTAACCCCTTTCATTTATAACCATGGATATGCCTTAGAGATGATGAGAATCAAGTGTGGTGGAGACTTGGTGAGGCCCAGGGTTAACGCGTTTTGCAACAAACTACATTGCCCTCAAGAGTTTTGACATGAAGAAGTCTAGTTTGAGATCAATGTTTGCTTCAGAGGAGTGGTTTGAGTGGCCTCAGTCTTGTTATCGAGCTGGTAGAACAGCACAAGCAACCATATCTAGCGATAAATTCTGGGATGATGTCAAAAAAGTTGTGGCGATATTAGATCCCATTGTGAAAGTCTTCGGGAATGGTTGATGGACAAAGGAAGGCCACCTTACTATACTTGTGGGCTGCCATAGATATGATGAATATGCAAGTAGAGGAAGCTTACGGGACGGGAATTCAAAATATATTGCCATCATCAAAGATCGTTGGGAGCGACAACAAGCACCCACTACACAAGGTGGTGAGTCTTTACTTGATGTACTTGGTTTCTCAACTAATTAAAATTACATCGACTTGCATTGACGTAATTATAATATTTGTCAATTTTAACATATTATCCGAATCCTAAGTATCAATACAAAGACAACTTGGGAATGCGTCAAGAATTAATAGATGCAGACAAGAAGTGGTTGCCAAGCTTGAGCCAAACGCAAGAGCACGTCTATTATTTTGCAAGAAGTAAGACTTTTACTTACTTTGTTGTCAACATAATTTATAAGAATTTTACTTTTTACTAAGACTATTACCCATCAAAATTGGTTCAGCTCAAAAGCTTTAGAGATGCCACTGGGAGTTTTGGTAGGGCGGGTCTTGAACTGGTCGACAATCAACACCCCGGGTACGTATACTTACTTTATGGATGCCAATATGCCATTGTGGATTTTTTCATCATTTAATATTTGTTTCTTATGCTATTTTGCAGTTGAATGGTGGGTCCTATACGGATTGGAGTCACCCAACCTTCGTGCAATAGCAGTAAAGGTGTTATCACAAACATGCTCTGCCACGGGATGTGAACGAAACTGGAGCACATTTTCGCTTATACATACTAAGCGACGAAACCGGTTGGGTGCAAAAGGCTTGAGGACTTGGTGTATGTGCACTATAATTTGAGACTGAAAGAAGAGCACATACGGTTAAGCAGGGACAAAGATGCTAAAACCCCCATTGAAGTGAGTGAGATCTTTGAGTTGGAGGGAGAGGAAGTTGATCCTTTAAATGAGTGGGTTACAGATCGTGGTGAGCCTCAATTAGATGAGGGTGGTGGTCGACCAAGTCGTCTTATTCCGGAGCCTTGGAGGCAGATGTGGGAGAGTTTATGGCTACTGAGGGTAGAGTCCACGCACAGGCAAGACGTCCATTTCAGACTGGTGATAGTGAGACTGAGAGTGATTCGCCGGTTTCTTCTGGAGAAACACAATCACCTTCTGCCACCCAGGGTGATACTGGTACTAGTGGACCTAGTGGTACTAGGGATAATGATGATGATGGTGGTGGTGATGACAGATATGCTGCCTTACACAATGAGCCTGATCAGTATGACCAACCACAACAGCTAGATCCATTGCCTTCTCCCTTGAGATTCACAGGGGAGACTCACTATGATCATGCTACACCGGGGATACCGACCACGGAACCCGGCCTAGTGGTAGTACTAGAGGGTACACTAGAGGATCACGCCAGCGGTTCATGCCACAGGAGGAGATGGATGAAACAGATCCCATGGATATATCGACCATGTCTGGCAGCATGACAAGGATGCATTTAGGGGAGAGTTACCAGACTGGAGGGAGTGGGCATTGGTGTGCACCAGAATTCATGATCACACGGACCTCGAGCCCAGCAATTCCTGAAGAGAGTGGCGGCGAGAGTATCGGTTTGACGGCACATGGTGGATTTGGATGGTCTACTACTGGGGCTAGTGGGGTTGGAGGTGGTGGGTATGAGGGTTATTATAGTTCCTACCCCAGCAATCAATTTAGAGATGACTCAGCTTCAGGTGTTGGCAGTGGCACTGTTGGATCATCGTTCGTCGACTCCATATTTCAGTATGTTCCTCCTCCGACGTTCATGCCTACTCCTGCTCCACCCACACACACACTCGATCAGCCTTACCCTCGACAAGGGTACTTTTATTATGTTGATGACTATATCTACTCATGGGCTGTTAGAGACTATCAGAACAATTGGAGTGATACCTTGTCTTGGGATACATACGTGCTGCAATCTGAGGAGCGTTATCGCCACCATCAGTGGTATGTTGCACGTGGTTTAAATGTACCACGAAGCTCCACATGGAACTAACTGGTGAGATTTCTAATTTCTAAGTTCAATCTTCAATGTATTAATTTTTAATGAATATTGTTAATTAGTGGCTTAATAGTTAGTAGCTTAGTACATTACTACATTATGACATTTGTGTAATATTTCAGCGTACACTATCAAACATTGGTCCACACCACATGTAGCTATTTTCTATGTCTTTTTTGCAAACTAACATTAGAAATATGTGTAAAATGGTTTAAATAGGGTACACAAAAAAAATCAGACAAAAAAAAATATTTTTAAGCCTCGAAACCATGGAGTCAATAAAGCTGGTAGAAAATACCAGGTTTCGGCCTGGTTTTGGTGGTTTCGCCGAGTTGTGCCGGTTTCGAGCCTGACCGAAACAGGTCTCGAAACCGGCACCTTGATCCTTGGTAGGATCTTTTAATCAGCCCAATTCAAATTTAACACTTCAATAACAAGTAAGAATGATTGAATTGGATAAATAATTATTCAACTTCAAATCTATCCACTAGAACACTTTGAAACTTGAAAAAAACGATCCTTAGGGTATGAGAAACAATACTCCAGAAGATGAGCTTGATCCAACGGGCGGGATCGAAACCAATCTTGCTCATAGGTCTCAAACTTGTATTTTAGCAAAAATCAGAATTAGAAAGTAATGGAGAAAAATCACTTATCTCGAAATCAGACCCTTAGAACATGCCCAAACTTGTCATAGATAATCTTTGTAGGATTTATGAACACCCAGAAGTTTGAAAGCAATCCGGGAAGAGGTGCAGTAGCCACGAGTCTCAAAACCGGCTGGAATTGGTTACCGCCCCTTCTTTGGAACTGATCTAATTGATGGTTGTCTAAATTGTGATCTCACTTCTTCAATTGGTATTGAAAGAATCAGTAGTATAATGTTTCATAAACAGGGAGCAGAATTAAAATCAGAAATTAGGGAAGAGCAAGGAATCGAAAGAAAAAAAATCAGTGGTTGAGTCTCACAACCGTGGGAGACTCAACCCAGAAATTTCGAAGCTTTTCTTCTGTTTTTTCTGAATCAGTTTAAGGTTTGCCGCCAGCCTCTCTATCTTATTTATAACTTTGAAAGAATACAAGCAAAATAGGAAGGCTTTAAAACTGGAATTAGAAACTAAACTTCCTTTATAGAGTAGGAAGTTTCTAAAACAAAAAATAGGAAAATTTCTAAAAACTGAAATTAGGAAACTAAGAGAACTCCTAACAAAACTCCTAAATAAATGATTGCTAAATTTTAGGAAACTAAATAACATGAACAATCAAAAGAGTCCTAAATCTGTTAAATACTAATAATGCTATTGATTACTAAAACTGGCAGTAGGCAATCGGCTAGGATGGCTATCGGCTGGCTGCTTAGCCAGCATTAGCTTGGCCCAATAACCCAGGCCCCTTGATTATTTGCAGCTCCTCCTCTTGGCGTAAACCCTTATCTGCATCAGCTCCCCCCCACTTAAAATGAAGAACTCGTCCACGAGTTCGGTAGTGATGTAGAATTATTTCAGTGGGGTAGGCAGTGTCTGTTGGTCTTGACATTTTGGTTGTGCTTGCAAAGTTGGAAGGAAATCCATCATTTTGGGTCCACTCTCTTCAAGATATTTGGAAGGTATCACAAAGTTAATATGCTTAACACCTTGAGGGTAAGTCAAACGTATAAGTGGTATTCATGGGGACTATCTTATTTAGCTCTTCGTCTTCGACATTTGTCTCCATAACACAGTGGTTTCATCAGAACTATGGTCGCCATTGTTGATCCATGGGGTTTCAGAAAAAGCATCAAAATTAACCATATCTATCCATGGGGTTTCAGAAGAGGCATCAAAATTAATCATATCTACTTTTGAGGCAATCAAAACCATACTACTGATCACATGGATTCCATATGAATTCTCACCATCATCTGTAACATCCGTATTAGTAACAAGAGTGTCATCACTTTGCGGCTCACATACCTGTGTATCTGGGTTAGTCTCGATTGCAGTAACTAAAGAGTTTATCTTTAATTTTTGTGGACAATTTCTGGCAAAGTGACCATATGCATTGCAGTGATAGCATTGCACGTTTGTAGCTACTGCCATGGGAGTTTTACCTTTGTCTGTCATTGGAGTAGCACGAAATATAGACCCTATGGCCTTGCTGTTCGGTATGGGGTGCTTCTCTTCATAAGAACTTGAAGTGGGCTTCTGTGTTGTCTTCAAAAGTTCTTCGGCTTGAAAAGCTTTATTTATACAATCGTTGATACTGATAATATCAACCACACCCAATTTGTCTCTAATTTCAGGTCGCAGCCCCAAACGGAACCGAGATATCATCTGGTCATGACTGTCCCGTGATCCAGTACGTATACACAATTGGTCAAATTGATAAACATAATCTTCCACATTCATGGTGCCTTGTCGAAGATTATTCAACTAGTCATGTAGTCTCCTTTGGAAGGACCTTGGCAAATATATATATTTTTTTAATTCTTTTTTCATCTCTTCCCAAGTAGTAGGTTTCATCCGCCTCCTTATGAGACTATACTCATAATTACGCCACCAATCACGGGTACCCCCCATAAGTTTGGAACGAGTCAGTTTTAATTTTCATGGTTCGGGAAGGTCAAACCAATCGAAATAGTCATGTAGAGCATTCAGCCAGTCATGAAATGCTTGGGGGTTTTGTTTTCCATGAAATTTTTTGAGGTCCATTCGTACCTTATAGGTTTGGTAATGGAGGGGCTGATGGTCTCCATAATCTTCATAGGGTGGGTCTTGATATTCCTCTCTAGGGACTCTTTGGGGAGCCCTAGCAATATGTCTTGGCACTAGGTTGGCTAGAAGAGCTTCTCTTCTAGGGGCTTCTATTCTTGCCGGCCTAGGGTTAATTCTTTCCTCCAAATTATTCATTCTTCTGTCCAGATTATCTAGCTTTGCATCCATTTTGGCTAATCGTTGGAGAACCAAATTAATAGTCATTGGGGCTATTGGTCTTTCTAAGAGAGTTAGAATTCTCCTCAGCCATGCTCTGATACCAAATTGGTGGCAAAGAGGGTTTAGGACAACTCAAATTAACGACCCCTCTTTGCTATAGGATCTCTACACACTTTAAACCAATTTAACCTTTAACAACAAACAAGAGTAATTAAGATTGAATCATAATTCCACAACTTCAGATACATCTGTAAGAATGCTTCAAAATTTGGGATCCTTGATCCTTAGGATATAAGGAGCAATATCCCAGAAGATGAGCTTGGTCCAGGGGGTAGGATCGAAACCAATCTCGCCCGTAGGTCTCAGACAGATATTTTAACAAAACCAGAATTGTATCACAGTAGTAAAATCAACTTATCTTATAATCCAGCCGTTGGAATGTCTTCTAACTTGGGGAAGATCTTTTCAACCTTAGTTATGAACACTAGCCCAAAGTTGAAGTCGATCAGAGAAAGTTTGTAGCAGCTACAGCCTCTGCAGAGTGGCTGGAATAGGTACTGCCCAGCTATGGAGGAGTTTGGATGAATTTAATGAAGACTTGATATTTCAGCAAGGATTTGTTAACTTCTGTAGAGAGCCAATGTCGCCAGCAGTAATGGAAAAGAAGAACTAGAAGAATGTAAGAAGATAAAGTAGAAATAACAATTGGTCGAGTCTTACAACTGTGGAGACTCGACCAGAAAAAATAGGAGTTTCAGGGAGCGGATTTCAAATATCGTAAAATCCTATATGCGGCCTATAGGTGAGAGGAATAGGGATCATGCATATATTGACTGATTACACTTACAACAAAAGCGATGTCAGGCCGGTTGTGTGATAACTATATTAGTCGTCCAACCAACTGTTGATAGCTACCTTTATCAATTAAGTCCCCAACCTAGTGCTTGAGATGATATGAGGTTCTAGAGGAGTATCTGCTGGTTTATAACCCAGCATTCCTGTCTTTGATAAGCGATCTAGAGTGTATTTCCATTGTGAGAGGAAGCTACATTGAGCTGAATGAGCAACTTAGATCCTGAGAAAATATCTCATCTTACCAAGGTCTTTGATTTCAAATTCTGTTACATCAAGTTGCTAAAGATCCCATCCTTGGTTAATGACACATGAGATGATTACTCTAATAATGTTCATTTTTGCTACTGGAGCAAATGTTTCCTGATAGTCGATCCCATATGTCTGAGTGAATCCTCTAGCAAATAGCCTTGCTTTGTATCTGTCCACAAATCCATCACCCTTTTGTTTGACAACAAAGACCCATTTGCATCCTACAACTTTCTTTCTTGGAGGGAAAGACACCAAATTCCACATGTCAGTTTTCCCAAGTGCACTCATCTCTTCATTCATTTCCTCTTTCCACCTTGGACTTGGCAGTGCATCCTGCCAGGAGTTAGGAATGGAAATAGACAATAATGAAGAAACAAAAGTATAGAAGGAGGGAGACAGAGAGAATCATAAGAAACAACATTAGAGATAGGATGCTGAGTAGACGTTTTGATGCTCTTACGAACAACAATAAGTAAGTCAAGACTAGGATCATTAGGAGAATCACTTGGAGGAAGAGATTTACCAGAGAAAGGATTTGGAAGACTTGAATTCGGAATGGAGGACGACTGACTAAGTGCAGTGGTGGTGGTCTTTGGCACTTGCTTACGTTGAACAAATACATTAAGAGGTGGTTAAGTCGGTTGAAAAGGTGCCCCTTGAGGTTTGGACGGAGTTGAAACTTGTTCTTGACTTGTCACACCTTTAGCATCAGTTTTAGCCATCATATGAGACTCCCACGGAACAATGATAGGCACATCTTCTTGAACATCCCGAGTAGAAGACTCCCCCTGAAGAGGGCCAGATAAGCTTCAGACTCATGAAAGACGACATCCATGCTGACCAACAGTTTCCGAGTTAAAGGATGATAGCACTTGTAAGTTGTAACCCTTTTGAGTGGCAAAGTAATCAAGGAAGATACAACGGAATCCTCGGGGATCGAGCTTGCCATGGACATGATGGTTGCGAGCAAACACTACACAACCAAATACCCGAGGCGGAACCACAGAAGAAGAGGAGCCCATGAGCACACCAAGAGAGCCGCGAGAGGCCAAGACACGAGAAGGTAGCTGATTGATAAGGTAGGCCGCCATAAAAACTACATCGCCCCAATATTGAGGAGGGACAGTCCTTAGTGAACAAGAGAGACCGTGCCACTTCCAAGATGTGACTATTCTTTCGTTCAGCGACACCATTTTGAGTAGGAGTATCAACGCATCTAGTTTGATGAATGATCCCATGATCAGACAAAAATAACTGGAAAGACCCGTCAATGTACTCTTTGCCATTATCAGTTCGAAGAATCTTCACCGTAGCATCAAATTGGTCCTGAACCATCTTATGAAATAATTGAAAACAGTTGACCACATCACTCTTCTGCCGCATCAAGTAGATCCAAGTGGTACGACTAAAGCAGTCAATAAAGGAGACAAACCATTGGTAACCAGAAGTAGATAGACAACGGGTAAGGCCCCAAACATCAAAATGGATTAAACTAAAAGGTACTAAACTTCTATTATCAAAAATAGGGTAAGCAACTCTAGTTTGCTTTGCAAAGACACAAGCATCACAAAAGAAATCATTGGGATTACATTTCTTAAGAATTGGAAACAATGTAGATTAAATTTTTGAGAGGAGGATGACCCAAACGACAATGCCACCAATGTAATCCAGATAAAGCAACAGTAGAGGAGTTGGGGTGAGAAGCCTGAGCCACCAAAGGTGATGGAGAACTATCAAGTAAGTAGAGACCAGTAACCACTTTACCATTGCTAATCGTACGACCTGAATTCAAGTCCTCAAAGATACTACGATTAGGAAAAAATATTACTTTATAGTTCAAATCACGAGTAAGACTACTAATTGAGAAGCGATTAGTAGAAAACTTTGGAACATGTAAGACAGAGGAAAGGGATAAAGAAGGAGTACACTGGATGGAGACCTTACCCGAAATAGTGGAAAGGGAACCATCATCAACACTTACTTTACTATTACCGAACAAAGGAAAGTACCGAAAAAATTGATTAGAGGATCCAGTCATATGGTTGGTGGCACTCGAGTCGACTATCCAAGGAACGAAGACTCCTGAAGCACAATGGCCTCCAAAAGAAATACCTGAAGGGGTAGAAGGAGATGGAGCGGAAGGCACTGGCACTGGCACTGGCAGGATGGTGGTGGACGCTGCAGATGGCGTTGAGGAAGGGGATGAGTCCAGCCTGGTAATCAGACGATGCAAAATTAGTAACTCCTATTGAGGGGGAAGAATCTTGAGGAATATCATCAGCGGCACTATGGTGCGCCGTGGCCGAGGCTGGATGACCCTGTCCACGACCACGAGTATTGGAAGGATGGCCATATAATTTCCAACACCTATTTCGCGTATGTCGTTCTTTCCCTCAGAAATCACATTTCATAGGAACCTTATCAGAGGTAGAGCGATCATTAACACCGCAAGTCAGACCTCCATGAGATGAGGAACCCAAGCCTGAATAGAGCGCTGAGCGTTCCTGAGTCATAGGGAGGGCCATAGCAATGCGGTGACTATCCTCAGAAGACACCACAACATAGGCTTGCTCGAGGGTGGGTAACTGATCACAATTAAGGACATGAGCCCGAATTTAATCAAACTCAATATTGAGCCCAGCAAGAAAATCAAATACCCGGAGGTTGTCCTCCCACTTTTTAAAGGCGGTGGCATCTTTATCACAGTTAGCCGTAAAAGAACCATAAAAATCCAACCCTTGCCACATACCTCGCAGAGTGGAATAATATTAAGAAATAGATAACTCCTTTTGTTTGGTCTCGTGAATCTTCTTCCGGAGTACATTTCACTGGGCAACATTACCAACTTGAGAGTAGGAGTTTGTGGCAGTCTTCCAGATCTGAGCGGCGGTGTTGAGAAGAAGATAACCTCTGGAACTAGAGTGAACCATGGAGTTGATAAGATATGACATGACCAGATAATTGGAGGTAACCCATTTATCCTGAGAAGGACCAGTAGTGGTAGGCTTAACGGTGTCTCCTGTAATGTAAGCTAGAAAGACCATGAGAACCAGTAGCGAGATAACATGAACGAGACCACATTAGATAATTACTCCCACATAACTTGATGAAGAAGTAGGGAACGAAGGAAAGTCTCGAGAAGGGACTCCTTCCTGGCCAGTTGAGGCTGATGAAATTTCAAACATGATTGCTGGTCAACGCTAGTCACAACAAAAGGCACAACATTTAGATAGATATCTGGAAGTTCCAACATGACATACCAACTTCCAGAGAAAGCATCAAGAAATCATGATTCAGTTTGTGATATAGATTTGCATGGTGTAAGAGGCCCTTGGTGGGATAAAAAAAAAATACTCACCACCAAGGGAAAAGAGGAAAGAGACCAAAGCGGTGGTGGGAGGCGACGCTAAACTGAGAGTAGGAGAGAGAAGAGACTGACGGTGGCTGGCGGCGGTGACTGGGTAGGGCTAAACCGGAGAGGAAAGAGAGAGGCTGTGCTTATGATTGCGTGGCTAATAGCATTAGAGTTAGGATCTTAATATTGATCCTAGCTCTGTTACCATGTTGAAATAATAGGGAGAGAATGCTTGACTTATCAAATATGACAAAGACCTCTTCTATTTATAGGAAAAGAGATTTGCTTTTACATAAATATTGGGATATCTACCAACCACTCCAACCACTCATCATAAATATGGTATGATGACTAATGATTCATCATAAATATGATATGATGACTATGGTGACATAACCTACCAATATTGATTTATACCACTTACCAAAGACTATGGTAACCTACCAAGATACAATGAACCTAGACAAGACTTACAATTACAACGTTAATTTACATTGATTATTTGGCATTTGGTTGTCCTAAGGTTCACACCTTAAATTGCTTACAATGAGGGACAAAATCGAGCATTCTGTTTATATGGTTGTCGTATTGTTTATTCATGGAAATGAGATTCCAAACACAAGTGTGAATATTCATATGTGTGTATGGATTATTGCTTGGGAATCTTGTTTGGATTATTGTCATTTGTTTTATGAACAAGATTCTCTTTGTTAGTTTGTGGTTAATCCCCATTTAGTGGTCATTCTTATTGCAGTTTAAAATTATGACCTTTGGTGGACAACAGTTGATGCCATTTGGGATATATATTGGTCCACTGTGTGTATGATGTTAAGCAGTAAATGAAAGAGATGCTCGATAAGAAACCTATAGCACGCATTGGGATGAATATGAATGGAGATATCATATCATGATCGGGCGAAATCCTGGGACCGGTGATATGCTTTGTAAATTGTTTGCAAAACAAATTTGGAATTATTATTATTTATTAATAATTATTGTACAAAATATAAAAGAAAGAAAGGGAAGATGGAGAGAATGGAGAATGGAGAAAAGAGGGCTCGTCTTCTTCCTCTCAACAGAATGAAGGCGGAAGAACCAGGTTTGTTTGGAGAGCTATATATGCTTCTCATATGAACTGCGAATGATCTGAAATTTCAAGGGTAACTTCCTAAGTCACAGGTCTATTGAATCCAACTAATGGTTACCCCAAACAGCAAGGAATGGACAAGCATTAAAGGTTTGAAACTGGGTTTGGCGGTAGAAGAAAGAAGAGTGAGTTGCTGGTTTTGGGTTTCAATATGAGATGTACTTCTGGTCATGGGTTTCAGGATTTAGGTCGCCCTTAGGTATGGAGTTGACTCACCAAATATCAAGGGGAAAGGAGAAGGGGTGAGAGATCGAGGGACTTATGTGGGGCTGGGATTACTGCCCAGAACAGTAAGAAAAAAAAAAGATTAGGAGAATGAGTTGTGACTCATTCGAACAGTCTCAATCTTATCTGGAATCTCAGAGATAGAATTGCTTAGGCCTTTTAACAGGGTCCTGGGCAGACAATTAGAGTTATAAACATGATTTAGGTGGTACGAAAATCAATTGCAGAGAAAACTAGAAAACCAGGGCATGTAGATCAGATCTGGGAAAAATAGGAGACTTAACAGTGAAATATGAACACAATCAAGAGAGAAAGCAAGCAGAAAGTAACCACAAAATCCCAGATCAACCTAAGCAATATGGAATGAGATATAACAGTTTAAAGCAACTGAAACTGAGATAGAAAACAAAGAAAAATCTGATAGTGCCAAAAATCATCAGACCATACGCAGGAAGAAAATCCAGATTCCAAAGAAGATAAATCTGGATCGAAGTTTCAGTTTAAAAGTTAGAATAACATATCAAAACTTGTAGAGAAAAGGAAATGAAAAACAAAAGCAGCAGAGGCAGCGATGGTGGCTGCACACCAGAACAAAGACTTTTAGATGACTCCATAGTTGTCAAGGCGTCGCCTAGGCCCCCAAGCTGCCTTGGTTCGCCTTGGAAAATCAGGCACCTTGGTCGCCTAGGCGGTCGCCTTGGTTGCCTAGGCGGGCGCCTTGGTCGCCTAGGCGCCCAGTCAGGCCTCCATCGCCTTGGTTTGCCTTGGCGCCTTGACAACTATGGATGACTCTCAAAAAGGCACCCACTTTGCTACCATGTAACAAAATAGAAAAGAAAAAAGGGAAGATGGAGAGAATGGAGAATGGAGAAAAGGGAGAGAGAATAAATGTGTTCTCCTCCTATGGTTCCTTTATTTATAATCAAAGAAGAGAAACAATAGTTTAGGAAACTTTCCTAATTACAATCATAAACTAATTAGGAAAGTAAATCTAGACAACTTAAGAAATAAACCCTAACTATTAAGGAAACAAATAAACAACTATGGTGGAAACAAATCCACTACTTACTACCAATAGAAAAAAGCCACATAAAGAAACTAATAAGCCATATGGAAGGTGGGACCTTCAGCCCTGTAGAGCTATATCGCTAGCAGTTATTTTATAAAAGTTTTACAAATTGTTTTGTTGTCCAATGAATGGTTTTGGATTCTCAGAATAAGCATATCTCATGCACTAAGGTGCTAACAGTAATGAGTTTCATGCCCATAGGTGCATTGTGTGAGATTGGAAAGTGGAGGGACATAATCGTAATATTTTATGAGGGTCATATGTGTAAAATCATATTTAGGGGTTCTTATCTATAATTATCATAGTTGTCACGGTGACAAGACTACCTAAGGCGGTGGCCAGCCTTGGTTACCTAGGCATTGCAGATCTGTTAATGGGAGTTGATAGGCCCACAAAGTCAGTTTCTCCCCAAAACCAGTGATGCAGAATCAACCCAGCCAACAGTGGGCCATTGAACTATTGGAGTTTGGCTAGCCAGCTTGCAGCCCACTGAAGCCCCTCGAAGCTGTTCACGTGAGTGTGCATCAAGGTTCTTAGCTTAGTTTAAGATCCTCTAGATTCTTCTAGAAGATCCATTGAGTGTGCATCAATGAATTCCGTTGCTATTTTGGTTCTTTTCTGTCTTATAAGTTATTATTTAGTGAGTTTCTATTTTTCGTTTTTAGAAGTTCTTTGTTTTAGAAGTTTCTATTCTAGTGAGTTGCTATTCATTATTTAGTAAGTTTTTGTTGGCTAAAAGGGTCTTAGCGTAGTTTCTATTTCTAGAAAGGATGTAATAGGAAATTTCTATTTTATGTGTAATGGGGTGTTTCTATTTCTAAGAGGACTTGGTCAACGAGAGTTGCCATTGTCTACTTTCTATTTCGTAAACAAAGCCTTTGGCTTTATATATCAATGAAAGGGGGCTAGAACAATGATGATTTAATATAATAGAAAGCTTGCCATTGCAATGTAAAGTGGGCTTCTTAGGCTATGGGACTCAACTAACTTTAAGTGGGACTCCTAAGGTTCTATTCTTCTTCCCTTAATCTTCCCTTTCCTTTTCTCAATGTTTCTTCCTTTCTTTCTGGTTTAACTGTTCACGGTTTACTGTTAATGAGATATTTTGTTGCCTAATCTAAGTTCACTAACTCCAGATCTGACCATCACATCAAGCTCAATTTCTAATATGATCTTTCCCTCATTGGACCCTACCTTCGATCATACTTTCAGCCCCATCAAACTAGTGGTTTGAGAGATCTAAGCAAGACAAGTTTTTTTTTTTTTGTTCTTCTACTACTCTGCAACCAGGTTGTAATTGCATTGCTTAGTCACTGCCTGCTTACTGATTTGTGAGATGTGCATTGCTGTAGTCCATGGTTCTAAATCTTGGGGAAATCTCGGAAATCTCGACCTTTATATGGTAAAAAAAAAATGCAGTGTGTTGGGGAGATTTTTTGAGATCTGGAAAATCTCGGACCTCACCTAGACAGAGTCGCGATTTGAGATTTAAAACCTCGGCTGTACCTATTGGTTATGTTAGAGAATCAATCCTCCTGTGGGGTTGGTTCTTAAACTGGTGAGTTGGGGCGTCCTACATTAACTAGTTTAGGAATTTTTATATAATGCAAATGAGCTCAACAATAATAGCAGGCCCACAAACCCAGTGCCACTTCAACAAAATCCAGTCCAGTGGTAGTTTCAATATAAACCAAGCATCTGCAGGTTCCCATCAGCATTTGGTTCGATAATAGCATGGCTGGTCGTTGGCCCATTTCTTGGGCTTTCCTTCTTTTTAATTGTTTTTCCCCCTTCAAAGAGTGGTATTGTACACATCCAATGAGAAACATATTAACAAAAGAGGAAGAAACAGATTCTAGGGTTCCTTAACTTCCATTCCCAACAACAATCATTCCAATGCACATATACATATCCAGGGTTCCTTCCACTCATCCCTCCAGAACAATCAAGTCAATGAAGGAGGAGACTTACCTGGGCAATCGCAGTCACCAGTAGATGCTTGGTTCCTCTATTAATGCTTGGCTCCTTCATTAGTCTTGTGCTCGTTCCACAATTCACACTTCGATTTCTCTTCTTTTTCTCTTTCTTTCTTTTTGTTTTTCAAATACACATGATTCCATGCTTGACACTGTATGGAAATAACCTACACTGCCCAATCAGAATTTTAGAAAAAGCATTAATTTTTATATAAAAAATAAAAAGGCACTCAAAAAATAAGGCGTGCACACGCCTAGCACTCGTAAAACCGTTAGGCGACACTTTGATAACTATGGTAATTATCTTTATATAAAAAGGGTGTCCCAGTGTACGAGGGTTCCACTACTGCAGGGTCTAGGGAGGGCAGAATGTAGACAGCCTTACCTCACAATGTGGAGAGGCTGTTTCCAGGGTAATTATCTTTATATAAGAAATAAAATTAAGTCACTTAAGGGAACCTAGGTAGGATCACCGAATGGGATCCTACCACTTGGCATTCTAAGCAATCAGTTGTAGGGATTAGTTATCTGTAAATTACAGCTAAGGAAGAGAAAATATGACTTTATTAGGAATCTCTCTCCCTGTATTCACCCAAAAAAAAAAAAAAAGACCTCTTCCTGGGATGTTGAATCTCTCTCTCTCTCCCCTCTTGTGTTCTTGGGATTAGAGGTTAAGGTTTTGAACCCTTGCCTTTGTGAAGAGTAGACTGCTGCCATCCCTATGCAAGAGTTGATGGTGGGTGTCCCTGGTGTCCCTGTGCTTATTAGTCTGATCAAGTGCAGTATTCCTTAGGAGGTACTGCCATTTGTGGTATATGAGGTAACCTAAGCTCTCCCTTAAATTTGTTTGAATACCCTAATGTTGCATGAGGATAGATCAAAGTGTTTTAAAATTTTCATAAGGTATAGTTTTCCCAACACTAAGGCTCTCTTTGGTATCATTTTTGTTTTTATTTTTGTTCGTGTTTGGTATCTCATTTTTGGGTGTTATTTATGAAAAGAAAAAAAAAAATAAAAATAAGCCCAAAAACAAAAAGAAGTTGACAGCTCTTTTTGATTTTTGACAAAAAAATGTTTGTGATAGTTTTCGTGCAACTTTTAATGACCACGTGGGTCGGAAGCTTCCAACAGCTCAAAAACGAGGGCAAAGTTGTAAAGAAGATTCTAACAGTTCTCCCTCGATAAAAGCTTCCTCCGTCAAACTGAAAAGCCTCTTCTGCGAATTGAACAACTCTTGAGGAAAATTGAACGAGTCCCTCTCCTAGGTAATATGACAGTTCAGCTTGGTGTCCTAATGGTTACCACCTTTCAAGATTTGACTTCAAAGGTCTTGGTCAAGTTTCTAACCTTTTGAGTGATCATCTGAAGTATAATATGTGGTTTTCATCTATGTTTACAAAGATTTTGACTTTATTGTGTTGATTTGACCCCTTTTTTAGACTTAGACATATTTAGATGTATTGTTTAAGATTAGATAGCCATCCAACCTTATTTGATTCAAAGTTTCTGATCTCTTAAATTTTCACCAATGGTATGTAGTAGTTTAACTAATCATGCACCAATTTCAGATTCTACATGTATGTGCACAACTTGAAATATGTTTCTAGAAGAAAAGGAATACCTGTGATTTCAGCGGGAACTTCAACTGTGCTCTCAGCTGCTGACAATAGAATCCCTTCCTGTTGTGCCTCCTGGCTTGCTGGGTAGGGACATTTATCTTGAGTGTGGCCCCTTCTATGGCGACACGTGCATCTAGGGATACATGGTGGAAAGTCCCGGTGTACAAGACCCCGCGATCGCTTCAGGAGTGGAACTCCCTGAGAAGTCTTTCAGTCTCTCTTTTTCCCAGACTAGCAGAGGGAGTTGTTTCCGGCTTACGTACCCGGGAAGCATAGTTGTTCAAGAAGGCTTCCCGAAACATGTCCCATGTAACAACACCATGGTGTTCCCGGAGCACAAGTTCCGTGTTCTGCCACCACACGAAAGGTTCACCTACCAGCTGATATGTGGCACATTTGATTTTCACTATGTCAGGCAGTTTCAGATTTCCCATTGATCCTTCCAGTGCTTGGATCCATGTTCGAGGTTGACTCAGATCCAACTGTGTTCAAGTGAAGTGTTCAGGTTTCTCTGCTAGGAATCGGTGCATGTCCCCAAGTACTTGGTCCCTGGCAGCACCTGAGGTATTGTCTTGGTTTGGGTTCTTAGTCATTTGTATGAGGAATCGCTTGAAACCTGGAAGAATTTAAACCGTCAGTTACGTCACGAATAGGAATGTTTCTATGAGAACATCGTGTAATGCAATGAATATGCTCGAGGTCAGCAACAATGGTTTAACAAGGGCATTCATTGCAGATGTACAAGCGAATAAACATCCAAACGGAGTGACAACAGTAAAAGATGGGGCGTGCGGCTGCACAATGGGTGCAGTAGGGGCGTGCGGTTGCAGTGTCCGGCTGCACGTCGACGTCCTCGGGTTTAATAGAGGCACGACTTGTTTTTCTCATTTTCTTTTGTTTTGGTCTGGTGTGTGATTGAACGAGCACACACCCTTGTGGTATTACCTCCTTTTGAGGATTCTTTAGTGATCTAAGGCTTGTATCTCATCATTCATCGCCCACAATCACCTTGTCAAGGTAAATCTCATACCGATTTCTCATTTTTCTACCCTAGACGCTTCTCAGTTTTGATTTGTGGTGTGATATCCCTTATAATGATTCGGAACAATGGGGTTTTGTCTCGAAATTATGATAGGGAGTTGTCATCATACTTAATCTCATGTTTAACCTCATCTCTATTGATTCATTTAGGGCATCAAGGAAAAATCGAGTTTTCCTTTCTATTTTCTCAAAACTTGAAATCAGTGTGCTTATTACTTGCTTTCCTTCAATCATTGATGTGTTTATCACCAAAATTTCTTCATAGATCATCCAAACCTCAATTCAAAATATATTAGTTTCTCAAACAACAATTTCTTTTCAACTTCAAGCTTTCTCCATTTCATTCGAATGTTTATATTCACTTTTCTTCGTCAATAATCGACACCATTTAAAATCTCTTCTAATTATTATTATATATTGGTGTACTCATCTCATCTTGTATTTTAACATTCAAATTTCTGTATCTCGACATATTTTCCATCACCTTGGGTTAGCCCGGTTGTAATGACTTCTCCAGACACTCGGATTTATTTTGGGAAGGAGTCATCTGTTACAGGGGCAACATGACATGCTTCATCTTGGTCATCCAGGTATGACCAGTGACGATTTCTGTCAACAGAGGTAGACAGGAATTGGCATCGATTTGGGCATAGATCGGTGGAATCAAATTGTTTCGTGAGATGCGATGAATTAGAGAGATTTGCCATTCGTCGAGCATTCACTGATATGGGTTGGTTACCTTTTCTTGGGTACTAGATACCCACACCATAGTTGTCAAGGCGACAAGGCGATCCAAGGCGTTTGAGGCCATCCTGGGCGCCTAGGCGCCGTTTAGGCTACCAAGGTGTTCCCAGTGTATTTTTTTTATTTTTAAAATATTAATGCTATATTAATGTTTATATATATATGCAGCATTCTACATAAATATACATTTAAGACAGCTTAATTAATATAAGAAAACCAACAAAGAAACAAATAATTGAGTTAAGTAGGCAACACGTATTTATGACTAACATTTGCTTATTTCTAACAAATTTTACCGGAGTGTAACTCCTTTAATATACTTTGGATTCAAGCAATCTTAAATTCGTTGCAAAGCTAGTATAATCAACTTTCCAACAAATCCTAGATTGCTTGAATCCGAGTTATAATGAAGGAGTTACACTCCGGTCAAACCTTGTTCGAAGTACGCGAATGCTGTTAAAAGTTGTCTGAATGTAAATTATTTTTTGGGCATCAAAGCAAGAGATTATTTTGGCGCGCTCTTGGTTTTTAGTGATGCTTTACTATAATAAGATTTATGGAATTTTTATATTTGAAAAAAAGCCTAGCATTTTGAAGTTGAAAATCACCTCCGCACTCGAAAATACGGTTTTTGTTCTTGAACTGGAGGGTTGACTTTTTATCCTTCTGGAATTTGAATTTTAAACTATTTTTATTGGATTCAAATAGGGGGTATTTGCTTATTTATGAATAATATCTTAAGTAAATGATATTAGTCATAAATAAGTACTGTCTGATAAATGTTGTTTCTGTCTAGCATAATAAATCCTGTGAAGCAAATTCAAAGATCAAAGGAAAAAAAACACATATAAAACTCAAGGCGACCGCCCAGGCATTCTGGGCGCCTAAGGTGTCCAAGGCGGTGCCTAGGCGACGCCCAGAGGTCGCCCAGGCAATACTCATAAGACGCCCAGGCCTTGGAATCACGCCTGGACGCCTAGGCGACGCCTTGACAACTATGACCCACACGTTCTAACCTTGCGAGACAGTTTTATTGTAACCTTCAGGTAGAAAAAGGTATGGAGAACGGCGCAGATGATTCATCCTTACAGATTTCCAGTTGGGTATTGGGACAAGAGATTATTCTGGACATTCATGGTCTTGTCCGTTTCTTAGATGTCTCTGCAGATGGAGAACTTATTTATGTGGAGCAAAAAATTCTAGTGGTAGCTGAGTGGGAGCTTACGTTGATACGGGAGCAAATGATGTTAGGTCCCGAATTAAGGGAAAGTAAATGTTGACCAATTCCCAGAGTATATAGTCGCATTATCCAGCACAATATTGTACCCAGAAGCAGTTATAGGGATGCTATTGTGCATTTCTGCTAGTTTATCGCTTATTGTGTCACTGTAAGGCGACAGCTCTGTCTTCCTTCCTTGATTTTGAAATCACTGATTACTACAACACTTTATTCTTGGTCTGACAATCTTTCTTATGGGTGGTTGCTCACCCACATTTTTATTCAGTTGGGGATAAACCTTCCTCAAGGTGATTGTGTGAAGCGGTCCGTCTATTTTGATTTTGGTTGGAATTCACTGTACAGGCTTGGCCTTTATGATGTTGTTCTCAGCAATGACGATTAGAGGAAATTCCTCGTCCAAATCTGTGGTCTTGGCAATGACCGGCTAAGAATATTCAGCGTAGGGTGATTCAATCTTCGACTAGGATTGAGTCAGCCTCAATGGATGATAATAGTGACCCGACATACATCCCTATGGATTCTTCTCTTTCTCAAGGTTCAGAAGATACAGTATCGTTAACAATTGAGCAAGAATGTACACTACAACGGCGAAAGGTTTGCAACGGTGTGTCACGTGTAACAGTTCCTTAGACTGGAGTTCTTGATGTTGCGGAGCTACAAGGTGTATTGGTAGATGTTCGTGCTCTAGTGTCTGAGTTACAGGAGTACCATCTGAAGACACAGACCGGATTGTCATCTTACAAGAGGCGTATACTGCAACGCATCTTAGGTGTGGAGCAACGTGTGATAGCGACTGCGAATGCTATGTTGCAATCGCATGGCACTCTTGAGGTTACTGACGAGAGGTGTCCTCTTTACGGAACGATTTGACTTTGGCGGCTTTAATCTCACTTATTTCTGCTGAGATAGAGGCGGAGACTACTGCTGAGCGTGTGTGAGCTCACCTGTGTAGAGTTTGATCCGTGGCTGGGGTTCAGTAAGTGGTTGAACCAAAGAAGGAAATCAGCGGTATTATCCTCCATTGTTTGCTAGTTCGGTTCAGTCGGCTTATTCTGTGGAGTGAGTTTGGACTTATTGATGGACATGATGCTTTTCAGGCTTTCGTTTTCATGTTCCTTCAAAAGTTCGGACTCATAGTTAAGCCTTTGTTTTACTCGCCTCATTTTGTTTTGGGGTTAAGGTTTCGACTTATGACTATTTACCTGTCCTGCTTAAATTATGTGAACAATTGTTAAAGCTTATCTCATTTGGTTTGTACTTTATGCTCTTCAGTTTCTGTATTTGTTCTTTAGTCTCTGCCTACATCTTATTCTCATTTGTGTATTATTTTGTTTCACCTAATGTCAGCATTTATGTTTTATAGAGATATGGATGGGTAGTGATTATAGGGTAACATGCTCTGATGTCACATTTCTGTGTATCAAAGTTCGGTGGATTGATAGTGGTGTAGCGTGACTTGCTCTGATACCAACTTCTATCACACCCTGTTCCCAACGTATCAGTACTATGGAATGAAACGGGATCTCTCAATCCTAGCACAAGAAATCCCCTTCTAGGATCGCATGTCACGGTATTCCACATATCAACCCCAACCATTCATCAAAATCAAGAGAATAATATATAGCGGAAGTCTTATAATTAAAAACCAATTATTCTGTTGACATCTAAAAGGTTCAAACTTAAGTCCCAAAATATCCAAGGTTCCACCATTTTCCAAAAGAAATAAAATAAACATTGTTTAAAGTTTATCCTCAAATATGAATCCCAAATAAATAAAATCTCAAATCCAAATAAAGTAAAATCATAGGCACATCTTAAGCCCATGAACAACTATACGAATCATCTTAAGGATCACGAACATCTTCCTCAGGCTCGTTGTCCTCATCCTCCACACCGGATGATAGGCTACCTGAAGCAACGAATGAAGGACATGCAAAATCTAAAAACAGTTGTGCACACAAGGGTAAGCTCAACCACCGAGTTTAGCATGAAAACTAAACGTGCAACAAGCAAATGCATGCAACTATCAACTACGGTCAGGTATGATAACTGTAAGTGTCAGCTCAAGACAACCCACACATGGATTCTCCAAGTTGCACGAGTCTCCTCTCTAGAATGATGCTGACTCATACAAAATATAGCAACATCTCCAAGTATGGGTCCATTGTTTTGGTCTGCTTGACTGCAACTCATCCTAAGTCACATAACGTCGGGCACTTGAGGATGATGATAATCCCACTAGTGTACTCGCCTGCCCATCCACTCTACGTCGGGTATAGGGAGCATCGCAGCTATCTTCATATCACCTTTTTGTTGAACCCATACCATTACATAATCCCCTAATGGCTAGGGGTATAGTTATATGGGTGATTAGTGTTCGACTAGCCATGTCCACCTAATTAGCAATATTACTGGATCGTAATGTCGCCAAGCTTGTGATCCCATCCGGTCCCCACTTAGGACATCGTGACTTGGCTAAGTTATATATGGTCAATGCAAAGCAGGGCTAGTAAGAAGTGGTGCAAGCATTCCATTCCACCCACCTTCCTCCTTACTGACTTAATCAAACATCATGAATCAAAACACGGATTAGTCGCGTTCATGAATTCACGAGCGTTCCATTCCACTCCTTCCCACCAATACATGGCATTGCTAACCCCAAACGCAATAATGCATATGCATGATCACACAGAACAGTTTATTGGATGGTATGTTATCACACAAGAGCATGTTATCAATTTCACCCCATCACACAACATAATAAAATAGAGAAAACATATGCATCCAAAGGTTTAGTTCTCTTACTGAAAGATAAAAAAGTAAACTACAGTAATCCCGATCATGTAGCTTCCTATCGAAATCTTCGTATCTCTATCAAAGCCAAATACATGTTATGCGTCAATTCATTATCCAATAGAATTGTTCTGGTTTCTCTTTAAGCTTATTATTCGGGTGTTTACAGCGTTATTTACTTGTTTGATAATTCTTGCCTATTGTCTACTGTCTGTTTTATCATAGCATAGCATTAGTTATTTATTTCATTCATTACTGTTTACAGTCTAAGGTACTTCTAACGTATCATAAACATGCTGTCCACACAAGATAGGTGAAGAGTAGGTGGGTTCTCCACAAGATAGCACGCTCACTAGATAGAATCTACCTTCTATACACCTTCTTTTTTTTGGATAGGTTTCTATACACCTTAATACTAAGGACTTCTTTTAATGAGGCCAGGGGTGTTCTAACACCTTAAAAGGGGTCCTAAGGTTGAGGAGCAGCTACTGGTCGAGCACTGGAAGGTGCTGCAACCAAATAGACGTGCGGCTGGTGGCTGCGGCTGCACCTCACTAGGTGCTAGGCATGCAGCTGATGGCTGTGGCCGCACGGTTTTGCATGGTCGTGCAACTACGCCAACACCTCAGGGGTGTAGCCTAGTCCCAATAGGTTAGGTTTAAGGTTTCAAATAGCAGAGGCAGTGAGTGGTTGGTCGTTTTAAGGTGTAAACCAAACCCTACCTCTGGCATACATTAAGCATAAGGGGTTTCACCTCATAGAAAAGTGATTACAGGGTTCTAAAGCTACTGGCCAAGTTTGGCCAAGATCCGACATCGGAATCACGTGCGGCAGATGGCATCTACCGCACATCACGACTGCCAGGTCGTGCGGCTGGTCTCGTTGACCGCACGTCGAAACGTGGTTCGATGGCCACCATTTTTCTTCGGGGTGTTTGCCATATTTTTCTCATTATGAATAAGGAGTTTGAGCTCCTGGATCCATGTTTACACTATGGTTTGGATGCCGTTTCGATTTGACAACTAACTGAAATAACAGATCTGGTATATAGACTCTAGATCCAATTTCAAAACCTTGGATCCACTATTGAATCATGGTCTCGGGTCTCTTGTGGTCATTCCTAAAGTCTCCGACTGTCCACGGATATTTTACTCAGTCCGTTTGATTCCAAAGGTTCGATTCCACCTTTCAGTTGTGCCATGCATGCTACTGTCCACGATCCGTATTCGTGAACAGTGGCCTACATGTTCATGGCTCCATAAGTATGGTGGATCATTCTTCTTCCTTTGATTTAGTCATGAAGACATTCACTATGATCATTAACATAAGAGCTATCACCTCATTAAATCACTAATTGATTCTTTATTGTAACTCATATTCAACGACTATAACCAAGAAAGGAATACTTACAGTAGGTTTGTCTCTCAAGTTCTTGGTCGAGCTATCCGTTGATCCAGAGGTAAGCTCCTTTCTTCTTTTCTTTCTCTTTTCTCTTTCCTTCTTGGCGTTTCTTCCTCTCTATTCCTTCTTCTCTCTTTCTCTCTCTGGGCGGTACTTAGAGGAAGCTCTTCCTCTCTACTCTTCTTCCTCCTCTCTTCTCTTTCTCTCTTCTCTCTTTTTTCAAATTCGTGCATTAGACATTCTCTCTCAAACCTTGATGAATGGTTTGATTTGGTAAAGTGAATCCACTCTAATTCCAAAACCGACAAGAGGGAGCACCCGAATGGAAAGGGGAAAATCTCCTTCCTTCTCTTTCCATTCTCGGCTCAAGCATGGTCAGCTTACCAAGAATAGAGTCAATCACAGTCGGCCTTCCATGGAAAGAGAAGATAGAGTTCGAACCAATGGGAACTGCGGTCAGTTAATCACCAACCAGGTTCGCTCCTGGAGGTGCGGCAGCACAGCATGCGGCTGGTTTGCTGCCGCACCACCTTTGTGTCCAGCCGGACCCCCTTGTTGGTCGGCTAGCCTAGGTGCGTGCGTGCTAGGCACTTGGTGGTCATATAGGCTGGGTCCTAGACTTCTCCTAGTGCACTTTCGTGCATTCTAATGACATGAGAGGTTCAAGTTAGTGGTTTTGTGTCACTTCACGGGTATGTCATCATCTTCGGCCATGTCTGTCCGATCTGTTCGCACGTGGGAAGACCCGACACATGCCCAAATTGGTCAAACTGTAATGGGGTTTGGGCACGGGTCTTACAAGCATAATAAGGAACTGCTGAGAATCTGTTACAGATAAGGTTTCAGCTTTTTTTTTTAGAAGGGTATGACAGATTTCATATGCCAGTTTATGCCTCAATCTTAATCCCAGAATCAAATCTGATTTGAAGGCAGATCAAGTCAGATTTTTATACCAGATTCATGTTATAATTCTGTTTTAGAAGAGTATGATAGATTTCATATACCAGTTTATACCTCTGTCATTTGACCAGCTATAATGTTTGGTTTGGAATGTTGGGCAGTTAAGAAGCATCATATTGATAAACTTAGTGTAGTTGAGATGAAGATGTTGAGATGGATGTGTGGTGAAACTAGGAAGGAAACCTCTGATGGCATTGACTGTCTCATTGACCCTTATCATGAACTGCTCAATGGTCACATGCTCTGCTATCCTAAGGCTTTCAAACCAAGTCTGGTGATGTTGAAGCTTGGCTTCCTTTTTCCTTTCATCTCCTTCATGTGCAGCTTTGAGCTTTTCCCAAATTTCCTTGGTGGAAGTACAATTAATCACTCTTACAAATTCATTATCCCGCAGTTAACTCTGTAAAGCACTCATTGCTCTGGCATCATTTTCATATTTCTTCTTTTCGACTACATTTGTGATATGTTCTGTAGAACTGAGCTAGTGACCATTTTTCATCATCAGCCACACATCATACCCAAGTGCCTTCAAATGAGTTTCTATTTTAACCTTCCAAAACCATAATTCAAACCTTCGAGGTACTGAGCCTTTCTATGTGCCGCTTAAGCACCTAGGAGGCTTTGTGACGCCTTGAAAATCAGGCTGCTTGGTTGCCTTGGTGCCCCGTCAGGCCTTTAATGCCTTGGTTTACCTTAGCACCTTGACAACTATGGTGATGACTGTCATTGGCTATACTATATCTTCTCAGTTTCCAACCCCAAGCTGTTAAGCTACAAAACTTTGGGGAACCCATGTTCTAACACCACTTAAAGTTCCCTGAAGGTCATTGAGAGAGAGAGAGAGACAGAGAGAGAGAGAGAGGAGGGGGGGTGAATCAGTGAATGTAAGAACTTAAATCTAATTGCTCCATCTGAGCCAGCCTGGATGATATCCACACAAGGCACCACACACCCAACGGAAAATGGCACAAACACAAGCACATCAACCTCAACCACACGATGGGTAGGTCTACCAGATGGTGCTCACCATCCTACATCAAATGCACTCCAATATCCACATATAAAAAAATTGGTAACACCATACAACACAAGTCTTACGTGGTTCGATCAGGAGATGTTCCTGCCTACGTCTACAAAGCAATTGCCCAAGAGGTCTTCGTATATTACTCAAACAATCAACTCACTGCTCCTATAGTTCTGGTGCTAGAACACCAACTTCAACTCTAGATGATCACTGGAGCAAGGGCTTCTACCCGAAAATCCAGACAAGCTCCAACTTGCCAATAATACAATGATTGCTTATAAAATGCAATTACAAATTCCCCAAATTACATCCCTTCAACTCATTCAAACATTTTATCAAACACCTACAATGCTTGAGACTTGAGTGTATACAATAAAATGGAAAAATGTACAGTGGATTACCTCCCCGGTGCAATCCAATGAATCTCCTCCATGAACGAAGAGTCAAAGCCCAATATGCACCAGTACATTGGAATGAGGTTTTTGCCAAATTAGAGAGCTAAGACTTCACTTCCAGCAACTAAAAATTAGCCCAGTAACTGTGGACAGCCAAAAGAAGACTACATCTAGTGCTGTGCAGGAATGTAGGTCAGCTTTATATGATATTCAGTATAGACTTCAGCAAGAGGCAGATGACTGTGACCTGGTGGCAACTGAAGAAACTTTATCCCTTAGACTAGCGGCCTTGATTACTCAAGAGGAAAGCTTCTTCAGGCTGAAATCAAGAATTAGCTGGCTGAAGTTGGGTGATAGAAACACCAATTTTTTCCACGAGTCTGTCAAAGCCAATCACAACAGAAATCAAAAAAATAGTTGAAAAGATAAGAAACTAGGTTGGAACATGTGCAATTTAGATATAAGAGGAAGTGTTGGACATGTGAAACATCAATACTTAGTGTTTGTATCATTCTGTTCTGCTCATGGAGTAGTAGTCTAGAGGATCTTGATCACAACTACAAGATATGCCAGATAACTGAACAAGCGAACAAGTTATTTTCAAGGAAAATTTTCGTGGGGTGAGCAAAGGTAGTTGGATTCTTATAAGCATATATCATATTAGCATATCAAGAACATTGCAAACATTGGTTCTGTAATTAAGTTCAATCTTCTTGTCATAGGTTGGTGGAAATACACCTGCGCGGGGGTGGGGTTAGAGCCACTCTTGCAATTGGGTTGTTGTGACTACGGGTTGGATGTCTAATTGTCTAGGCAGTAATGATAGTATCTTGTACCTGAATTGGTGGCTCACTTTTATAAGTGTTGTCAAGATAGAGTGTCGTAGTTAGCGCTATATGATTTAGTTGATTAGCTTTATTATTGTTATTTTAGGAAGTTTTTATTGTTAAGTAATTTAGTTGTTTTATGACTCTACTTAGTAGAGGGATATTTCTGTAATCTTCTTCTTTTTAGTTGATTATAAATACAGGGTTGTGGGGAGAGGATCATACCTCTTCTAATTCTTTCAATTCAACATGGTATCAGAGCCTCCTTAGGCTTTTGCCCCTTTTCCTTTTTTCTCCTCTCTTTTTTCTTTTGTTTGTGAACCAGATCTGCCGCCATCATCATACCGGCACCACAGAACCTGCCGCCACCATCACGACTTTTTGTCTTAGGCTTCCGCCCTCTCTTCTCCTTTTTTCCTCTTTCTTTTTCTTTTGTTTGTGAACCAGATCATAAACTGCTACAAAACCCTGCCTCTATATCACCTATAGACCTTCTGCCAGCCCCTGTATACCTTTCCCTGAATCAGAAACTCCCTGCAACATATACCACAACCTCCCTCTTCTTTTTTCCAGATCTCAGCCCTACCGATGGCCCATCCACTACTGCCAGTCTTTAAACCCTGCTGCCATAACTTTCCTTCTCTTCTCTTACATATCCTGCTGCAACTTCACTGCCATAACCTGTCTATCTCCCGCAAGCCTTGAACAAGTCTATCTCCTTTACCGCCATAACCTGCAGCTTCAATTCCTGCCGCCATAACCCTGCAACTCCCTGTCGTAACCTGCATCAGTACCGCCAATAATATTTTCTCGATATTATACTCCCTGTTTTTTCCTTTTCCTGTTGTAATCTATCCCTTTTTTTTCTCTATTATTTTCTGCCCTGAAATAAGGTTCCGCCAACATCTGTGTACCCTTCTTGCCTATCACAGCCCACCTAGATAATTTCTGTACTCTTCCCTCTATTGAAGAGATGAACTAAGCTATTCAAACAATATTTTTTGCTATGCTTTGCCGTGTATCTATTACTGAAGGGATGTTCTTTGACGAGATCAACCTGATAGCCAACCTTGATTCTTCCTTGACACTTTGAAGATCGAAAATTGCTGCATATGTGTATCTCGTTCTCATAAAATTGATACACGGCTCCTCTATCCAGGTATCGATAGTTCAACTTGAGTATATCATTGACATTATTTTTGGATCGTGATTATTTCCATGATGGATTTTTCGGAAGTCTCTTCCCCTCACATGGAGCACTCTAAAATTAAATTTTCCTCTATTCCCCTTAACCCTGTTAAGTTAGATTGGACCAATTATTTGATGTGGTGTAAAACAACACAGCTGGCCATCTCTGCGAGAGGCTTCGTAAAGGTACTAGGGTTGCACTCTTCATCCAATCTCTAATTTTGTTTCGTTCGACTCGTTATCTCCTTCTTTTCATGCATTTGTGTCTTCTCTTTCCTCTGTGTCTATTCCTCAGAAATGGCAGGATGCAATTTTGGATGAGTGGTGGAAAATTGCAATGATGGAGGAAATGAGAACTTTGAACAACAATACTTGGGACCTTGTTTCTCTCCCACTGGGTAAGAAACCAGTAGGGTGCAAATGGATTTTCACATCAAGCAGAACAGTGATGGCACAGTGGATCGGTATAAACCAAGGCTAGTAGTTCGTGGATTCATACAGATTACAGACATATGGTATTGACTATCAAGAAACCTTTGCACCAGTAGCTAAAATGACGATAGTAAGGGTTTTCTTGGCATGTGCTGTCCACCACAATTAGGATCTGCAACAGCTTGATGTAAAGAATGCCTTCCTCCATCGGGAACTTAAAAAGGAAGTGTATATGGATTGTCCACCTGGTTTTACAGATGCAAATACTCATAGGAAGGTATGTAAATTGAAGCGCTCACTTTTTGGTAGACTACATAAGGCTATGATAGCCTGTGGCTATGCACAGAGTAATGCTGATCATACATTGTTTACTAAGCATTCGTCTGAAAGTTTTACTGCTCTTTTGGTATATGTGGATGATATTATTATCATTGGAAATAGTGACGAAGAGATAAAGAAACCTAAAGCATTTCTCAGAAAGGAGTTTGAAATTAAAGATCTAGAAAAGCTTAGATACTTCCTTGGGATTGAAGTTGCTTGTTCTACAAAAGGCATATTTCTCTCTGAGATGAAGTAGATCCTTGATCTGCTATCAGAAACAGGTTTGCTAGGCTGCAAGCCGTATGCTACTCCACTAGATGCAACTATCAAGCTGAAGGAAAAAGAAGGAACACCAACAGATAAAGGGAGATATCAAAGATTAGTTGAAAGGCTAATTTACTTATCCCATTCGAGACCAGACATAGCATTTGCAGTTAGCCTAGTAAGTCAGTTTATGCATGATCCCCATTCTACGCATTTGGAGGCTGTCTATAAGATTCTTCATTACCTAAAGGCAGCTCCAGGAAAGGGGATCCTACCCTCACCACATGATAATTTCAAAGTGGAAGCTTATACGGATGCTGATCGGGCAGGCAGTCCAGACAGGAAATCTATTTCTGGTTACTGTACTTTTGTGGGAGGAATGTTAGTCACTTGGCGCAGTAAGAAGTAAAACGTCGTGGCACGTTCTAGTGCAGAAGCTGAATTCAGAGCGATTACTCAAGGCATATGTGAACTTATATGGTTGAAAGGGCTACTCAGTGACTTGAAAGTTGATTGTTCTTAACCTATGATTTTCTTTTGTGATAATAAAGCTGCTATTAACATTGCTAATGATCCAGTTCAACATAATTGAACTAAACATGTTGAAATAGATAGTCATTTTATTAAAGAAAACCTCGAGATTGGTCAGATTTAGATTTCACATGTCATCAGAGGATCAGTTGGCCGATATCTTCACAAAAGACTTACCTGTCAAGTTGTTTCAAATTATTTTGTCAAAGTTGGGTATGTATGATATCTATGCACCAACTTGAGGGGGAGTATTGTCAAGATAGAGTATCGTAGTTAGCGCTATACGACTAAGTTGATTAGCTTTATTATTGTTATTTTAGAAAGTTTTTATTGTTAAGTAATTTCGTTGTTCTATGAATCTACTTAGTAGAGGGATATTTTTATAATCATCTTCTTTTTAGTTGATTATAAATAAAGGGTTGTGGGGAGAGGATCTTACCTCTTCTAATTCTTCCAATTCAACAATAAGTAATGGGGAAGAGGACCGAAATATGCCACTCAAAGCCTTTACTAAGACAAAAATGGGCCTTAACCCTTGAGCCTTTACCTAAAACCTAGGTTACTGATTTCTTTAATCCAGGAATTCCAAAAGCTTTTTATGATGAAATTAACGGAGCCTGGAAAGCATGTCACATTACCGACTAAACTGTTTTGCAAACATTTAAGTGCTCTTTCTACAATGCTCGTCCAGTAATGTTTCAAATAGAGAGAATTTCAAAACCTCATTCAGTACATTTGATATATTCAATCTTAAAAGGAAATTGACTTACATAATTAAACCAGTTTATTCTTCGAGGATTTTCTTCTTGTTTTTTGGATTTAAGAAAATCCTTAACGGCCTGATTATCCGTCTGTATAAGAAATTTATCTGATGCTAAGTAATTTTGTACCGTTTTAGTCCATTTATAATAGACAAAATCTCTTTTTCAGGGAGGATATTGGTATTGCCGTATGGGTGAAATTCTAGGTTCTTATAGTTTGGTAGTTGGATTACCACAAGCATATATCATATTAGCATATCAAGAAAATTGCAAACATTAGTTTGGTAATCAAGTTGTTCACTCTTCTTGTCACAGGTTGGTGGAAATACATGGGATTGCCTTATGGGTGAAATGCTAGGTTCTTATAGTTTATATCCAGTGCATGCATTCAGTTGTGTGGACTTGTCGTGTGCTGTATACAGTACACTGTTATTACACTTTTAGATATATGAATGAGGTGTATATATACGAAGGCTGAAAGAAAAGAGAGCACCCTCGAATAAAGGGAGCCCAAAAATTTTCCGTAAATTAATTTTATCCTGCTAATTTCAGCCAACTCTCCTGTTTCTTCCCTTTGGACTAACTTTACTACTAAAATTTAATATATATTTGGAAGTCTGTACATGTGATTGTATGATATGTGTAGAGAACGGTACCCCTATGAGCTTGTAAGGCTATGGCTTTCTTAAGTCAGAAAATGATGTGGCAAATTAGTCGTTTCTTTTGCACTTTGCATTAGGAAATGAGTGCTTTTTTAAAAAAAGAAATAAAAATAGGAAGAGTAATTTTTTCCCCTTCTCTTTTGTTCTTTTCGGGGAGATAATTTATTATTGGCCCAAAACACCCCAGGTCCTCTTGTTTTGTGCTCTAAGAGACTAAGACTCTTTGGATTGGGGAGCTTGCATCATTCATCTGTATGATATACTCATCATTTGGGGATAAAATATACAGACAAATAGTTTGCTGCGCTATTATCAACCAGCTTATGAGAACTGTAATAATTCCGATTTATTCTCATTGTGCAGGAAATGTTGCAGAGGTCTCTTATGGTTTGCCAAGACAAGTTTGAGGCGGCCAAGCTACAACAGCACAAGACTGGAGCCATGCATGACTTAGAGTCATGTGTTGAGAAATCGATTAATGATGGCATCCAGTTGCTGCCACATGTTGTTGATAGGTTGAAGGCAACCCTCTCCATTAATTGATTTACCAAACCTGATCATGGATGAGTTTCTTTATCTTATTTCTCCAATTGCTCTCTGCTAATTTGTTGGGAAAGCATTGTTTAAATATATATTAATTATGTGCCCTATTGAGCAGGGTCATGTGAAATACAGAATACACAATTTTGGTTTTCAGGTGACTTCAAATTTTGGTTCATCTGAGATTATGTGAGGATTTCTTTAACTGATGGAGGTTTGTTTGGTTTCTTCCCCAGCATTGATTTGAGTACATGAATTCAGGCCCAGCTTGCAACCAGTTCAGGAAGATTAGGCTGGATAGGCAGCATTGGTCCCATGTCTTTTGACTGCAAATGGGAAAGGATTTTGGGACCCACTAGACAAAGAGGGCAGTAACAACTTGCTCTAGACGTGTTTTCCCAATTGGTGGCTTGGTGTTAAGCTTCTAATCTGGAGGCAGTTGGATAATTTGGGTTTCAGGTTTCTTTAACCTATGACTCAGTTTGGTTGCAGGGAGAATTGGAGAGAAGGGAAGACGGTTGGAAGGTTGGATTTATCCATCCTATCAAATGCAAATTCAGTTGATCTGCCATCTATACCCTTTGTTTCCCATCCTGTATGTAAACAGGGACGGAGCATACCATAACAATCGTCTGGGTACATAGATTTAAGCAAATATTGTAAAGTTGGAAAAAGCGACAGTGACCTAAATACATAACCTTAAACTCTTCTGCATGCGTGTGAAACCAGGTTGAGAAATGTTAACCCAAGGGGGTTAGCGCAGTTGGTAAAAGATCACACCTCACACCTCAAAGAAGTCATGAGTTCAAATATAAAAAAAGAAAGTTTGAGAAACGTTCACCTCTGCGGTTCATGGTCATTAAATGATCTGCCCCCTCCACCCTCTCACTAAGGGATCAAATTTGTAAAAGCTTGCAACAATAGAATGGTAGGTTTATCAATTATATAGATAAGGTAACGGTTTGGTTGCACAAGCAAGATTATAAGAAAGGAAATGTTCTTTTTTTTGGTGTGGAGTAGCGGATTGGGATCCTCTCTAGTGAGGATCCCATCCACTCAAAGTGGATCGGCATGTATCTCGATGTACTTTGATTGCCTCGGGATACATGTTGATCCACTTTGAATAGATGTGATCCTCATTGCTGAGGCTCTTTTTCTTGGAATAGCTCTTTCCAAGTTTCAGTGTCATAAGATTAGTCTACGAAGAGAAATCTTTATTCTTTGCTAGTTTTGGTACAACCTCTAGTTCGGTCTAGAATTTGACCAAAAGTGTCATCTCATTAGAGAGATCATATAGTGTGACGATGTGGCCGTTGCTAAGGCTGACTCTAAGCATAAAATATTTGATCCTTTGACGAAGTGTTTGTAATAAAATGTAGTTGAAAGGCATGTTAAGAACATTAAAATAAGGGACTATCTGAATGATACCTCTATAAGTCTCTTTAGAATATGATCTCTTTTAAAAATTCATAAACTTTTAGAAAATGACTTACCATTATTTCACTATCAAAAGTAGTCATTGTTTTGTACGTCTGTCGAATAGACAAATGAAATAATTGTTGGGTTAGTGTCTTGTATTCTGTGGGGTCTATACAGTTACTGTGTTGTATTTGTATTAGGGTTTTGGTCTACTATATGTACGAGGTAAATCAGTAATGATGTGGGGATTATGGTTTCTAGGTTTGTATATATATTATCTTTGTGTGGGAAAACCTAAGTGAGACTGACAAAGGAAATAAATCTGTCAGGTGGAGAATTGTAGAAGTTTCTTGAAAATAAATATTTCTCTTTTCTCTGGTGGACGTAATTATCCACAGTGGGTGCTAAACCACATTAAATTTTTGTGTTTTCTTCTTGTTTGGGTACTTTCAATCCTAATAAGTGGTATCAGAGCTAAGGTTTTCGAGCAAGGGAATGGTATGCAGTATGAAAAAGAAAACAAAAATGTTTAGGGTTTCTTCGGGGCCTAGGGTTACTACAGGAGGTGTAGTGTTTGAATCCTGTATGAGGGTGATGGCTAGCACAGGGATATCTCTGGTGGATCTGCCTCTGGGAGGGGAGACGTGGCCCATGGTTGCAAGATAGTTGTTGTCAATCTGTTTTATAGTGGGAGGATCGGCAGCGGCTGGCGGCAAGGTGAATGGTGGATTTGAAGCAAGAATATCTATTTTGGATCTCAGATCGCATGTTGCTGGGCCGCCGTCGCAGATCTGCTCTGTAGTTAACGAAGGTCCAGCGACGTTGGTGAAGATCCAGATGGGATCGAAGTTTGATGGTGTCGTTCTGATGATAGTATTCTCTGCGAGATATGTCGGACAGCCGACAGGATTGACGAAAACGGTGGGTGGAGAATCTAACTTGGGCACTGGAGGTATTCCAAATGTGATGTCCGATTCGTTATTGTATGTGCTATCGAATGGTAGGGGTACATCGGACATGGTTGCTGGTTTGGCGGTAGGTTCAGAAGGAGATGAAAGTTTGGTAGCATTTTGTTCTCTGCCTGTTCCAAGGGAAACTTGTGTTTGTAGACGATGAGTCATCGGCGTTGGCCGTAGGGGATACTTCAGTGGTCCCTACTGGAAAGGATATGCAGTAGGGACACACCTTTCACCCAGGAAAGGTGTTGTTGCAGTGGCAAGGTTTTCTGGGACCAGGGGCGTCGGCAAGATCCCTAACAAGTGGGGAAGGAGGTCTCTGTTCATGGAGTTTTTCGTTGCTGGTGCTGTTCAGCCATGATGACTCTCAAGGGAGTTACGTGGAGGTTGCAGATGATAGGTTTAGTGATCCGGTTATGGAAGCAATATCGTCATCAACAGGGTCCAGGCAAGGTCGTTGATGGTGTCCGATGATCAGTGTATGCCGGTGGATCAGGGCGTCGATCTAGTAACAGAGACAAAAGCGATGGCTTCTGTCGGTGGAGGACAAGATGATCCTACGATGGAGGGCAGCCATGAAGCTGGTATTTTTTATTTTGGTTTGGGATGTTCTCTATATGTCCCTTCGATATCATGGAGTGTTGGGCGCTATTATGAGGCATCTCTGGTCGAGTGGAGGTATGGCTCGATGTCGCAGGATGTGGGTACGATATCAGCAGGGGTGTTGGGTTTATCCAGAGGGGTGAATCGGACGGTTACAGTTGCAGCTGTTCGTAAGTCTAGTGTGATGGCAAACTCGATGGAGACATGTCCCTACAAGGAAGACTCGCAGATATGGAGAGATATCTTGGGTTTCCATCTGCCGCTCCAAGGAACATAGGAAAACATGCATTATGGCATGTGGAGCATCGTCGTGTTGACAGACCAGAGACAGATGAGAATAGAAGAAACCGCGGATCCAAATCCTCTCCTACGATAGGAAGGTCCTGCGGCTGATCCAAGGGGTTGGAGATCAGTCAGCCCGCCTACCAATACATGGGGAGGTGGGCCGGCTGAAATCTCGCCCTTGGCAAGCTGCAGGTCGGCAAAAGACGATTTGGTTGTAGAAACTGCTCGTGATTTGGAGATGTCATCGAGAGGACGTGGCACTGTAATCAGGTTTTGCACGAGCTAATTGCAGAAGGTAGAAGGTGTTGTTTCATAGAGATGCATCTCTGAGAGTACCGTTAGTTTGGGTCTCTAGCATTGAAAAAAAAAACAAAAAACAAAAAACAAAAAGCAAAAAGCAAAAGTGTAAGACATCATCATTACACTTTTTGTATTATGTGTTTTTTTTTAACAGTCACCTTTGGGAGAAAAAAAAGATGGGTTTTTTTATTCATGGTTGGAAAAAAAAATACTGTCAAGAAAAGATGGAGGCGAATCTCAGGTTGGGAGGATGATTTTTCCTGTCATTGCATGTGCCAACAGAGATAATGGAGTCGAGACTTGCAGAGATAATGGAGTCGAGACTTACAGAGTTCGACTCAAGTGTGGCGGCGATGGACTCAATGGCTTGGTGGACTTGGTCGGATCAGGTCTTGGATTGGACGGCGGATTGGAAGCCCGATACGGTGTGCATCATGACCAATTGATGCTGCACCGTGAGATAAAAGAGGACTGGTGAGCTAGGACAAGGATTCAGATCTCTAGGCATTGGAGGTGCGGAGGTGAGAGGCTCAGGTTCTAGGTGCAACTGGAGTTGCAAGAGGACTGTGAGTGACGGTGATCTTTCCAGTGATGCTGTAGCAGTGGGAGAGATGGAATCAATTCACATCGTACGACGGTGAGCTGTGCGGGACACCGGACGGGTGTGGGCTATGCCGGTTTGGGTGTAGCAGTTTGGCAGAGACAGATTTATAGAATCAACATCAACGAGTTCTTCTTCAAGGTGGTTTGCAGAATCCAAGCCAGGTGGAGATTTGTTGGGTTGGTGTTTTATATTCTGTGGGGTCCACACAGTTACTGTGTTGTACTTGTATTAGGGTTTGAGTTTATTACATGTATGGGGAAATTAGTAATTATGTGGGGATTAGGGTTTTTAGGTTTGCCTATATGTTGTCTCTGTGTGAGAAAACCTAAGTGAGACTGACAGAGAAAATAAACCTGTCAGGTGAAGAGTTGTAGAGATTTTTTGGGAATAATGACTTCTCTTTTCTCTGGTGAAAGTATACATCCCACGATGGGGTGTTGAACCACACTAAATCTTTATGTTTTCTTCTTGTTTGTGTGCTCCCAATCCTAACAATAACAAGAGTTACACTAAAAATAAATGTATTATGCTAAGAGGGGTAACAAAGTAAGTTTCCAAATTATTTGACACCTAGGAGGTATCAATAAGAAAATCCCTTTAAAAGAAAATGGGTAGTTATGCATGTAATAATGAAATGTGACTATCTTTAGAAATCAAAAGACAAATGCGAACCATCAATTTTTATGGTTTTTTTTTTTAACCTAAACTGCATGTTCTTGCTTAGAGTAGGGAGAGTGTATGATAATGTTTAAAGTAACACATATGCATGGACATACATGATCTGGCTTACATGCACTTACTTGCATCCTCTACGTGATCCAATCTCCTTCCATGGGGTGTGGGACCCACATTTGGAGTATGGATTCCACACCCCATGTAAGGAGATTGGATAATGTGGAAGATGCACGTAAGTGCAGAAGAATTGGATTTGATATACATGGAATGAATGCCAATACAATGGAGAGTTTTATTTATTTATTTATTTATTTATTGAATTAGGCTTTGAAATTCGGCATACGGATAATCTAGATCATATCCCCTTCATTCATTGATTGGAATTGATACATTAACTATCTATGTGGTAGAATAGATACTTTGTGATGTTTAGAAAAAATAACAGATCATTGTGACGAGAATAATTTGCCGAAAATATTTTGATAATTGGAATTGATGTACGTGTGAGAGATTGATGGAATTGTGTCCATCAATATTTTTTTGAAGTGTTTAATATTGATTAATTTACATAATAATAATGGATTGTTGTTTGCCCCTATATCTATACCTAAAATTTATTCATAACCACGGATAAAAATGGATATTTTGTTCATATGGTTGTCATACTATCTGTCATAGAATGAGGACTTACACATAAGTGTGAGCATACATATGTGCTTATATGAACTTGATTGTTTTTTGAGTCTATAATGGATTAGTTGTATTAGGGATATGATTCTCATTAGTAAGTTGCAATTGGTCCAAACAAGAGAGGTCCTTATTGATGTAATTGGGCATCATGGGTTTTGGTGTATTAACAGTGGATGTCTCTCGGGCTATATATATCTATGCACTGAATTCATGGTGTGTACTTTTGAACAAAAGAGATGCTCAAGAAGAAATCCACGAAAGAGATGCTCAAGAAGAAATCCATTTCCCATACATGGTTAATATGAAGAGAAATATCATCATGACTGAAAGAAACTCCATACTGGTGGCATGCTTTATAAATAGTTTATAAAGATTTAAAAAAAAAAATTTAACCCAACACCAGTGTCACCAATTGGATTAAAACTAACAATGTCCGCAAAAGCACTGTGATTTCCCAGCATTTTGAAGAGAGCAAGATGCAGCACAAGATTCTGAGTTGGGGTCATTACAAGATCCCCCCCCCCCAAAAAAAAAAAAAAAAAAAAAAAAAAAAGAAAAAGAAAAAAAAGGAGTAAATAAACTAAGGAAGAAACATAATATTGTATATTCAATGGTGGATTTAATTTTCTTATATTATATTTAGTGCTGGATTTAATTTTCTTATACTATATTTAATTTATTTAATGGTGGATTTAATTTTCTTATAAGGTCATCTTCTTGGGGTAGAGTTTGGACTGCGGATATAAAACTGATAAGAAATCATAGGTGCTATTGCCAGATATATCCATGAAAGACATGTATGGTACCATGAAAACAAAATGAACACAATATATCTAATTGGGGATAGAATTGGAAGAGAGAAACAGTGGATGAGATTACCTTAGAGGCCCATGCAGTATGAGTAGAGATTTGTGCAAATGAATTACTCATTCTTTCTGTGTATTGATCGAATTGTACACGTTGGATGATAGATCGTTTGCATGAAATCAATAAGTAAAAAAAGGGTTTCTCACATGGCCAAGAGGAAAGAGTGTCTTTATGGGATATGGTTAGGATGTGAGACGACATGAAAAAATATCCCAAATTGTGGGCATGAGGATCGTTTTCCCTAAAAAAAGGATTAACGAAATTTGTGTTTTTGCCTTTCAAGTGCTTTGCTTAAGATGGACCACCTAAAATATACTCATTCACTCTCTAGACCAATAAGAGTGCTTTGCTTCCTACTTGCTTTATTATCTCCCATACCTATACCTGCGTTTTCTATAAGGGAATATTCTTATTGACACTAATCCGAAGTCAACGACAGCTGACATCAGCGACCGGTGTTCCGTTGAATTGAGCAAAAACCCTACTTCATTCCTCTCGTCTTAAATACCAATATACCCCCTTGTATTTTGAGGTTCCATAATGACCAGATGACATCCCATGAATGGGCCATAGACACAAGCTGTTGTCAAATACATGATTTTTCTATAAGAAGATAGAACAAAATTTAGTTCAGAATGATCATGTGGCACAATTTATTCTTGCCACGTGGGAGGATGATGTCTAGGGGGCTGATATAGATTGACCACGTGTCAAATTTCAGTCTAAAATCCAATCATTATATTTATCCTCCCATGACTCGTGTATGCCCATGCATCCATTTGGTTGTTCATACTCCTCTCTTGGTATTCTTGATTCTTGAATTTTTTAGTACTTATTTGAGGATGTGATAACTCCATTTTTACTGAAACTTAATGCCAAAATAGTGGCCTGAAATCTACTCGTCTGCAAAATTTCAATCCCATATTGACTTTCACATGTGGCACTGATATGTGTGCCAATCATATGACATCTCTTGTTGACCCAACAAAAAAACCACTCCTCAAAATAGAACCTAATAGTCACTAACCTTTTCCACCTCTCCCCATTGTAAAAAAATTGCTTCTGTACATAATTCAAACCTTCCATCTATACAATAGCATGAAACCTTCCAGTCAACTTCACAAGTAAAAAATATCAATGAACACCTAATCATATACAAAACTAAACAGTAAAAGTAAGAATTCACACTAGAACTGAGTAAGAACTTGTTGATAAACTAAGGTTGTGTTTAGTATGTATTCTTCGAATGCATTCTAGGTTAAGAATACAAACCTAGAATGCATTCTGGGATGACAAAAACAGTGTTTGATATGCATTCTCGTTCTTAGATCATGGAATGCATTAGAGAACGTGTTCTAATCTGAAATGCGCTCTTTAACCTATTTTGTATTCTGAACCCAAAACATGAAGATCTTGCTTTTTAACCCATTCACATTCTATGTTAGGAATGTCATCTGCAAATTGAGAATGCATTTCTAAGAATATATTCAAAGAAAACATACCAAACATAGCCATTTGAGATAAATTCATATTTAGAAACACCCTTGAAGGAACTTATAGCCGTTGTCGAATCCATAATAGAGAATTCAAACTCCTTGTATCATACAGATATGAATTTTCTTTTATTTTGTTTGTTTGAACATAAAATTTTGGGATGGGGAATAACATATCAGTTATTTAAACACCATCCAAGCATATGGTAAATTTGCAATATAAAAAATATATGAATGTTAACTGCATCAACCGAAAAGAGAAAGAGAATAAGGAAGAACAAGAAGACATACAGAATACAAGGATTATGTGGTTCGACCTTAGCCTTTGTTATTTTCTGTGTGTGTGTATTCTTTATGTTACAAGGAAATATACACATCTTCATCCACTGACTTAACCTCTTTACCTTGAGTACGGGTGATGATCCGAACCCATATGGCCATACAATTCAACACTCTCCCTCAAATTGGAATGGGATTATGTTACGACCATAGGATTAGAAGTTGTTATATTCGTAGGATTGTAACTGAATAAGTACTTGTTGGACTTTATATTGTCATTGTTGGCAACTTGACTGATGTGACAGTGTTTGTGAGCATACAGTCAAAGAAATTAGGAGAGAGAGTGTCAGTGCAGTGGCAAAGCTGGAGCAACCTCGTAGTTGGGTTTTACAGTGTTCTACATATCTTATATTGTGTCTTAGATGGCTTGTAGCGAGTTAAATGACATTCTACATCAAGTTTGATGAGAGAGAGTGTCTGTGGACCCCACTGATAGTGTGGCTGTGTTTTCATTGGTTTGGCAGTGTTTCTGAAGTGTTGTGGCATCTTGAAGAATGAAATAAAGAAAGAAGATGTAGAGAGAGAAAGAGGAGAGAGAATGAAGAGAGAGAGAAAGAAGAGAGAGGATGAGTAGAGAGAAAATCAGTGGGTGGGACCCACTGTGCCAAGGTGGCATGCCACCATGGCAGCCAGCCACATGGCTAGCCGCATGGCACAACAGTAGGCAGCAGGTCCGCAAGGCAGCATGGCCGCATGCCAGTAGCCAAAGCCACCAGCAGCAGCAGCCCACAGGCCATGCCGCATGCCATGCACCAAGCACAGCAGCAGGCCCGCAAGGCAGCAAGGCCTGCAAGCCCGCTGCCGTGCATGGCATGGGTGCGCATGACTTGGTCGCCCACCAGGTGTTCGACGAAATGCCAGGAGAGAGGACCTCTCGGACACAATTTCGTCTACAAGGTTTGTTTTAACAAACCCACGGTTCCAGAGGCCATTTGTTATAAAGACAGGGGAATTTTAGGAAAAGAAATTTGAAGAAGATGTGAAATCGGCTGCTAAAAAGGAGCCACGTAGTCCAGATTCCAAATGGATGGCCTGAAAGAACGCGGGCTAGAGTGTATCTCGGCAGGTGCGTCATTATTCTCCCGTGCAGGTTTTAATTGGACAGCCACAATTTAATAAGGTGCGCCGTGTCATATTGAAACGGCGCCTTGATTCTGTGTTGCGCACATATGGTACGACGGCGTGCGGATCTCAATCTAATGGCACCTATCAGTGCCGATTTTCAGTAACGCGAATTATGCGCATCTAACGAACCAAGAGCAATCCCGCCTTTTCTTCTCAGATCTGACGGCGAAAATTATTGATTCTCTGTGCGCCAATCAGAACGCGACAACACATCGGCGCGGCACGGCTACAGTGCGGCGCGGGTGTGCGGTTATGAAAGGAAAGATTCTCTTTCCTTATTTGTGACTGACCAAATTTCAAAATGTCATAACTTCTTCATCCGAGCTCCAAATCGGTCCGTTCAAGTTGCAGTTTCCATATTTTTGCATGCTCTATCTATGGGCGCCGTGGGGGAGTCGAAAGAGTGCAGAGAAAAATTGAATAGAGGGTTTTGAAGCTTAACAGAGGGGTTTTCTAGGTTTTATGCCTGTGGGAGTGATCAATCACCAACTGCCTCTTCTTTGTGCATCAATGGAGTGCTAAATCTCTTTGAGAGGTCAGTAGAGCTTTTATGTTTACATTCATGGTGATTATGGATTGTGTGGAAGAGATTGGAAGCCTGTGGATGAAGTGTGCTCTGTGAATCGATCTCTATCATCATTGAAGGCTATTGGAGAGTACCTGAGGGCAGTGTGAAGCTTCAGAGATATTGTTGGCCATTCGAAAGCATTCTTTGTGAGATTTTTCAAGCCCTTTATCTATTTATGCTTTCAATATATTGTATGCTAGCGTAGGTGAAAATTATTGAATACCTAGCTAGTGGGGGAAAATTGTAAGGTAAATTTATAAGCTTAAAAAAAATTATTATTTGTTTTCCGTGGGTGCGGGTTAAGCGTGGTGTGCAGCGTGTGCTGAACACTGGTACTTGATACCTGAATTCCTGACACATGTGTGCCCTCCTCGTTTTATGCTGGGTAAATTGGGTGTATGTACTCCCTGTTGTGTAGACAGCAAAAAGAAGTGTATTGAGTATATACGGAGCCCGTTGAGCATTATTCCGTGGACTAACCATCATACACTGTGTTGGTGAAGCACGTATATCCTGTGTTGTGGACTGTCTTTATTTTTCTATATATTTTGGAGTGCATGGAATGACTTGCAGGATGTGTGTGCAAATCTAGTAGACCTGGCCACTGAGTGGTAGCGAGGTAGATTTGCATGCGCTTGTGTGTGTGTGAAAAGTTAGGTCTCCATCAGCTCTGGACAGCAGTAAATAATTAAGGAGAATTTTCAGACACTGATTCACCCCCCCTCTCAGTGTCATATCAAGTTCATCAGTACTTTCTAGAATTGTAATAGGCTACAAAATAGGAAGAGAATAGAATATCAGACAAGCAATTACAAACCAATTTCCTCTCTAATCTTCTTCTCTTTGATCTTCTTCTTCTAGGAAGTCGGCTACCCTCGAAGTAGTCATTCTGATATAGGTTCGTATCAGACTATCCAAAATGCCTGACTTGCTAAGAAGAAAATTATCCTACTTCGCTTGACTAAATGCTTTAGTAAAAATATTTGCAACTTGCTGTTTTGTTGAAACACGAACAATGCGTTTTTGTCGAGCTTGAAGTTTTTCAAAAACCACGTGCTAATCAATCTCAATATGTTCTGTTGGTTCCTTAAAAAAACTAGATTTGCTACAATGTATATGCCTACCTCGTTATCACGATATAAATACATAGAGCTCATAAGTTATAGCAGCCATGGCTCTGTATTCAGTTTAGTTATATCGTGAAACAGTTGATTGCTCTTAGCTCTTCCAAGAGGTAGGACTTAATCCAATAAACCCACAATATCCCGTAAAAGAGTGCGAAAGGGGGCACAATTAATCCAATCCAAGTCACAGCATTCACAAGAAGATTGATAGCAGAAGATAACAAAATGCCTTTCATTGGAGATGATTTCAAGTAACGTGAAATCCTAAATGCAACATCTCGATGAGGTTTTGAGGCCTCTCCATAAATTGACTGAGAATTTGCACAACATAAACGATGCCAGTCCTTTTTATTATAAGATAAATCAGTCTTCTAACAAGTCTTCTATTTTTTATTGGATTGGAAATAAGATCACCATCTTCACCATTTAATTTCAAATTTTGCTTCATAGGAAAAAACCTGCATCACATTTTTAAAGAGTATCTTCTTTGAGATAGAAAAAAAATCTTTAACTAAGCTTGCAACCTCAATGCCAAGGAAAAAAAAAATAAAAATTAGTGGACCTAAGTCTTTGATGGAAAAAGCTGCGTCTATGAAGAAATAATTTCAAAGCATTAATGGCAACTAGATCATATCTTGTACCACCGGAAGATACAAACAAGGAGTAATCTGCTAAAGATTGCTTGAATCTGCATGTTGTAAAGCATATGCAAATTCAGAAAATCCATTGCCAAAAGTCTGTTTCAAATCATATATGGACTTGGGGAAATGGCGAACAAAGATTATGCTCCTCCCTTGGCGAAAAATCAGGCAGTAAAGACATGTAAACCTTTTCATCAAGATTGCCTTGAAAAAAAAAAATGTATAATTGATATTTATCTGAAAAAGAAGTCAATCTTTATTGGAAGCACTAGCGAGAAAACATTTCATGGTAACCAAATTTGCAACGGCGAAAATTGTTTCTCCTAAATCAAACACTCTCAATTTTAATAAATTCTTTAGCAACTAGGCCTTGTACCATTAAATAGAGCCATCAGCTTGGCATTTAATTTTATGGGAAAGCTTTGTGGTTCTACATCAGTAAAGATCAATAGAAATGCATGCACGGACATGCAACTAGGGTGCAGAGTGGTCCTATCACCACATCTCTGTTTAGACGTAGGAACACATTGCTGGAGGGGTAATCTTTTTTCCTTAATTTTATACACCCACCTACATTTGACAATCTCCTTACCATGCTGATCCATTCTGAAGAAAAAAATAAATTAAATGAACAACACGTGGACTTACCAGATAAGTTGGCAGTAGGCTGGTGATGTTCAAAACAATGACATGACAAGAATTGGTGTTAGTGTGGCTATCATAAATACCCAAATATATTTTCCCCTATAATTATTTATTTGAAATTTTTATAATCTAAAAAGTTAATTGGTATTTTCCCAACTTATAAGACCCTCTCATATTTTCTACTATTGTTTTCAATTTTTTTACACACATTTATTGCATTTTTAAGTTTTATTTTTGCAATATGTCACAAAACTTTTTGTAAATTTTGTTTTTCCAGAGTGTTTATCTTCCTATATTTTCTGGATTTATTTTTGTTATTTTGTATCCTTACCTCGATTCGATCCGGATCAGATCGGTTTGGGACATGATCAATACCTTGTCCGGTTCTATCAGTCTATGTGGTTTACCCCTCCAAAGAATTAATCTATACAAAAGATTCAAGTAATCGAATGTCGGTCAGATCAGAGTGATTCCAATTCAGCTTGGTTGGCCACTTCTTGGGATCGGCCTCTAAATTGGTAGAGAATATTTCCCTTTCCCATAATAATATAAAAAAGGATCAAATCATGGATCGATTAGGTCGAAAATTAATAAGGATCAACTGATTTGATACCGAGTACTTGAATCATGGATATGACCGTTTGCGACCGTAGTTAATAAGTTCAACGGCAAAGATTTGGTACAGATACATACGAAAAATAAACGGGCTTAGACTTCAATACAGGGACCAATAATCTGGTCTACAAAAATGTATATGATACGGTGTCTGTTAGGATGATTCAAAATGAGGCCAATTAAAGATCAAGACGTGGCTTTACATGGATCGAATAGATGTACCGATAGGTGTCAGCATCAAGGAAGAACATAATCTTTCGAGACCCTATTCTTAGCATTCACCACTAACGAGCGGAATATCCACCTGATCGGGAAGATGTTGGGTTCTCCACCTTGTGACAGTTCCCGACACGTATCAAGCTCCCGAAGCAAGGCGAGGCATACGTCCAAATGTTGCTGAGGCACCTTGGAATTGTTATTTGTCATCCCACTGTCAGATCTCAATCGGATGACAAGGATCCAATCTTGGGCCATCCAAATCCCTACCATTAAGGAGCATGCACACAAAGACTCCGTCATCATAACGGGAGGTTCCTTAAGATCTCGGATGGAGTCTTGGGATCACAACAACTGTATGGGAATGCCCTTTGGTCACTCAATGCCCTATAATTATCTTCATCCCGAAGATAAACGGACCGAAACTTTTATGTATTCAGCTTACATACTCTCTTTGCTATCGAAATTTTCCTTCTCTACCTTGAATCCGGATATTCCCTTCTTGGGTTCATCTGTTTAGCGCCCTTGAGCTAACATAAGTATTGGAGTGGCCCCCATACTATCCAACCCACCTAACTCGATTGTCTATCTTTTCTTGTGACAGATGTCTCGATTAGAGGATCGACCAAAATCTGGCGATAACAGATTGGCGCCCACTGTGGGGCCTGAAATTTTGGTACCCATCCCATAATATTTGCAACTTCCTACTCTCCCGAAAACAATGGCTCTACTAAGGAGATTCCATAGTTACAGCCTTCGCAACAACCCTGAGAATGTCCCCAGCAATGGAGACACTTCCAACAATGAGGTTAACTAAACTGTTAACAATGCAATACCGCCGGTAGCCCCTCAGGTCCCGCCGGCTCAAGAGTTCGCCACAGCTACCCAGTTGCAAGCCATGGCCAGCAAATTGAAGCCCTAGCTAGGCTCGGGTAGCAACAAGCCAATCAGAAGATGCTTGAGCCCCCACCTCCCGATCCTACTAGGAGTGCAACGGCACAGCAGGGGGGGGGGGTCGGTTGGAGCCCTAACAATCCCCAAGTTTAAAACATGAGAAGCCCAGCCCCAAACCAAGCTCACACAACTAGAGCACAAAGACAGCAGTGCCGTAGCCACCGCTTGCAGGGGCAGCGGGTGTCAGGGCATTACGCCCCCCACGCACTACTAGCCGATGCAATGGTGCCTCCTACTCTAGTCCTGCGACGAGTGCCACCACCTCGAGCCATTGCCGAACACAGCACTCCCCGCATATCTTAGTTCTCGATCATCTAGGCCAACCTAGAGAAAACGCGGCCAATGATGCACAAACCAGGGTGGATGCAGCCAGGCAACAAAGAGTAGCATCGAGTGTGGCCAACCCACCAGCGCTTCCAGCTCCACAGGTACCCGCTAATGAATTGCATCAACAACTCAGAGAGCTGACCTGTTGTCTGCAGCAAGTCGAATAGGGTCTAAATTTTTATGTCCCTCAAACATTCACTCCTGAGACAGCCCAATCAAAAGAAATCATTCGTTCTCCTTGCCTAAGGGATACGTCCTCCCAATGATCCCACCATGTGACAGAACCACTGATCCCAAACAGCACCTCGATAACTTCAGGATGAGAATGCTTTTCCATGGTTATGAAGACACCATCTACTACAGTTCATTTCCATCCACACTTTGAGACGCTATCTAGACATGGTTCAACAACCTCCGCCCATGCTCCATATATTCATTCAGGGAGCTTAGCATTAGTTTCCTGATACACTTCCAGTGCAGTCGGAACTAAAAAGACAGTCTCCCAACACATGGCTTTAACTGAAGAGGAAGGCAAAACCCATTGAGCCTTCATCGACTGCTTTAATAAGCTGGCCCTTGAGATAAAAGACCTCTAGCCCGATGTGGCAGCTAAGGCACTGAAGTCCTCAATCAGAGATAAGAAGTTGATCTTGTAAGACCCGTACTCCATGAACCCCATCTAAACCTTTAATTCATGTCGTAACAGGTCTTCCAATCATCACCGGGCTAGACGGGACGAGCGGATGACAACCAGGTATGAAAATGGACAAAATTACATGATATTATTTTCATACCGATCGATGGTACCGGTTGACCGGTATGGCCTGCGCAGCAGACCACTTAGATCCGGAAACGGATCTCTGCGGGTCCCACTTTCTAAATTCTAAACCGAAGGACTTTCCTAATGTTAGGAGGCTTCCTAAACTCAACCCTAGCCTATATAAGGACCCTTAAACCTCCTAAAATCTCTCTCATTGATCCTCACAAACCCTAGAGAGGAGAAAGAGGTTGAAGAAGGAGAAGAAGCTAGGAAAGAGAGGGAAGAGCCGCCATTACCGTTGGACGAAGAACTCTCTACCGCGAACCAATGGTAAGTGCTTAAACCTTCCTCTACTTTAATCGTTCTAGAATGGTTAGTCATGATTGGATCAATACCATGCAAAACGAGGTATTGATCTAAATCATATTTTGTCGATAAACCCTAATCTAGTCGGTAAACCCTAGATTTAAGTTCTAGGTTGAAAATCATCGAAACTAGGACTTGAATGGAGTTGGAAACAACTCTAACTCAATGCTCAGACCTAGAATGTGTAGGAGAAACCCTAGAATCAATAGGGGTGACCAACGAAAGGTGAGAACCGGATGTATGGTCTTTCGGAGACATATCGATCGACCATACCAGTCGCACCCTTTGGGACCGGTACCTGCGACCGGTATCTCCCGGAGGCTGATCTGTGGGGACCGATCGACCATACCGGTCGCACCTTTCCCCACAGTGCCGCGGCCGGTACCTACGACCGGTCTGCTCTGTGAGGAGTGTTTTTGACCCAGTTGATTTTTAGACCAACGTAAACCCTAAGAAAACTATTCTAACTCAACCCTAACATCGTGTAGGACCTTGTGACAACAAGTTTGGATTTGTGACGCGGAGCAAGCTATCAAACAAACGTCAAGTAAGGGAATCGGACCTAAACCCTAATAACATAATAACAGTAAAATATTATTAATAACTATGATTCTATGGACTGATGTTTGTGCATACTCGCATGTCATCTTTACTTTCAGTTATTATTATTGTTCATGCATACTCGCTATGCTAGGATGTGACTGTTAGGCATGTGATTATTTTCATTGGTGTGTGGAATGGGAAGAGCATGGGGTCTGGGATCATTCCTCACATTAGCACCCTTTTTGTATCGTTCTGTCTTAGCATGCTTGGTGCGGGTAGGGTATCAGAGGGAGGAAGTGGCACCGTGGTCTCTAGCTTGACCACTAGACTTTAGCTCTATCTCTATGTCGTAGGGAGCTGTGCTGGGATAGGGCCTACTGTGATGACATATGTTAATTGCAAGCTCAGTTTGTAAGCCCTCGCCAATAGGGGCTTACGTGTTGGTATGGATAGGGTATCAGGGGAAGTGTTGGCTGTGTTTCATCCAGACGTTTTAGCTCTATCTCTATTCCATGGTGGGTGCATGTGGGACGACAGTAGTGTTTGATCCATTGGGCGGCTTTACACACTCGTGTATAGAGGTGCGGTGGCCTCCAATCCTTTCTATAGCACATTGCAAATTTAAACCAGACCATAATGTGAATGTTACTCATGCATATGTTTGTTGCATTGTCTGATTGTCTTACTGAGCTAAGTTGTGAGATCACCCTTGTGTACACACTATTATTAGATGTTGATGCAGGTTATACTGTGGAGGACTATATGGATGCTCCGACATATGGAGGTGTTGCTGCTTTGGACGTGCAAGCAAGAGAGGACGAGCATGACGCTTCATGCGAGTGCCCTTTCTGCATGTACCTCTAGGATTTGATTTATTTTATTTTAATTATTTTCAATTGGAAATAAAATTGATGTAAGGATATTTATTTATGTTTTGGTATTTGAATAATTGGATATTTTATTAAATTTATCAATAGATCACTCAGTTCATTTTATTCAAGACTTCCGCTGTATTTTATTATATTCTGATTATAGTTATGTGCAATGGTTTGTATGAGTGGACACGATCTTATTGAGATCCTGGTGTGAACCGTTGGTTCAATGACGGTTCACTCACACTTCTGGTTCAGTCGGAATTGGGGTGTGACAACTTGGTATCAGAGCTCTTATGCTCTGTCCAATAGACCATATTTGCACTTAACTAAGTCGATGAACTGAGATAGGAAGAATTTAAAACCTTTAATAAAAACACACCTTAAGCACTTGTTTGATGTCTGAGCTAAATACTAAAGAGCATAATGTATTATACCAAAGATGGAATTAACAAGCATAATTATCATAAATTACCATAAGAAGAGATTGTTTAAACATAAAACATCTAAAGAATGAAAATTTAATTGTACCACAGGGTACAATCCACAAGTCGGACAGTTACCCTGTTATATAAACCTTGCTGTGAGAGAGAGAAAATAAGAGGTCTATCATGGGGATGGGGGCATAGGAGGAATAGGGTCAGTGATGTCATAGTCACGCTCGTAAGCCACCCTAAGCCAGTGTACCTGCTCCTACGTGACTCTGAGGCTGCGAGCAAGGCGCCCTAGGTCACAGCTCATCTCACGCTGGGCATCCTGGATCTCCGTAAACATACCCATCATGGTATCGAGAGGAGGCTGGGATGGTCCCGCTGCAGGTGTGGGCTGTAGTGCCGGTGCTGGAACGTCCTCCATCTGATCATCATCATCACCATCATCCCCTGCCTCTTCTGCATGAGCCGCATTGGCTGCTGCTGCTGCCATGGATGCTACCCTCCTGAGCGGACGAGGACGAGCCTCTAACTCCTCATCACTGATCGGCAGGTTGTCCATCTTCATCCGGAGAATGGCATCCCAGTCAATGTCAGAGGTCATGGTGTCCTCAACCGTAATCTCACTCCTCATGTCCACTCGTAAGCGCTGCAGAAGAGTAGTGATAAGTCGGCCATATGGAAGGTTACTGGTCTGATCGGGCAGAGTAGCTTGACACATGGTATTAATAATGATGTAAGGGAGACAGACCCGCTCCCCAGTGCAGACGTAATAGGTCAAGTACTGAGTGAGCTGAGACAACTTACTATAGTGGCCGCTCTGAGGAACAATATTGTGCTGGATGATGCGACAATATACCCGAGGAACAGGTCTCAAGCTAGCAGCTTTCATGGGTGCTCCTAGGTTAAGGATCTGCTCTGAAATCTCCTGACACAGATCATCAGTGAGAAAGCCCTTCATCTTACGGGCGCAGTAGACCAAGTCACCATCATTTGGAATCCCCAGAAGATCGGCAAGCTGATGAGTGTCGAAAGATATGGGGACACCCTTGACGAAACTAGTAAGGCGGAGTTCCCTACCTCGGCTGAAATCATTGACATTTCCCTCTATCTCCAAGTTCACATAGAAGTGTTTAACGAGGTTGGGATGGGTAGTCACTGTGTATGTAATGACGGGCAACCACCCATGTATACCAAAAGCTGCTTCAACATCAAACCGCTATAGCTGCTCCAGGTTCACCCGTACCCCCGACTCAATATTCTTCTCTTCAAACTAGGGAAAACGGGCTTGCGCAACCTCCAAACGAAACCACCGCTCATAGAGCTGCGGAACCGGCGGGTGTGGATGGTTCATGTCAAGACCAAATGCATGTTTACTAGCATCTCTACGTTGAGACATTTTGAATTGTAAAACAAAGACAAAATAATGGGAATTTGATTAGAATTTTCAAAATTTCGGCAGCATAACGACAGTAATTGAAGCAAAAGCCTCGAACTCACCCAAAATCTGGGGAGGAGGACTTACGTAACCATCTAAATCCACATAGAAACCAAGCATCCATCAAACAAACAAGAAATTTAGAAATTTCGAGAAAAATTTGATTTTTATCAAAACCTAGGTCAAAAACCTAAAAATTTGATTTCTAGGAAAACTATACGGTGGAACCTCAAATTGGTTGAGAGCTTTTTCTCATAGAGGTCCCTAAACTCTGTCTAAGCCGAAGAAAAAGAGTTCTTACGGTTAGAATCATCTAAACCAAGAAAAACCTAATTTTTGGGTAAGAAACCATGAAGAAACGATGTAAAAAGGAAGAATGGAAGGAAGAAACTTACTTGGAGACGATGTTCAAGGTCTTGATCGAAAGAAAATCACTTCTAAGATCACCGGTCGGACTGTAGCAACTCACCATGCCAGAGAGGAAGCGCCACCGGGGAGAAAGGAAAGAAGAAAAGTGAGAAAAATCTCACTTTTCCCGATTTTAAAGGCATTCTAGGCATACCGATCGACGGTTTGCCCTATACCGGTCGACCGTACCCCTTGGTACCTGCGACCGGTGCCTCTCGATCAAGAGAGTGGTGCTGACCAGTCGATCATACCAGCCACACCATACTCTACAGGGTTGTGACCGGTACATCGACCGGTACCTCTCGGGAGCTCCGATATGTTTGTCCGCCTGGACATACCGGTCGCACTACCTATACAGTGCTGCGATCGGTATGATGCGATCGGACAAGCATTCTAAGCTTAGAAAAATTTTGGGAAATTTTTTTTTAAATTTCGATTTAAGTTTCCTTACGAGTTTCGCCTTGCACTTGTTAAAGACTAATACTATTATGACTATTCGATTGTACCTCATGTGTTATGTCTTCTTCTCAGATTCAAGCAGGAAAAACTAATCTGAGATGGTAGGCGGAAACGGTTGTAGAGGTTCACGAAGGTGTCACCACTCCAGGGTGCGCCAAGACGAGGATAATGTGGAAACAGAAACTATTGATGAGCAAAATGTGAACCCAGAAGGTGGAGAAAGGCAGAGTTCCAGAGCCCCAACAAATTTGCAAGGACCTCCTCACACTAACTCTGAGACAATTGTAATGAATCTGGTTTTTCTGATGGAAGCTCAACAGAAAGCATTCCTGAATGAGATGCTAAAGATGTTCAGGACACGAGGATATATCCCTACAGAAGGTACGCCTGAGTCTGGGAGAAATGACACTACACTACCAATGGATGGTAGTACTGAGCCGATGGGCCAAGGACATAATCTACAACCACCACACTAATTTCCAACGTCGTCTGCCTATCAAGGAATCTAGCCGTACCCACCACCATGGTATGGAACAAATACACAGGGGTAGAATGACCTAAGCCGAGCGGTGGATAGGTTTTTGAAATTGAAACCCCCTACTTTCACAAGGAAACCAGGAAAACCACTATGGCCTGCATAGTGGGTTGCTGAGATGGAGAAGAACTTCCGTCTGATGACTTGCACGGAGGATGAAAAGGTGCTATTTGCTATGCACATGCTCAAGGAAGATGCAAATGCCTGGTGGAATTCTACTCGGACATATTTGGAGACAAAATACACTTAGATCAATTGGGAAATATTCAAGGGAGCCTTCTTTGATAAGTACTTTCCGAAGAGCTTCCAAGATCAAATGGAAAAGGAATTCTTAAATCTGCAATAATCCCAGTCGACTGTTGATGCGTACCAGTAGAGATATGAAGAACTATTTTTCTTCACTCCGGCAAGTATGCAAGAGGAAGAAACCAAGACACGGAGGTTTACCATGGGATTACGGAAGTATCCGAGAGCATGTATTGGGTTTGGAGAAGAACGTGTATAACGAGGCGGTGCAGATTGCTAGAGTAATTGAATCAAGGCAAAGAGACAGCTTCTTTGCTCAAAATAGGGGACTGAAGAGGCCTGCTACTGAGACTTCGGGTGGAGGGAACACTAGACTCTAGGGTTACACACTCCTTTGTTTCTCTGTCTTTTGGGAAGCGAATGGAATTACCTGTTAAGTATTTAACCCCAAGCTTGATAGTTCGCTCTCCGTTGGGAGTAGAAGTGGCATTGAATGAATGCTATGGGCCGTGTACAGTTAGTATTGAGGGCCGAAACCTAGAAGCAAATCTGGTTCAACTTGAGATGGCAGACTTTGACGTCATCTTGGGAATGGATTGGCTAGGCCATCATTCAATTAACTTATTATGTGGTGAAAGAAAACTTGTGTTTAAAGATGAGAAGGGAAAAGAGTTTAGCTTCACTGGAACCAAGTTACCTAGGAAGCGGAAGCTGATCCTCTCTGCCCTAAAAGCTAAGAGATGCTTAGAGAAGGGAGGAGTGGGGTACTTAGTGTCTGTGGTCGACATCACTACAGAGGTGCCAAAGATGGAAGATCTAGATGTGGTACGAGAGTTTCCAGATGTATTTTCAGAAGATCTACCAGGTCTACCTCCAGATAGGGCTACAGAGTTTGTGATAGACCTCATGCCAGGGTCGACGCCGGTGTCTAAGGCACCATACAGGATGCCCCCTACGGAATTAAAGGAGTTGAAGACCCAGTTACAAGAGCTACTAGATACGGGTTTCATACGACCAAGCATATTGCCATGGGGAGCACCTATATTGTTCGTCAAGAAGAAGGACGGTAGTGTAAGATTATGTATCGATTACCGAGAGCTAAACAAGTTAACCATTAAGAATCGATACCCTTTGCCTAGGATCGATGATCTGTTCGATCAATTGCGGGGTGCATAGGTTTTCTCGAAGATTGATCTTAGATCAGGGTACCACCAATTAAAGATCAAGACAGGAGATATTCCAAAGACGGCATTCAGGACAAGGTATGGGCATTACGAGTTCCTGGTAATGTCGTTCGGGTTGACTAACGCTCCAGCGTCATTCTTGGAATTGATGAACCGAGTGTTTCATGACATGTTGGACACTTCGGTCATCGTATTCATTGATGACATCTTGGTCTACTCAAAGGACAAGGAGACTCATGCAACACATTTGAGAGCAGCCCTACAATGGCTGAGAAGGGAGAAGCTTTACGCCAAGTTCAAGAAGTGTGAATTTTGGCTAAAAGAAGTGGCCTTCTTGGGTCACATAGTATTTGCAAACGGTATCAAGGTGGATCCAAGCAAGATCGCAGCTATAGTAGGATGGGATGCATCGAAATCAGTTGCGGAGATTCGTAGTTTCCTTGGATTGGCTAGTTATTATAGAATATTCGTGGAAGACTACTCAAGGATCGCCGTTCCACTTACCAGACTAACCAAGAAAGGAGAAAAGTTCATACGGACTGATGAGTGTGAGAAGTGTTTTCAGACTCTGAAGTCAAGACTAGTCTCTACACCTATTTTGACCATCCCAGAACCAAGCGTACCGTTTACTTTATATACGGATGCTTCAGGGTTGGGTATTGGGTGTGTATTGATGCAAGGAAAACAGGTGATTGCTTACACATCAAGACAGTTGAAGGAACATGAGAAGAACTATCCTACGCATGATTTGGAGCTAGAAGCAGTTATACATGCAATCAAGACTTGGAGACACTACTTGTATGGTGAGAAGTTTCAGATCAAGTCAGATCACAAGAGCTTAACTTACCTTTTCACTCAAAAGGATCTGAATATGAGACAGAGGAGATGGCTGGAGTTATTAAAAGATTATGATTGTGACATCCACTACCATCTGGGTAAGGCAAACGTTGTGGCCGATGCCTTAAGGAGAAAGTGGGCATTGAAACCTGAGGCAGGACCTAGTACAAATGCTACACTGTGTGCTACAGCCTCAGGCTCAATAGAGAATGATAAAGGGCATATATTAGAGACTATGGGAGATCCAGTGGAACAGGGCTTAATTCATATGTTCACATTGATGTTCGCAGCTTTGAAGACCTCATCGGATCTCATAGATGAGGTCAAAGTAGCAATCCTACAGGATCCACACCTCAAGACTGAAGATCTAGAGAAGGGTAAAAGCAACCCTGACTTTACCTTGGATTCAGACAAGGTACTCAGGAATCGTGGACGATTATGTATACCTGAGAGTGAGAACTCAAATATCAGAGATAGAGTTATGACAGAAGTTCATTACACCCCATATTCGGTACATCCAGGAAGCACCAAGATGTACCATGATTTAAGAAGATTATATTGGTGGAGGGGTATGAAAGTGGATGTAGCTCGATTCGTATTCCAATATCTGAATTGCCAGCAAGTTAAAGCTGAAAGGTAGAGACCCGCAGGTTTGCTACAACCACTATCGGAGCCAGCATGGAAGTGAGATTGTATCACAATGGATTTCGCCACTGGCCTACCCTTGACACCAAGGTCAGTGGATGCAGTATGGGTTATAGTCGATTGACTTACCAAGACAGCTCGATTTATCACTGTCAGACCTCAGTATACCATAGAGAAGCTAGCCAAGCTATATGTGGATAATATAGTCAGACTTCATGGCGTCCCAGAAAGTATAGTATTTGACAGAGATCTCTGCTTTACATCAAAGTTCTGGGATGGATTACAGAAAGCCATGGGAACCAAGTTGAAGTTTAGCACAGCTTTTCATCCTCAGACAGACGGGCAGTCAGAAAGAACTATTCAAATCTTAGAGGATATGCTTCGAGCGTGTGCCTTAGATTTCAAAGGAGCTTGGGACGAGAAGCTATCGCTCATCGAGTTTGCTTATAACAATAGTTACCAGGCTACGATCCAAATGGCTCCATATGAGGCACTCTATGGAAAGAAATGTCATACACCTCTGTTATGGAATGAGGTGGGAGAGAGTAGGATTGTAGGACCGGATTTCGTTGAAGAAACTTATCGAGTGATTGATCAAATTAAGGAAAGAGTGAAGACAGCTCAAGTTCAACAAAAGCACTATGCAGATAACCGACGTCGAGATTTGGAGTTTGCAGTGGGTGATAAAGTGTTCTTAAAGATATCACCTGTGCGGGGTCTGAAACGGTTTGGTAAGAAGGGGAAGCTATGCCCCAGGTATATGGGACCATACGAGATTTTGACCAGACGTGGTAATGTGGCATATCAACTGGCTCTACGACCATCCATGTCAAGCATTCATGATGTGATCCATGTTTCTTTATTGAAGATGTACGTCAGGGATCCATCGCACATCTTGACAATAGACCCACCAGACTTGACAGAGGACTTGACATTTGAAGTTGTACTTGTGATGCTCATAAGCCAAAAAGTACAACATCTCCGAAGCAAGGATATCCACTATGTGAAAGTGCATTGGAAAAGCCAAGATGTGGAAGAAATTACTTGGGAGGAAGAGAACGCGATGCAAAAGGAATACCCTAACCTTTTTGACAACCAAGGTACGTTCAAATTTCGAGGCAAAAATTTATTTTAAGGGTGGGGGAGTTGTGAAACCTACATGCAAATTTCGGGGATAAAATTTCTTTTAAGGGTGGGGGAGTTGTAAGACCCGCACTCCATGAACCCGATCTAAACCTTGTCTCATGTCGTAATAGGTCTTTCAATCATCACTGGACCAGACGGGACGAGCGGATGACAACCAAGTATGAAATCGGACCAATCGGACCAATTCAAGTATGAAAAACTTCATATTGGTCGATGGTACCGATCTATGGTACCGGTCGATGGTCGACCGGTATAGCCTGCGCAGCATGGATCCGAAAATGGATCTCTGTGGGTCCTACTTTCCAAATTTCAAACCGAAGGACTTTCCTAAATGTTAGGAGGCTTCCTAAACCTAATCCTAGCCTATATAAGGACCCTTAAACCTCCTAAAACCTCTTCCATTGATCCTCACAAACCCTAGAAAGGAGAAAGAGGCTGAAGAAGGAGAAGAAGCTAGGAAGGAGAGGGAAGAGCCGCCATTACCGTTCGACGAAGAACACATTACCGCAAGTTAACGGTAAGTGCTTAAACCTTCCTCTACATTAAGCATTCTAGGATGGTTAGTTATGATTGGATCAATACCATGCAAAGTAGGTATTGATCAAAACCCTGTTTGCCATCAAACCCTAAATTAGTCGTAAACCCTAGATTCTAGTTCTAAATCGAAGATCATCGAGGCTAGGACTTGAATGGAGTTGGAAACAACTCTAACTCAATGCTCAGACCTAGAATGTGTAGGAGAAACCCTAGAATCAATAGGGGGTGACCGACGAAAGGCGAGAACCGGATGTATGGTCTTTCGGAGACATACCGGTCGACCATATCAGTCGCACCCTTTGGGACCGGTACCTACGGCCGGTATCTCCCGGAGGCTGGTCTATGGGGACCGATCGACCATACCGGTCGCACCTTTCCCCACAGTGCCGCGGCCGGTACCTACTATCGGTCTGCTCTGTGAGGAGTGTTTTTGACCCAGTTGATTTTTCGACCAACGTAAACCCTAAGAGAACTATTCTAACTAAACCCTAATATCTTGTAGGACCTTGTGATAGCACGTTTGGACCTTGTGACGCTGAGCAAGATATTAACCAAGCGTTAGATAAGGGAATTGGACCTAAACCCTAATAATTTAATAAACAGTAAATCGTTGCTAATAACCATGATTCTATGGTATGATGTTTGTGCATACTCGCATGTCATCTTTATTTTCAGTTATTATTATTGTTCATGCATACTCACTATGCTAGGATGTGACTGTTAGGCATGTGATTGTTTTCGTTGGTGTGTAGAATAGGAAGGACTTGAGGTCTGGGATCATTCCTCACACTAGCAGCTTTCGTATCGTTCTGTCTTAGCATGCTTGGTGCGGATAGGGTATCAGGGGGAGGAAGTGGCACTGTAGTCTCTGGCCTGGCCACTAGACTCTAGTTCTTTCTCTGTGCCGTAGGGAGCTGCGCTGGGACAGGGCCTACTGTGATGACATATAGGATTGGTTAGTTGCGAGCCCAGTTTGTAAGCCCTCGCCAATAGGGGCTTACGTGTTGCTATGGGTAGAGTATCAGGGGAGGTGTTGGCAGTGTTTGATCCGGACGCTTTAGCTCTATCTCTATTCCATGATGGGTGCATGTGGGACGACTGTGGTGTTTGATCCATTGGACGGCTTTACAAACTAGTGTATAGAGGTGCGGTGGCCGCCAATCCTTTCTATAGCACATTGTAAACTTAAACCAGACCATAATGTGAATGTTACTCATGCATATGTTTGTTGCATTGTCTGATTATCTTACTGAGTTAAGTTATGAGATCACCCTTGTGTATACACTATTTTTAGATGTTGATGCAGGTTATACTGTGAAGGACTATATGGACGCTCTGGCGTATGGAGGTGTTGCTGCTTTGGACGTGCAAGCAGGAGAGGACGAGCATGACGCTTTATGCGAGTGCCCTTTCTGCTTGTACCTTTAGGATTTGATTTATTTGATTTTAATTATTTTCAGTTGGAGATACAATTGAAGTAAGGATATTTATTTATGTTTCGGTATTTGAATAATTGGATATTTTATTAAATTTATCAATAGATCGCTCAGTTCATTTTATTCAAGACTTCTGCTATATTTTATTATATTCTGATTATGGTTATGTGCAATGGTTTGTATGAGTGGGGACAATCTTATTGAGATCCTAGTGTGAACTGTTGGTTCAGTGACGGTTCACTCACACTTCTGGTTCAACCGAAATTGGGGTGTGACAGATCTACTTGATCACAAAGACCCCCCCTTAGAACCTTAGGATATGCTCCATAAGTGCAAGAGACATGCTACTGCAAATGAGGCCATCGATGCAACAACCAAGAGAGAAAAAGGTGCTGAGGCACCCGACAAAAAGGGGTCTGACCAGTCGGACAAGTCTGCAAAAGTAAATGAGAAGAATTAAAAGGCAAAGTCCGATAAGCTGACCACAAGGAAAACAAGGTATCCTGGGCCACCTGCCTACCCTGACCCAAAGGCTTATCCCCCTCTGAATAAGCCACCATCGAAGATCATGCATATCAAGAGGAATGACCCTCTTCTTGTACGTCCACCTCTGATGCATACTCAACTGCATGAGCGGAATCCTAGACATCTCTGCCATCATTACAATGAGCACTACACCGATGATTGTCGACACCTCAAGATGGCCATCAACGACAATATCAACAATGGCTATTGGGAGGAATTCGTGGATAATTCCAGAATCCCTAACAACGAAAAAATCAAGACTGGCTGACCTGCCCTAAACACCTATAGAACTGAAATGGGAGAAGGTAGCAACATTAAAAAAGATGGAGACCCTGATGGACAAAACCCTCCTGCCCGAAGACGATCACGGCCTTGGGCCGACCTCAATACGATTTTTCTTGTCCCCTAGGATACCATACCCCCTTGGTGCAAGAGAAAACCACCTCCAATCAAGATGGGAAGAGGAAGGCAAGGCTTTTTTTCACCTCGACCACTCACATTAGAAGAGAGTAAGTCAGTTTGCCAACTCATTCAAGAGTTCACAATTCTGAACCTGGCTTAGATGGCCGACAATTAGGACATTAAAGTCGAGACGCTAAGAACTTGTAGAAGACATGATCTAAATCGGCCCTTAGCTCGGCTCGTCTGATACAAAAGCCCACCGAGGCCTCTGTTGGTCGATCGAAAAACATCAAGCAATGATGACATCTTGTTCGATCGCAGTATGTTTTGTCTGACCTGCTACGACATAGTCATAGTTTGGCCCAGACAGTACCAGAAACAAATCAACAACATTCTAGGTTCACCACAGACCAGTAGCGAAGTGTTATCCAGCACAATCAGCAGCATTGAGATAATGAAAGAGAAAAGAAAGAGGCCTCGAACTGGAGACTTCATATCTTTCAGCAACGAAGATCTGATAGACATTGTCATCTTACATAAAGATGCGATTGTCACCAAAATGGCAATCGTAGATCACCACAATGTAGGCAAGGTTCTAGTGGACATCGGCAACGCCTCAAAAGTCTTGTACTACCATGCATTCAGATAGATGGGACTGGATGATAAGCAGCTCAGACTTATCTGATACTCACTTATCAGCTTTTTCGACAATCTAGTGATAGTAAAAGGAGCGATCTGCCAGGAAACCAAAGTCAGAGAGTTGACATGCCCGACATCCCCAGAGAGCTCAATGAACATCACCGCTCCATCGATCCAAGCCACAAGCCTGTGAAGCAGAAGAAGAGATCATTTGCTCCAGAAAGGCAAATCACGATTGATCAAGAAGTCAACAAACTCTTAGACACAAGGTCATTAGGAAAGTAGACTACCTTACCTGGTTATTCAACATTGTAATGGTGTCAAAGTCGGGAGGTCGATGGCACATTTGTATTGATTTCACTAATCTTAATAAAGCATGCCCTAAAGACTGCTACCCCTTGCCTCACATAGATAAAATGATAGATGCTACCGTAGGGCACGAATTATTGTCCTTCATGGATGCCTACTCTGGTTACAACTAGATCAAGATGCACAAGAAAGATGAAGATCACACGGTCTTCATCACCAATCGGGGAACGTTCTGCTAAAAGGTCATGCCCTTTGGACTGAAGAATGTCGGGGCAATCTATCAGTGCCTAGTCAACAAAGTCTTCAAAGACCAGATCAATCGCAACATGGAAGTTTATGTAGACGGCTTCCTTGTCAAGAGAAAGCATTCCCCGAGTCACATAGATGACCTAAACGAGACCTTCAAAGTCTTCAAAAAGAACAACATGAGCCTCAACCCCGCTAAGTGTGCGTTCAGAGTCTTATCAGGGAAGTTCCTTAGCTTCGTAGTCTCTCAAAGAGGGATCGAAGTCAACCCAGCAAAGATTAAAGCTATCCAGAAAATGGTCGCAACAACTAAGAGGAAACAATTTTAAGAACTAACTGGCCAAGTTGCAACCCTAGGACACTTTATGTCTAGATTGATAGACAAATGTTTCCCATTCTTTAAAATGCTAAAGGGTGCTAAACCATTCGCATGGGCACCTGAATGCCAAACAGATTTTAAAGACCTAAAGAAATATCTTCTATCTCCACCACTCCTGGTCTACCCCGATCCAGAGGTGAGATATAACTGTACTTAGCAGTCTCACCAGAAGCGCAGTTTTGGTGAAAGAAGTTGATAAAATATAGTATCTAATATACTACGTTAGCAAATTATTACTGAATGTTGAGACCACATATAAGCCAATTGAAAAGGAAGCCTTGGCTTTAGTCATCGCAGCACGAAAACAAGGACCTTATTTTCTGGGCTATACAATCAGAATTCTTATAGATAAACCCTTAAAGAAGGTGTTATCCTGATCGGACATCTCTGGATGAATGATCAATTGGGCTGTGGAGCTCGATGAATTTGACCTTAGATTCCAGCCTAGAATAGCCATCAAAGCACAAGTCTTGGCCGACTTCATCCTCAAGAGTTCCCTCCCCGAGGAAGATGAGGAACCAATAGATCTGAGCTCAGCAATACAAGTGTATTCACTAATTTCGAGTGAACGAGCAACCGTCCATGGACATTGTACGTAGACAGGGCCTCCAACAAAAAGCACACCAGGCAGGTATTGTCCTTACTAACCCCAAGGGCTTTCGGGTACAATCAGTGATACGGTTTAAATTTACAAAAACAAACAACATCACAGAATACGAAGCACTGCTCACTGGCCTTAAGCTAGCCAAGAGCGTAATGATCCAACGGCTAAGATATCAGTGACTCACAGATTGTGGTTCAACAAGTCAACGACACTTATGCCGCAAAAGAAGAACACATGCAAGAGTACCTGGCAAAGGTATACGAGGTCATTAAATAGTTCTACAACTTCGAGTTCTATAATATCTCCAGAGCCTCAAATGTTGAAGCAAATACATTAAGCAAACTCGTCTAGGCAGACCTCACCGGCTTCACTGACCCTGTCTATATAGATGTCCTCAAAGTATACTCAAGAGCACCTAGCTCGGCCATCCTTCAGATAGAAGCCGAACCAATCTGGATAGATCCCATCTTAGCCTATTTAAAGGACAATGTCCTGTCGAACGATAAAAAAGAAGCTCGGCGGACACTAGCAAATTCGATCAATAATTGTGTATATGATGAAGTATTGTACAAAAAGTCTTTTACTTATCCTCTCCTCAGATGCCTCCGCCCCTCAGAAGCTTAGGAAGCTATAAAGGAGGTAGACCGCGGAATCTACGGAAGCCATATCAGTGGCAAGGCATTGTACTACAATGGACTTCACATAGGGAACTTTTGGACAAACCTGCCAAAGTCTTGTGTCGATTAGGCTAAGAAGTGTGAAAGTTATTAGAGACATGCAAACTTCCAAAGACAACCAACGACTGAGCAACAACCCATACCTACGTCGAACCCTTTCGCCATCTGGGGAATAAACATTTTAAGTTCCTTCCCCAAAGCAAAGCAAGGCTGTTAGTTCGTCATAGTCCCCATCGACTACTTTACCAAGTGGACCGAGGTCCAATGTCACACCCCAATTCTGGACTAACCAAAATAGTGTGATGAACTGTAAGTAAACCAACGGTTCAACCAGGATATCCGTTAGGTAGTACCCACCATATCAACCACACACACCTTCCACAGAAATAATCAGAGATAAATAACAAATAAGCGGAAGTCTTATAGATAATGAACTGAGTGTCTAACAATGATATAATAATTATCTAATCCAATTATTTCCCAAAAACTCAAGACATAAAGGTAAATAATCCTTTACACGGTATTGTACTTACCCAAAAAAAAAATCCATTACATGTCCCAATAATCAAATATAGCTAAACTAATAAAAAATGCATTGGTTGCACTCGTATGAAGGATCATGCGCATCTTCAACAGCTTCTACTTCCATGGCCGCAACGTTTCCATACATTGGCGTATTCACATAATCTTCAACAGGTAAGACCTGCATCATCAACTAAAATATTCGACGATGAAAGGGTGAGCACACATCATGGCTCAGTGAGCAAACAAAACAATGCAACAAACATATGCATGCATTCAATTCATATCTTTGGTCTGGTTTTTAAGTTTACAATATGCTATAGAAAGGTTTGGTGGCCCCCGCATCTCTATACACAAGTGTGTGAATCCGCCCAATGGATCAAACACCATTGTCGTCCCACATGCACCCACCATGGAATAGGGAACTAAAGTTTCTGGATCAAACACCGTCAATACTTCCCCTGATGCTCTACCCATACTATAAGACCCGCACTCGGTAAACCCGGTCTAAACCTTGGTTTTGTGTCGTAGCAGGTCTTCCGATCATCACCGGGCCAGACGGGACGAGCGGATGACAAACAAGTATGAAATTGGATCAAAGACGGTCAAATATTCATCATTTTATGTTGACCGGTCGATGGTACCGGTCAACCGGTCAGCTCTGCGCAGTTGAGTGCGGAGATCCGGAATTGGATCTCTGTGGGTCCCATTTTTTTAAACCCTAATGCCAGAACCTTCCTAATCTTAAGAGGGTTACTAAACCCTAATTCTAGCCTATAAATACACCCTTAAACCTCCTCAAATCCTTTCCATTATCTCTCATAAACCTTAGAGAAGAGAAGGAGGTTGGAAAGGAGAAGGAGCTAGGAAGAAGAAGAAGGTGCCGCCATTACCGTTCGACGACGCTCACGTTACGCCCATCAACGGTAAGTGTTTTAGTCATTCTTCTTACCCTATGACTTTAGGTTAGTTGTGTGGGTGGATCAATACCATGCAAGTAGGTATTGATCTAAAACACTAAATTGGCCAATAAACCTCTAAGTTGCCGTCAAACCCTAGATTCGAGTTCCGAGATGATATTCATTGAATCTAGACTCGATGAGTTGGGGATAACTCTAACTCAAAGCTTAGACTTATAAAGGATAGGAGAAACCCTGGAAATCCATAGAAATCGATCCACGGTAGTCGATAAACCAAGTGTATGGTCTTCCGGAGATATACCGGTCGACCATACCGGTTGCTAGTCTGCTCACAGAGCTGCGACCGGTATGCTGTGACCGGTCAGCTTTGAAAGGCTGGTTTTGGAATTTGTTGGTTTTCGACCAACATGAAACCCTGCAAAATCTATTCTAATGAAACCCTAATGATATTGTAGGACTTTGTGACTTTCCGTTTGGATCTTGCGACGTGGAGCAAGCTAACAAACGAGCGTCAGGTAAGGGAATCTGACCTAAACCTAATAATTAATGGACAGTAAATCATTATTAATAACCTGAATATATATGATGTGTTGTTTGTGCATATTCACATGCCATCTTTTAATTTCAGTTATTATTACTGTTCATGCATTGATAGGATGTGATTGTTAAGCATGTGATTGTTTTCGTTAGTGTGTGGAGTGGGGCATGGGCCTAGGATCGCTCCTCACACTAGCACCTTTTTGTAGTATTCTGTCTTAACATGCTTGGTATGGGTGGGGCATCAGGGGAAGGTCGTGGTACGGTGGTCTCCGATGTTGATGATGGCCTGGCCATGGTTATGTGGCATTGTGGCCTCCGAGGTTGACGCTGCTTGTCCATGATGCTTTAGCTCTATCTCTATGCCGTAAAGAGTTATGTTGGGAGAGGGTCTACCTACGTATTGTTTCTATCCTAGAGGGTTAGTTGCGGATAGGGCATCAGGGGAGGTGATGGAATGCCTTAGCTCTATCTCTATGGCGAAGACGGCTGTGCTGGGATAGAGCATACATTGATGACATATAGGATTGGTTAGTTGCGAGCCCAGTTTGTGAGCCCTGGCCAGTAGGGGCTTAGGTACTGGTATGGGTAGAGCATCAGGGGAGGTACGGGGGTATCTTAGCTCTATCTCTATTCCATGATGGGTGCATGTGGGCCAATGGGAAGTGATCCATGAGGTGCCACACACTCGTGTATCGAGGTGCGGGGGCCACCAAACCTTTCTATAGCACATTGCAAACTTAAACCAGACCACAGCATAAAACTGATTGTTACTCATGCATAATATTGTGAAACTGTCTAATTGTCTTACTGAGCTAAGTTGTGAGCTCACCCTTTGTATATATACATATTTTTAGATGTTGATGCAGGTTATACGGTGGATGACTACATGAACGCTCCGACGTATAGTGATGTTGCTGCTTTGGGTGTACAGGCAGGAAAGGACGAGCATGACGCTTCATGCGAGTGCCATTTTTGCGCGTACCTTTGATTGGATTTTTATCTATTTGTTCCAGTTATTTTTAGTTGGATTAAGTGGATGTAAGGGTATGATATTTTATGTTTGGATTTGAATAATTAGATATTCTATTTAATTTATCAATAGATTCTTAGTTCATTTATTTAAAGACTTCCGCTGTATTATTTATATTTTGATTGTGGTTATGTGTAATGGTTTGTATGGATGGACACGGCCTATTCGAGATCCTGCTGTGAACCGTTGGTTCAATGACGGTTCACTCACACCATGGTTGGATCAGAATTGGGGTGTGACAACTTGGATCAGAATTGGGGTGTGACTCTGGGGCCACGCACTCCTTTGTTTCTATTTCCTTTGGAAAGCGAATGGAGTTACCAATCAAGCACTTGAACCCAAGCTTGATAGTTCGCTCTCCACTAGGAGTCGAAGTGGCTTTGACTGAATATTATGGACCATGTACTGTATGTATTGAGGGCCGAGACTTAGAAGCAAGTTTGGTGCTACTCGAGATGGAAGACTTTGATGTCATCTTGGGAATGGATTGGCTAGGCCATCATTCAGCTATCCTATTATGTGGTGAAAGGAAGCTTGTGCTTACAGACAAAAAGGGAAAAGAGTATAGCTTCACTGATACCAAGTTACCTAGGAAGCGAAAGCTGATCCTCTCCGCCCTAAAAGCAAAAAGATGCTTAGAGAAAGGGGGAGTGGGGTATCTAGTATCGGTAATTGATATCACGGCGGAGTCCCAAAAGATGGAGGATATAGACATGGTGCAAGAGTTCCCAGATGTATTTCCAGAGGATCTCCCAGGTTTACCATCTGACAGGGCTACAGAGTTCGTGATAGACCTTATGCCAGGTTCGGCCCTGGTGTCTAAAGCACCATACAGAATGGCCCCTACCGAGTTAAAGGAGTTGAAGACCCAGTTACAAGAATTGTTGAATAAGGGCGTCATACGACCTAGCATATCGCCTTGGGGAGCGCCGATATTAGTTGACAAGAAGAAAGACGGAAGTGTAAGGCTATGCATTGACTACCATGAACTGAACAAGTTGACGATCAAGAATCTGTATCCCTTGCCTAGAATCGATGACCCGTTCGATCAGTTGCAGGGTGCAAAGGTTTTCTCGAAGATTGATCTCCGATCGGGGTATCACCAACTGAAGATCAAGTCCGGAGATATTCCGAAGACTGCTTTCAGGACGAGGTATGGGCATTATGAGTTTCTAGTTATGTTGTTCGGTTTGACATATGCCCCAGCGTCATTCATGGAACTGATGAACCGAGTGTTTCATGATATGTTGGACACTTCGGTCATCGTATTCATCAATGACATATTGGTCTACTCAAAGGACATGGAGACTCATACAACGCATTTGAGGGCAGCCCCACAACGGTTAAGACAAGAGAAGCTTTATGCTAAGTTCAAGAAGTGCGAGTTTTGGCTGAAGGAAGTGGCTTTCTTGGGCCATGTAGTATCTGAAGACGGTATCAAGGTTGATCCAAGTAAGATAGCTGCTATAGTAGGATGGGAAGCACCAAAATCTGTTGCAGATATTCGTAGTTTCCTCGGGTTGGCTGGTTATTATAGAAGATTCGTGGAAGATTACTCCAGGATTGCTGTTCCACTCACCAGATTGATCAAGAAAGGAGAGAAATTCATATGGACAGATGAATGCGAGAAGTGTTTTCAGACTCTGAAGTCAAGACTAGTCTCTGCACCTATTTTGACCATCCCAGAACCAAGCGTACCGTTTACTTTATATACGGATGCTTCAGGGTTGGGTATTGGGTGTGTATTGATGCAAGGAGAACAGGTGATTGCTTACGCATCAAGACAATTAAAGGAGCATGAGAAGAACTATCCTACGCATGATTTGGAGCTAGCAGCAGTTATACATGCAATCAAAACTTGGAGACACTACTTGTATGGTGAGAAGTTTCAGATCAAGTCAGATCACAAGAGCTTAACTTACCTTTTCACTCAAAAGGATCTGAATATGAGACAGAGGAGATGGCTGGAGTTATTAAAAGATTATGATTGTGACATCTAGTACCATCCGGGTAAAGAAAATATTGTGGCTGATGCCTTAAGCAGAAAGTGGGCATCGAAACCTGAGGCAGGACCAAGTACAAATGCTGCATTATGTGCCGCAGCCTCAAGTTCAATTGAAGATGATGAAGAACATATTATTGAGACTGCAGAAGATCCAGTCGAGCAAGGATTAATTCATAAGTTCACCATGATGTTCGCAGCTTTGAAGATCTCACCGGATCTAGTTGATGAAGTCAAGATAGCAATCCTACAGGATCTACACCTCAAGACAGTGCAGGAAGACTTAGAGAAGGGTACGAGAAATCCTGACTTTACCTTGGATTCAGACAAGGTACTCAGGTATCGTGGACGGTTATGTATACCTGAGAGTGAAGACTGCAATATCAGAGATCGAGTTATGACTGAAGCTCATTACACTCCATACTCGGTACATCCAGGAAGTACAAAAATGTACCATGATTTAAGAAGACTATATTGGTGGAGGGGTATGAAAGCAGATATAGCTCGTTTTGTGTTCCAATGTCTGAATTGTCAATAAGTTAAAGCAGAAAGGCAGAGACCCGCAGGTTTACTACAGTCATTACCGGAACCTACATGGAAGTGGGATTGCATTACCATGGATTTCGTCACTGGCCTACCTTTGACACCAAGGTCAGTGGATGCAGTTTGGGTTATAGTCGATCGACTCACCAAGACAGCTCGATTCATTGCGGTCAGACCTCAGTATACCATGGAGAAACTGGCCAAGTTATATTTTGATAATATAGTCAGACTTTATGACGTCCCTGAGAGTATAGTATCTGACAGAGATCCCCGTTTTACATCCAAGTTCTGGGAAGGATTACAGAAAGCTATGGGAACAAAGTTGAAGTTCAGTACAGCTTTTCACCCTCAGACGGACGGACAGTCAGAACGAACTATTCAAATTTTAGAAGATATGCTCCGAGCTTGTGCATTAGATTTCAAGGGAGCTTGGGATGAGAAACTATCACTTATCGAGTTTGCTTATAACAACAGTTATCAGGCTACAATTCAAATGACCCCATATGAAGCACTCTATTGGAAGAAGTGTCGTACACCTCTGTCATGGAACGAGGTGGGAGAAAGAAGAATAGTGAGACCGGAGTTTGTTGAAGAAACTTACCGAGTAATTGATCAAATCAAGGAGAGAGTAAAGACAGCTCAAGTTCGACAGAAGCATTATGCGGATAATCGACGTCGAGATCTGGAGTTTGCAGTGGGTGACAAAGTATTCTTGAAGGTATCACCGGTACGAGGTCTGAAATGGTTTGGTAAGAAGGGGAAGCTATGCCCCAGGTATGTGGGACCATATGAGATATTGACCCGACGTGGTAATGTAGCATATCAATTGGCTCTACCACCATCTATGTCAAGCGTTCATAACGTGTTCCATGTATCATTACTGAAGAAGTATGTTAGAGATCCATCGCACATATCCCCCAGAATTGACTGAAGACTAAACATTCGAAGTGGTGCCTGTGATGCTCTCAAGTCGAAAAGTACAGCAATACAGTAACTTCGAACCAAGGATATCCATTATGTGAAGGTGCATTGGAGAAGCCAAAATGTTGAAGAAATTACTTGGGAAGAGGAGGGTGCGATGAGGAAGGAGTACCCTAACCTTTTCGGCGATCAAGGTACGTTCAAATTTTGAGGCCAAAATTTCTTTTAAGGGTGGGGGAGTTGTAAGACCCGCACTCCGTAAACCCGGTCTAAACCTTGGTTTTGTGTCGTAGCAGGTCTTTCGATCATCACCGGGCCAGACGGGACGAGCGGATGACAAACAAGTACAAAATTGGATCAAAGACGGTCAAATATTCATCATTTTATGTTGACCGGTCGATGGTACCGGTCGACCGGTCAGCTCTGCGCAGCTGAGTGCGGAGATCCGAAATTGGATCTCTGTGGGTCCCATTTTCCTAAACCCTAATGCCTGAACTTTCCTAATCTTAAGAGGGTTACTAAACCCTAATTCTAGCCTATAAATACACCCTTAAACCTCCTCAAATCCTTTCCATTATCTCTCATAAACCTTAGAGAAGAGAAGGAGGTTGGAAAGGAGAAGGAGCTAGGAAGAAGAAGAAGGTGCCGCCATTATCGTTCGACGACGCTCACGTTACGCCCGTCAACGGTAAGTATTTTAGTCATTCTTCTTACCCTATGACTTTAGGTTAGTTGTGTGGGTGGATCAACACCATGCAAGTAGGTATTGATCTAAAACCCTAAATTGACCAATAAACCCTAAGTTGCCGTCAAACCTTAGATTCGAGTTCCGAGATGATATTCATCGAATCTAGACTCGAATGAGTTGGGGATAACTCTAACTCAAAGCTTAGACTTAGAATGGATAGGAGAAACCCTGGAAATCCATAGAGATCGACCGACGGCAGTCGATAAACCAAGTGTATGGTCTTCCGGAGACATACCGGTCGACCATACGGGTTGCTAGTCTGCTCACAGAGTTGCGACCGGTATGCTGTGACCGGTCAGCTCTGAAAAGCTGGTTTTGGACTTTGTTGGTTTCCGACCAACATAAAACCCTGAGAAATCTATTCTAATGAAACCCTAATGATATTGTAGGACTTTGTGACTTTTCGTTTGGATCTTGCGACGTGGAGCAAGCTAACAAACGAGCGTCAGGTAAGGGAATCTGACCTAAACCTAATAATTAATGGACAGTAAATCATTGTTAATAACCTGAATATATATGATGTGATGTTTGTGCATATTCACATGCCATCTTTTAATTTCAGTTATTATTACTGTTCATGCATTGATAGGATGTGATTGTTAAGCATGTGATTGTTTTCGGAGTGTGTGGAGTGGGGCATGGGCCTGGGATCGCTCCTCACACTAGCACCTTTTTGTAGTATTCTATCTTAACATGCTTGGTACGGGTGGGGCATCAGGGGAAGGTCTTGGTACGGTGGTCTCCGATGTTGATGCTGGCCTGGCCATGGTTATGTGGCATTGTGGTCTCCGAGGTCGACGCTGGTTTGTCCACGATGCTTTAGCTCTATCTCTATGCCATAGGGAGTTATGTTGGGAGAGGGTCTACCTGCGTATTGTTTCTATCCTAGTGGGTTAGTTGCGGATAGGGCATCAGGGGAGGTGTGGGAATGCCTTAGCTCTATCTCTATGTCCTAGACGGCTGTGTTGGGATAGAGCATACATTGATGACATATAGGATTGGTTAGTTGCGAGCCCAGTTTGTGAGCCCTGGCCAGTAGGGGCTTAGGTACTGGTATGGGTAGAGCATCAAGGGAGGTACGGGGGTATCTTAGCTCTATCTCTATTCCATGATGGGTGCATGTGGGCCAATGGGGGTGTGATCCATGAGGTGCCACACACTCGTGTATAGAGGTGTGGGGGCCACCAAACCTTTCTATAGCACATTGCAAACTTAAACCAGACCACAGCATAAAACTGATTGTTACTCATGCATAATATTGTGAAACTGTCTGATTGTCTTACTAAGATAAGTTGTGAGCTCACCCTTTGTATATATACATGTTTTTAGATGTTGATGCAGGTTATATGGTGGATGACCACATGAACGCTCCGACGTATAGTGATGTTGCTGGTTTGGGTGTACAGGCAGGAGAGGACGAGCATGACGCTTCATGCGAGTGCCTTTCTGCGTGTACCTTTGATTGGATTTTTATCTATTTATTCCAGTTATTTTTATTTGGATTAAGTGGATGTAAGGATATGATATTTTATGTTTGGATTTGAATAATTAGATATTCTATTTAATTTATCAATAGATTCTCAGTACATTTATTTAAAGACTTCTGCTGTATTATTTATATTCTGATTGTGGTTATGTGTAATGGTTTGTATGGGTGGACACGGCCTATTCGAGATCCTGGTGTGAACCGTTGGTTCAATGACGGTTCACTCACACCATTCTGGTTGGATCAGAATTGGGGTGTGACACATGCCAACACCTAAGCCCCTATTGGCGAGGGCTTGCAAACTGGGCTCACAACTAACCTATCCTAAATGTCATCCAGTGTATCCAAGGCCTCACCCCAGCATCCCTTAGTACGTCCATAGAGATAGAACTAAGGCCCCCCAGCAGAATCAATGATTACACGGTCCGAGACCACCACCCTTGATGCCCTATGACGTAATAATTCTGCTAAGATAATGGCGATATGATGATGTCAGTGAACAAGACTTAAGTAGAGATTGAGTTAGACTCTGGTGACCAGGTCAAGACCATCATGCCACGTCCTCCCCCTGATGCTCCACTTGCATCAAGCACACTAATCACACACACATAATCACATGCATATTCCTAGCATCATTATCATCATCATATTATAACTAGACATAAATAAATATGCATGAGCTGTAATAGAAAGAATATTGGATGACATGTGAGATGCACATTAAAAACATACAAGCATAGAATCAATCATGGCATTGGACTCAAATAAATAAACAGTTTGTTATTATCCAATTAGTTTAGTTTTGTTCCCTCGCTTGTTAGCAAAACTTGATCTCCTTCCAAGCCTTGTAATTCCCTTTGAATTGATTTAATAACCTAAAAATTATATGAATTTAAGTTAGGGTTCATATGTAACATGTTACAGTAGTCAAAAATCGAAATAGAGCACTGATATGTGTCTGATTGGTCCTGTGGTCTCATACTGTGTCGACCTTACTGCCTACGGTCGATACCCTATGGTCACATATGGTGCAACCGTAGCTGCGACTATATGGTTTCTAAAATATTTCCGAATGCCTATGGTCGATCCTATGGTCATGCTGGTCATGCTATGGTCGATCGTAGCTATGACCTTAAGACTTCTGGTCACCAACTACATTTAATTTGAGTTCTTCTTGGGTCAACTCCTCAGCTTTTCTATTGGGTTCATACTAAGGTTATCCTATGGTCATCATTAGTAGTTTCTCATCAACTAATATCACCGAACTCACCCCTCATGATTAGCCTTGGGATTTACTCAAGGAATCACATGGATCATACTAGTTTGACATCTCCAATCTCCCATAGAAGCCTTATTTCATAGAATTTACAACTTCAGAGATTAGGTTCATACATTTGCCTATGGTAGAGAGCTAAAATCTTCTCAGCAAAACCTTCTCCTTAGTTTTCTCTTCTTCTCCTTCATTTTTTCTCTTCCTTTAGGGTTTACTAATGTTCTAAAAGAGTGAAAAAGGTTGAGAGACGTCCTTTATATAGAGTTCTCCAACATTAGGAAAGAAATCCTCCTTAAATTAGAAAGTCTTCAACTCGGAGTCTGGTTTGGGGTCTTACGATCGATGGCCTACACGATCGCAGAATCCATCGACTATTGGGTAAAAAACATCGAGGGTCATTGATCAGTAACCTTTGTTTCTTTCCATATGGTCGACCGTACCTACCCAGGTATGCGACCCTACGTATACTTGTGAGCATTTTAACTTGATTCATACCTGGTTTTGTGATCCATCTTCACACGGTCGATCCACTTGGTCCAGCAATGATGGGAAAACCTGACACGATACGGTTATACCAAGTTAGTGGAGTGCGGGTCTTACAACTCCCCCTTATATAAATTTCATCTTCGAAATTTGCACATACCTTCCCAGTCGAATAGGTGAGGATATTACTTCCACATAGCGTTTTCTTCTTCCCATGTAATTTCTTTCGCATTTTGGCTTCTCTAAGTGACTTTAACATAGTAAATGTCACAGTTGCGAAGACGTTGAACCTTTCAGCTAGTGATTTCAAAAGGTACTACTTCAAACGTCAAGTTATCAGTTAAATCCGGTGGACCCATTGTTGACATGTGTATTGGATCTCTATCATACTTCTTCAGTTGTGAGACATGGAATACATCATGTACACTAGACATTGAGGTGGTAGTGCTAACTGATATGCTACCTTTCCATGCCTTGCCAGAATCTCATAAGGTCCAATATATCTAGGACATGGCTTTCTCTTTGTCCAAACCTTTTAAACCACGCATAGGAGATTTTCAGAAATACTTTATCACCTATGGTAAATTCAAGATCTCTCGTCGATTGTCTGCATATTGCTTCTGACGGTTCTGAGCTGTTCGGACTCTTTCCTTGATGATGTCGACCACTTGACATGTCTCTTCAACAAACTCTAGTCCAACAACACTACGCTCTCCAACTTCGTTCCAAAACAAAGGAGTTCGACACTTTCTACCATACAGTACTTCATAGGGTGACATCTATATTGTGGCTTGATAGTTGTTGTTATAAGAGAACTCGACCAATGGTAACTTCTCATCCCATGATCCCTTCAAATCAATTACAGAAGCTCAGAGCATGTCTTCTAAAATTTGAATGGTGCGCTCTGACTGTCCGTCTGTCTGAGGATGGAATGCGGTACTAAACTTCAAGTTGTATCCATAGCCTTCTGTAATCCTTCCCAAAACTTTGAGATAAAGCGTGGGTCTCTGTTAGACACAATGCTTTTAGGTACACCATGTAATTTGACAATATTATCCACATATAGCTTACCTAACCTCTCTAGTGTATACTGAGGTCCTATAGCTATGAAACGAGCTGTCTTAGTCAAATGATCTACGATCACCCAGACTACGTCAACTACTCTGGAAGTCAAAGGTAATCCGGTGACGAAGTCCATAGTGATACAGTCCCATTTTCATGCTGGTTCTGATAATAGTTGCAACAAGCTTGCAGGCCTTTGCCTTTCAACCTTTACTCGCTGACAATTCAGGCATTGTAACATAAACTTAGCTACATCTGCTTTCATTCTCCTCCACCAATATAGTTTCTTCAGATCATGATACATCTTTGTACTCCCAGGATGGTATGGGCTTCCTTCATTAGTCTGTGTCTAATATCTGAGTCTTCACCTTCAGGGACACATACTCTCCCTTTGTATCGTAGTACCCTTTCAAGGTCCAAGGTGAAGTCAGGAGTAGTCTTACCTTTTTCAAGGTCTTCTTTCATTGTTCTTAGATAGGAGTCTGATTAAATAGCTGCCTTTGCTTCGTTTATCAGATCAGGTACAATCTTCAATATAGCAAATATGTTTGAGAATCGATGAACAAATCCTAGGTCAGTTGAATCACCTGGTTTATTGATCATGAACTGGTTATTGCCGTAATTGAATACTCTTCATGTGTCACACATTGTAGCATTTGTGCTAGCTTCTCCTTGTGACTTTGTCATTGCTTTTCTACTTAGTGCATTGGCCACTACATTAGCCTTTCCTGGATGATAATAGATATCACAATCGTAATCCTTTAGCAACTCCAGCCATCTTCTTTGTCTCATGTTCAACTCCTTCTGATTGAAAAGATGAGTAAGACTCTTATGATCTGATTCAGTATGAAATTTCTCTCCATACAAATAATGTCTCCATATCATAACAGCATGTACTACTGCTACTAGTTCCAAGTCATGAGTTGGGTAATTTTTCTCATGTGTCTTTAATTGTCTGGAACCATACGCAATTACTTGCTTTCCTTGCATGAGCACACATCCCAAACTTAATCGGTGTACAAGATAAATGATTCTCCTGGAATCAGAATAGTCAAGATGGGAGCTGATACTAATCTTGTCTTCAATGTTTGGAAACACTCTTCACATTTATCGATCTAAACAAGCTTTTCTCCTTCTTAGTCAGACTGGTGAGTGGTACTGCGATTCTAGAGTAATATTTTACGAATCGTCGCTAATAACCAGCTAAACCTAAGAAACTTTTGATTTCGATAACATTCGTAGGTGCTTTCCATTTTACAATGGCTTCAATTTTGCTGGGATCCACTTTGATTCCTTCAGCGGATACAACATGGACTAAAAAAGCGATTTCATTTAGCCAGAATTCACACTTTGTAAATTTAGCGTAAAGCTTCTCTTTTCTTAGTCGCTGCAGAGCGACTCTTAGATTTGTGATATGAGTTTCTTTATCCTTTGAGTAGACTAGTATATCGTCAATGAATATGATGACTGACGTATCCAACATATCGTGGAATACCCAATTCATAAGTTCCATAAAAGTTACGGGTGCGTTAGTCAATCCAAAAGACATAACTAAAAATTCATAACGTCCATATCTAGTTCTGAAGGTTGTCTTCGGAATATCGCCTTCCTTAATCTTCAATTGATGGTATCCCAACCGAAGATCAATTTTGGATAACACTTTGGCACCTTGCAACTGGTCGAATAAGTCATCAATCCGAGGCAACGGATACCTGTTCTTGATCGTGAGCTTGTTTAATTCTCGATAATCTATACAAAGTCGAACGCTACCGTCCTTCTTTTTCACGAACAATATCGGGGCTCCCCATGGTGATATACTAGGTCAAATATAACCCTTGTCCAGCAGTTCTTGTAATTGTATCATCAGTTCCTTCAGTTCAGTAGGAGCCATTCGATAGGGTGCCTTAGATACTGGTGTGGCTCTGGGTATAAGGTCTATAAAGAACTCTATCGCTTGATCAAGTGGCAATCCTGGTAATTTCTTAGGAAATAAATTCAGAAATTCACGCACAACTTCAATATCCTCCATTCGTGGTGCTTCCTTGGTGAGGTCGACCACGAACACTAGGTACCCAACTCCTCCTTTCTCTAGGCATCTTCTAGTTTTTAATGCCGCAAGAATGAGTTTTCATTTATGGGGAAGTTTGGTTCTTGTAAAACTGAACTCTGCGCCTTCCATGTCTCTAAATGATATCTTCTTCTCAACACAAATCAAACTCATAGAATGCTGGGATAACCAGTCCATCCCTAGGATGATGTCAAAGTCTGTCATCTCGAGTTGGATTAAGGTTGCATCCATAGCTTCTTGCCAATAATTTAAGACCCGTACGCCACGAACCCGGTCTAACCTTATATTTCGTGTCGTGACCAGTTTACATATCATGGTCGAGCCAAGTGGACCAACTGTATGAAGAAACCCAAGACCCAATATGAAATTTTACTCAAAAACAGTCAAAATGAGGGTAGGGTCGCATGCCTAACCAGGCAGGATCGACCCCCTCATCGACCCCCTAGCATCGACCCATGACCAGGGGTCGCAGGGGTCTCAAATTGTCCGACCACCCCATCGACCCCCCCATTGACTCCTAGTTGCCGACAGAATCGGAAATTAGGAAACTTCCTAATTTCAATTGTAACCTTTCCTAAACTCAATGTGACTTATTTTGGGAGGTTTTACTCTATAAATAGGACGACCCTAAGCCTCTTTCACTCCTTTTACAACCCTAATTAGATTGAGAGAAAGAGAAGAGAAGGAAGAGAAGGAGAAGAGAAGGAGAATTGAAGAAGAAGACCAAGGAGGAGGAAATTCAGAGGAAAATCTGAATCTCAGCAAACCTAAGGTATGAATACATTCTCCATGATTTATTTAAGACCTTAAAATGGTTCATGAAGAGGGTATGACTTAGGAGATACCCAAATCATCCATCCATGGGAGGATTTCAATGAAATCCATGGAGAAAAATCATGGTAGGGAAAGTAAGGAAGAAACCTAGAGTTTTAAGCCATAGAACAAGCATAGAATGGATTGTGGAAGTAAGCCATAGGACCCAAACATGAAAGAATGGACTGTAGGATGAAATTCTTGACTCAAACCATGGGGGGTCGCACCTAGGGTCAATGGAACATCCGACCCTAGCATCGACCCCCAGCATTCGGGAAGCCCAGGAAAGGGGTGGTCGCACCCAGGGTCGATGGAAGGTCCGACTCTGGAATCAACCCCCAGTTAACAGTAGGTTTTTAAAATCAGAATTAATTCTAATTAAATTTTATCGACTTGATTAGGTCTTCTAGTGATATAATATTGATATTTAGTTGATTCTTAAAGCTTGAAAGAGGATCTACAATCAAGCAAAGGTGAGGGAACAAGACCTAAACTAATTGGTTATTAATAAACTATTTTTATTTCTTGAGTCCGATGCCATGACTGATTCTATGCGTGTAAGCTTGTATGTGCATTCAACATGACATCCAATATTTCTATTATACTGTTCATGCATATTTAAATTTATTGTTTATAACATGATGATGATGATGATGATAGGAATAGGCATGTGAATATATGTGTGTGGTTAGTGTGCTTGATGCAAGCGAGTATCAGGGGGGGTGTCATAGGCCAGGCCTCAGCACTCTAGCTCTATCTCTAACTCAAGTCTTGTCCACTGACATCGTCGTATCGCCATTACCTTAGCAGAACTATTACGTCGTAGTGTATGAGGGGAGGTGGTCTCGGATCGTGTAGTCTCTGACTCTGCCGGGGGGCCTTAGCCTTATCTCTTTGGACGTATTGAGGGATACTGGGGTGAGGCCTTGGATACACTGTTTGACATTAGGATTGGTTAGTTGCGAGCCCAGTTTGTGAGCCCTCGCCAGTAGGGGCTTACGTGTTGGTATGGGCAACCGCTACAATAATAAACGTAACCTTTTCGTGTACATTGTCCATGGTGGGTGCATGTGGGACGACAATAAATGTTACCTTTGGGTGGCTTCACACACTCGTGTATAGAGGTGAGATGACAATAAACGTAACCTTTGGCCACCAATCCTTTCTATAGCACATTGCAAACTTATATACCAGACCAAAGATATGTATGAATGCATGCATATGTTTGTTGCATTGTTTTGTTTTCTCACTAAGCTCAAGTTGGAGAGCTGACCCTCGTGCACGCAATTCTTTTAGTTTCTGATGTTGCAGGTACTATGATTGAAGATTATGTCTACACGCCAACATATGAACGGGTGGAGTCTATGAATGAGCAAACTGTGGAGAACGAACATGGTTCGTTAAGAGAGCGTTTCAATTGTGGATATGTTTAGTGTTTAGACTTCGTATTTGGATATTGTAATATGTATTAAGTTATGTTTTGGTTATTTGAAAATAAATAGAATATTAATTATTTATCATGACTAGACCTCAGTTCATTATCTGTAAGACTTCCGCTATTTATTTTATTATCTCTGATTAATGTGGAATGTGTTTTGGTTTATCATATGTAGGATAGCCTATTCGAGATCCTGGTTGAACCGTCGATTTATTGACGGTTCATCACACCATTTTGGTTAGTCCAAAATTAGGGTGTGACAAATAATAACTAGACATGGTTCATAACCTTGGTCTAGTTCTACTTCTAATCCCATAGGTGATCGTACAAGCAGTTTGAAATCTAAAGACCTGAGGGGTAGACTCAACTTCTTTACAAATGACACAGATATAAAAGAATGAGTAGCCCCAGAGTCAAAGAGTACTCTGGCAGGTATTCCATTAATAGGTACAATACCTGTGATTTGATTTAATTTAGTCTACATGCTCACACAAGGTATTTCAAAATAAAAGATTGAATCATACTTGTGACCACATCAGGCGATGCGACAGCATCCTCAGAAGTAATTGCATAAACTTTTCCTTGCTGTAGCTGTTTCCTTGGCATAGGACAATCTCTTGAATAATGCCCTATTTGATCGTAGTTAAAACATTTGACTCCAGTATTGGCCTACTTCAGTTGCGGTTGAGTTATTAGAGTAGTCTTAGATGCAGCATTGAAGCCTTGAGTACGAAAGGGTTTGAATGTTCTTGAGTTTCCTCCGTTGAACGTATTCCCATTCGGGCTCTTTATACCCTTGTTTTGAGTAAAATAACTCTCCTTTGGCTTGACTCTAAAACTCGAGAAATTTATATCGTTTCATTATAAATCTTCTTTACTAGTCCCAGTACATGCTCATGAATGCTTCCCCTAAGTCCCATGATGAACCTTTGGATTTTGGTATTTCCCTCCTGCATGCTAGAGGGAGTAAAGAAAAACAGCTCTTCATAAAGTTGTTAATAAGCATCTACAAACATTTGTCCTTGATATAGACTCAGAAATTTTTTTTTTCATCTGGTCTCTAAAACTCCTGGGAAAATACTTCTCGAAGAAAGCTTCTTTGTAAATAGCCTAGGTTAGTTGGGTGTGCTATGTCAATAGTAACTTCGAGTATATTTCCACCAATGGTGTGCATCACCTTTCAGCATAAAAGTGGCACATAACACCTTCTCCTCTTCATTTACAATCATCATCATAAAATTTCTTTCCATCTCATCAATCCAGTGGGCTGGCCATAGAGGATCCAACGGCTTGCCATTGAATTCCTTAGGCTTCATCTTCAGAAAACGTTCGATCAATCTGGAGTGATCAAGTTGATACTAAGTGTATGATCCATACGTAGGCGGTTGGTACTGATAGTTACCCTGGTTATGTCCGCCTTGCGGTGCCTCAGTATTCTGCACTCGAGCTTGTAGCACTAGCGTTTGAGGTGCTTGGGGTACGTGTTGCTACCACCAAGTACAGTACTAGCTTACCCTACAGGTAGAGGTGTTGTGTTTGCAACTAGGGAAGCAATTCCCATAGCAGCTTGCATGTTGGCTTGCATTTGCTGTATCTGTTGCACTTGCTGTGCTGAATTTATCACCATAGTAGCTAAATCCATAGGTGGTGCGGGTAAGTTGGTTGGGTTGGCTTGTGGGTGAACATCCTGATGCACAATACCTTAATTCCCAACATTTCCTTCTTGTCCTTGCTGATCTTCGTTGTCATTGGTCTCCATAGGTGGTGGAGGTGGGTTTGCATTCTGTCTTCTTTGGCTAACTCTTCGCCCAACTATTTAAATTCCTGGATAAATGATACTTGGAATGGCTGTACATGTGAGACAAATAGAATGGTAGTATTAGGTTAGTCTCACAATGGAAAGAGAGAGAAGAAACAAAAGCAACAGGTAAAAGTTCGAACAAAATCAAAATGCAGATAGCAGTCAGTCATACGGTCGATGGCCTATGGTCGCATGTTGTGGGACCATAGGTTCGACCATCAAAACCTCGGCAACTTCTTGGGACCCTATGGTTGATCATACGGTCGATCATACGGTCGTATGTTTTGGTCGAATTGTGCTACCGTAAGATTCAAAATCAGTGTTAAAACCTATTTTTTGAGATTTTTCCTCTCATTTCTCTTTCTTCTTCCTACAGTCTCAACTCAGCTCACCACCACAGTATCAACCGTACGAGCTTGGTGATTTTTCCATTGATCGACAATCTTCCTTCTATTCCTCAAGGTATGTTTTCTACTCTTTTCCCTTTTTAAGCTTTCATACCTAGGTTTTCACTCTTTATAGGGTTTTCATCAAATTAATATATTTTTTACCATAAAAATTTGATTTTTATTGGGGCTATTGCTATTGTCTATCCAATGGACGAAAGTCCTCAAGAAAATTTGACTTTCATCGGTTGGTTTGGTAGAAATTTGAAAATTCCTAGTTGTGACCTAAATTTTGGGGTTTTTTCCAAATGTCAAAATTTCTTCAAATCAAATCTACCTAGTTAAAATTCCTAGGATGATTTGGAACCTATGTAAGTCCTCCTGCCCAAATGTTTGGGTGAAAAGTGAGGTTTTTTCCCATTTTACGTTGTTGTGCTGCCCAAATTTTAAATTTTCTAACTTATTTTCCTTATTTTCTTCTCTTGCAGTTATCATGGTTCGCTCCAAGGTTCCTTGAGTCCATGACTCTAATCGCTTCAGGTCCGTTGAAGCAGAGGTTCAATATCCTCGGTTTAATCGAAAGAAAGTTGAAGGGGGTCGATGTGTGAACTTAGCCCACTTAGCCCTGTTTAATGTGGAGAGGGCATTTGATGATATGGGATGGCTTCCAGTGATCCTATACGAGGCTTGTACTCGCCTAGATTTAGTGAAGTAGTTCTACTGGCCGGAGCATATGCGGCGGGAAGTACTTCCGATCGAGGTCGAGCCTGTGGAGGAAGAGTCAACTAAAGGAAAGAAAGTTAGAGAAGGAAAAGAAGACATGGGGGTCGTCCTCCAAAAAAGTCAGGTATGAGGGGTACATTAATTTTGGCGATGATGACCTTATTGATGTTGTTACCCCTCATTAAGATCCCCTCGTTATCAAGATGGCCATTGGAGAAGAGTGGGAAGTAAGTCGCAATCTGGTCGACAACAGAAGTGCTTGTGAGATCCTCTACTACGACAAGTACCAGAGGCTGGGATACAAGGATGAACAATTAAGACCCATTAGATATTCTCTTTTGGAGTTTAATGGAGAAGGAGTATGGGTGAAGGGAGCCATCCAAAACAATACTCACCTGGGGACTTATCCAGCGCGAGTAAGTGTCAATCTGAAGTACATGGTGGTAGATAGCCGATCAAGCCACAATAGTATCCTTGGAAAAATTGGTCTTAATAAGCAACGGGCTTGCCTGTTAACCTATTATCTGCTCATGAAGTTTCCCACCGAATGGGGGGTTAGATATTGTAAGGCAAACCAATTAGTATCAGAGAGGTGTCATGCGGCTTCCCTTGCTACACTCGAGGAAGATCAGCCCGTTCAGGTAATCTAGCTAGACAAATATCATGATGATTCCTAGTGGAGCAGACAACTCCGGTCGAAGATCTTGTCCCTGTGCCATTTAAAGATGACCATCTAGAAAAGACTTTCCTCATTGGCTCGGCCCTCCCAGAAGAACAAAGACAAGAACTCGTTGAGTTTCTGAAGGCGAACTTTGACGTATTTGCCTGGACTCCTAAAGATATGCCTAGGATTCCGTGGTCGACAATGAAGCATTACTTAAAGATAGATTCTCACCAATGCCCTATCCGACAAAAAAAAAGAGCCTTTTCGACAAAGAAGCAAGTGATCATCGACCGAGAGGTCAGAAGTTGTTGAAAGTCAAATTTATCTGGGAGGCGTATTACCCAGAATGGTTGGCTAATGTTATACTAGTACCTAAGTCTGATGATCACTGGCGTGTATGTACTGATTTTATCAATTTCAATAAAGCATGCCCAAAAGATTCCTACCCCCTGTCTCGAATGGATCAGCTCATTGATGCCACTGCTAGGCATGAACTACTATCCTTTCTGAAGACATACTCAGGGTATAATCAAATAAAGATGGCCAAAGAAGAAGAGGAGAACACTACCTTCATCACCACCAAAGGCACCTACTGCTATACGGTAATGCCATTTGGACTCAAAAATGCAGGGGCAAAGTACCAGAGGTTCATCACCAAGGTATTTGAAAGACAGATTGGTCGGACCATAGAGGTATATGTAGATGACTTCTTGGTCAAGACGGCTAAGGCGTCGGATCACCTGAAGGACCTCAAAGAAGTTTTTGAGGTAGTACAGAGAAATTCTATGCATCTCAATCCCACGAAATGTACTTTTGGAGTACAATCTGACAAGTTTCTGGGGTTCTTGGTGTCATAGAGGGGGATTGAGGCCAACCCCACAAAGATCGAGGTGATTTAAAGTATGAAATCTCTAACTACACTAAAGCAAGTACAAGTGCTTACCGGATGGATTGCTGCTCTAGGAAGATTCATGTCCAGGTCTGTCGATCGATGCCTCCCATTCTTCAAGACTCTTAAGGGATCCAAGACTTTCGAATGGATGGCAGAATGTGAGGAAGCGTTCCGCAGTCTTAAAAGGTACCTATCTTCTCCTCCGTTGTTAGTAAAGCCAGAAACAGGGGACAATTTACTACTCTTGTCACACCCCAATTCTGTACCAACCAAAATGGTGTGATGAACCATCAATAAACCAATGGTTCAACCAGGATCTCGAATAGGCTGTGTCTATTTTCTTAAACCATACACATCCACAACCAAAATCAGAATAAATACATGATAGCAGAAGTCTTTAATATTAAATGAACTGAGAGTCTAAAGATGATAACATAAATAAATTATCCAATTATCTTCAAAAGAACTAAGACATTAAATAAAATAATTTAATTAATTACATCATCTGTATAATTTAAACAAAATCCAATCGAAGACGCATGAGTTGCACTCGCATGACGAATCATGCAACTCCATCATAACTTTTGCATCCATCGCCGCCGCATGTCCATACATCAGAGCATTCATATAATCTTCTACGGTGGTACCTGCATCATCAACTAAAATATTCAACGTCGAAAGGGTGAGCACACATCAAGGCTTAGTGAGCAAACAAAACAATGCAACAAACATATGCATGCATTCAATTCATATCTTTGGTCTGGTTCATAAGTTTGCAATGTGCAATAGAAAGGTTTGGTGGCTGCCGCACCTCTATACACGGGTGTGTAAGCCCACCCAATGGATCAAACATCATTGTCTTCCACATTCACCCCACCATGGAATAGGGATAGAGCTAAAGTGCTTAGGACCGCACTACATCACACTTCCCCTGATGCCCTACCCATACCAACACGTAAGCCCTTATTGGCGAGGGCTTTCAAACTGGGCTCGCAACTAACCAATCCTAATGTCAAATAGTGTATCCAAGGCCTCACCCCAACATCCCTTAGTACGTCCGTAGAGATAGAGCTAAGGCCCCCCGATAGAGTCAGAGACCACACGATCCGAGACCACCTCCCCTGATGTCCTATGACGTAATAGTTCTTCTAAGGTAATGGCGATACAATGATGTCAGTGGACAAGACTTGAGTAGAGATAGAGCTAAAGTGCTTAGGATCGCACCGCATCACATTTCCCCTGATGCCCCCACTCACATCAAGTACACTAGCCACACACAAACATTCACATGCCTATTCCTAGCATCATCATCATCATCATCATGTGATAAATAAACGGGAATTAAATATGCATGAACATTAATAGCAGGAATATTGGATGACATGTTAAATGCACATTCCACGCATATAAGCATAAAATCATTCATGGCATCGGACTCAATAAACAAAACGGTTTATTATTAGCCAATTAGTTTAGGTCTTGTTCCCTCACCTTTGATTGCTAGTAGATCCTCGTTCAAGCCTTATAATTCACTTTTAAATCATTGGAAAGACCTAACAAGTCGATAGATTTTAATTAGAATTTCAATATGTTTAGAATAATAGAAGCTGAGGGGTCGCAGGTGGGGTAGCACCTGGGGTCTCAGTTTCTGCGACCACAGGGGTAGGGTCGTAGGGTAGGGTAGCACCTGGGGTAGCAGTTTATGCGACCCCAGGGTGTAGGGTCATAGGTGGGGTTGGATACCATTCGACCCCACATGCGACCACACCCTCCTTGGGACTTCCCGAGGGCATGTGGTCGATCATGTGGTCTCGTGGGGTTGGATATCATTCGACCGTGCGACCACATGTGTTCTTGGTCGACCTTTCACTCTTAAGTCCATTCCTTCCTGTTTGGATCCTTTGGCTTACTATCATGGTCCATCCTATGATTGTTCTATGTCTTAAAACTACAATTTATACACCATTCATTGTCCATAATGATTTCCTCCATGAAATCTCTTGGAATTTGTCCATGGATGGATGATTTGGGTTTCTCCTAATCCTATCTTTTTCATGAACTATTCTAGGCTCTTAATTCATTAGGGAATTAGGTTCATACCATGGGTTTGCTGAGATTCAGAGGTTTCTCTGAACTTCTTCTTCCTTTAGTCTTCTTCTTCAGTTTTCCTTCTCTTCCTTCTCTTCTCTTTCTCTCACTTTCAATTAGGGTTCTAAAGGAGTGAAAGAGGCTCAGGGATGTCCTATTTATAGAGAAAAACCCTCCATAATATGCTCCAACGAATTTAGGAAAGACCCCCTTCGAATTAGGAAGGTTTCTTAATTTTTGATTTCTAACTATTTTTGTAGGGTCAAATGTAGGGTCACAGAATCCGTCGACCCTACGTTTTTTAAGACATGCGACCCCACGATCAAAAAGTCATGGGTTAGACTCCTTTGTGGTGGGGTCGGACATACTTGTTTAGGCATACGACCATACACTCATTTTTAACTATTTTTGAGTTAAATTTCATAATTGGTCTTGTGGTTTCTTCTCACACTTGGTCCACTTGGCTCGACCATGATAGGTAGACCTGATACAAGGTGGTAAGACCGGTTAGTTCGATACGGGTCCTACAACTCTATTTGGAGGTATCACCGTGTGCTGTCAGTGGCTTATTAATCAAGGAGATCGATAAAGTCCAACATCCTATCTACTACATCAGCAAGGTCTTACTAAATGCAAAGACCAGGTATCAATCTATCGAGAAGTTAGCCCTAGCTGTGGTTGTCTCCGCCCGCAAACTACAACATATCTTCAGTCTTATCCATTACTATATTGACGGATCGACCCTTGAATAAGTTCCTCTCTAGAGAGGATTTGTCGGGACGCATGATCAATTGGGCCGTCAAGTTAGGGGAATTTGATTTCAAGTTTCAGCCACGGACCACCATCAAAGCACAAGCCTTGGTAGATTTTCTGATCGAAAGCACCCTTCCAGGTGGTGAAGAAGAGGGGTCGAATGCAGAATGAGCGCTTGAAGAAGCTAAAGTCAAGATCTTTCTCGGCCCTGACGAACCTTCCTGGGTCATGTACATAGATGGAGCTTCAAACAAGGAAGATACGGGAGTAGGAATTGTTTTCATCAGTCCGGAGGGATTCAAGGTGGTTGATCATACGTCGATGACATGGTCACATGTTTTGGTTGAATTGTGCGACCGTATGATTCAAAATCAGGTTTTTAAACCTGTTTCCTGAGTTTTCCCTCTCATTCCTCATTCTTCCTCCTATGGTCTCAACTCAGCTCGCCACTACTGGGTTGCTACAGTATCAACCATATGAGCTTGACGAGTTTTCCATCGATCGACGATCTACATTCCATTCCTCGAGGTATGTTCTCTATTTTTCCCTTCTCTTTAAGCTTTCATACCTAGATTTTTCTCCATATATAGAGCTTTCTTCAAATTAACATCTATTTGACCGTAAAAATTAGATTTTTATTGGGGGCTATTACTATTGGCTACCTAACGGATGAATGCCCTAAAAAAAAATTTGGAGTTTCATCGGTTGGTTTGATTAAAATTTGAAAATCCCAACTTTTGACCTAAATTTTTGGGGTTTTCCCTAAATTTCAAAATTTCTTCAATTTTACTTTAATTGGTGGTTATTTCCTATTAATTTTTCATTGTAGGATGGTTTGTGCCTCAAGTAAGTCCTCCTGCCCAATGTTTGGGTGAAAGTAAGGCTTTTTTCCCATTTTACGTCATTATGCTGTTTACTTTTCTAATTTTTCTAACTTATTTTCTTATTCTCTTCTCTTTTGTAGTTATCATGGTTCGCACCAAGGTTCTCCGAGTTCATGACCCTAATCATTTCAGCTCCGTCGAAGCAGAGGTACAATATCCCAAGTTTGATTGAAAGAAAGTGGAAGGGGGTCAATGTGTGAATAAACCCACTTAGCCATGTTTGATGTGGAGAGGGCATTTGGTGATATGGACTAGCTTCTATTGATCTTGTACGAGGGTTGCACTCACCCAGATTTAGTGAAGCAATTCTACTATCACCTACAGGTAGAGGGTGACTTAGAGGATGTGGATAGGGGTAGAGAGCTTCAGATCACCAGTTAGGTAAAAGGGATTCCTATCTCTTTCAACTGTCAGGAGTTGGTTGATCTCCTAGGCATTTCCAATGATGGGCAGTTGGTTTACTGTGCACCAAGGGAGCCCCAGTTCTTGTCTATACAAGTGCGTACAGAGATATGTAATCAGATTATTCGGGACGACCACTAGGAAATGAAGGCAGTCAACCTGCATCTTGAGCCACAAGTCTACTGTAAGATTATCCAGCATGATCTGATCCCTCAGGATGGTCACTACGACATGGTCTTCCAGTTAACTCAGTACCTAGTGTACTGTATATGCACTCGGAAGCCTGTCTGTCTGCCCTACATTATCATCTAGACTATGCACAGAGCCACTTTGCCTGACTCGAGAGGTAATCTGCCCTATAAACGGTTGATCTCCACTTTACATACTCGTCTACAGGTGAACATAGAGGATGAGAGGATTTTTGAGGACACCTTCTCAGCTGACCTTGGTTGAGAGGCCATCAGTAGGATGGGTATGAGAGATATACAGGTCAGTGATGATGAAAGAAATGTTATGAGACGTCCTCTCACTCGGGTAGCAGCAACAGATGCAGAGGCGGCAACGGCTGTAGCAACAGAGGCACACGAAAGCGATGATGAGGAGGACGATGATCGGATGTACATGGATGTAGATGCCATACCTCCTCTAACACCATAGCATTCTACTTGAACCGACCCTTCTCGGACTTCTCAATTAGCTGGTCCTTCGCGCCCACCATCAGATGCATGGTGGCGTTACTGCATGAGATTCGGGATGCCTAGCGTGCTACAGATCAGAGGATAGGAGAGATCCTAGATACTCAGTGCTCCACAAACCAGCGGTTAGCAGATCTGATAGCTAGTCTCCGAAAGACCCAAACTCAGGTAGCCTTGCTCACGAAAGTGTCTACTGAAGACTATGATCGAGACCGTGAGGCACCTCCTCCTCCAGAACCCCAATCTCCATGAGTGGCCCATCTATTTTTTTCTCCTTATTTATGTTACAAAGTAACTGTCCGGATTGTAGATCGTACTCTATTTTAGATATACATTGTTCTTGTTCCCATTTGAATCATATATATATATATATAATTTTTTTTTCATTTAGATATGTGCATTATTCTCTTTCTTAGTTTATGTCTCAACCAACAAGATGCTTATCGTGTGTTTGTATTTTTTTTCCCTAACTCAGTTCATGACTCATGTGGAAGTAATTAGGTCAATGGGTAGAACTTGATAGAGCTTTGATACCAAGTTGTCACACCCCAATTCTGGACTAACCAGAATATTGTGATGAACCATAAATAAACCAATGGTTCAACCAGGATCTCCATTAGGTAATACCCACCATATCAACCACACACACATTCCACAGTAATAATCAAAGATAATAAACAAATAAGCGGAAGTCTTTATAAATAATGAACTGAGTATCTAACAGTGCTAAATAAATAGTTAACCAGTTATCTCCAAGTAACTTAATACATAAAATAAAATAATCAATTACATGTCCGTTAACCAAAATATAACTAAACTAATCAAAAACGCATTGATTGCACTTGCATGAAGGATCATGCACATCTTCAACAGCTTCTACATCCATAGCCGCTATGTGTCCATACTTCGGCTCATTCACATAATCTTCAATAGTAGAACCTGCATCATCAACAAAAAATATTCGACGTCGAAGGGGTGAGCACACATCACGGCTCAGTGAGTGAATAAAACAATGCAACAAACATATGCATGCATTCAATTCATATCTTTGGTCTGGTTTATAAGTTTGAAATATGTTATAGAAAGGTTTGGTGGCCACCGCAGCTTTATACACGAGTGAGTGAATCTGCCCAATGGATTAAACACCATTGTCGTCCCACATGCATCCACAATGGAATAGTGATAGAGTTAAAATGTTCGGATCAAACACCGCCAACACTTTCCCTGATGCCCTACTCATACCAATACGTAAGCCCCTATTGGCCAGGGCTTGCAAACTGGGCTCGCAACTAACCAATCTTAAATGTCATCCAGTGTATCCAAGGCCTCACCCCAGCATCCCTCAATATGTCCATAGAGATAGAGCTAAGGCCCTCCGACTGGGTCAGAGACCACACGGTCCAAGACCACCTCCCCTGATGCTCTACGACGTAATAATTTTGCTAAGGTAATGGTGATACGACGATGTCAGTGGGCAAGACTTGAGTAGAGATAGAGCTAGAGTCTGGTGACCAAGTCAGAGACCATAATGCCATGTCCTCCCCTTGATGCTCCGCTCGCATCCAACACACTAACCATACACACATAGTCACATGCCTATTCTTAGAATCACCAATCAACATGGTAGCAAATAGACAGAAGTAAATATGCATGAGCAGTAATTACAGTAATATTGGATGACATGTGAGATGCACATTGCAAGCATACAAGCATAGAATCAATCATGACATTGGACTCAACAAAATAACAGTTTATTATTATCCAATTAGTTTAGGTCTTATTCCCTCACCTGTTAGCAAAACTTGATCTCCATCCAAGCCTTGTAATTCTCATTGAATCAATTTAATGACCTAAAAGTTGTATAAATTTAAGTTAGGATTCATGTGTAATGTGTTACAATAGTTGAAAATCAAAACATATCACTGATAGGTGTTTGATAGGCCCTATGGTCACATGATGTGTCAACCTTACTACGTACGATCGATACCCCACGGTCGCACTCTATACGACTATACCCTATGACCGTATGTTTCCTGAATTCTTCCCGAATAGCTATGGTCGATGGTATGGTCACCCTATGGTCGATCTATGATCGACCGTAGCTGCAACCATATGCTTGTCTGATCCAGAAACCATTTTTAATCCGAATTCTTCCTCTTGGCTCCTCAGTAGGGTCCTTCTTAATGATCATTCTAAGGTCCATTCTCTTAGTTTAATCAACTGATTACTCCAATCCATTCTCTATGGTCTCTCCTTTGGGATTTGCTCAAAAAATCCCATAGCTGATTCCTTACATTAGGTTTGGTATTACAATTTATACTAGAAATTCCTACTCTTGATGTTCTAAGGCTTCAGAGACAAGGTTCATACCTTACTTGTTGCAGGGAATCAGTAGAATTCTTCTCTCAACCTTCTCCTTAGCTTTTTCTCTTTCACTTTTTCTTCATTATCTTCCTCTAGGGTTTGCTAATGTTCTGAAAGAGTGAAAAAAGGGTTGAGGGACGTCCTTTATATAGAGAAAAACTCTCCATATAGAGTTCTCTAATAATAGGAAAGAGATCCTCCTCAATTTAGGAAAGTTTTCAAGTTCAGAATCTGATTTGAGGTCTTACGATCGATGGCCTATGATCGCAATACCCGTCGACCGTAGGGTCAAAAACATCGACCGTAGTATCAATGGTCTGTGATCTTTATTTCTTACCATATGGTCAACCATACCTACCCAGGTATTCGACCATATGTGTACTTTTTAGAGTGTTGGGTCGATTTTCATACCTGGTTTGTGATCTTACTTCACATGGTCGGTCCACTTGGTCCATAAATGATGGAAAGACCTGACATGACACGGTTAAACCAGATTAGTAGAGTGTGGGTGTTATACACTCATGGCACTTGAAGAGATGATAATACCACTAGTCAACTCGTCTACCCATCCACACTACGTTGGTATGGGAAGCATCGCAGCTATGTTCATACCATCTTTTTATTGCACCCATGCCATTACATAACCCCCTAATGGCTAGGGGTACAGCTATCAGGATATTCATGTTCTACTAACCATGTCCACCTAATTAGCCATATTACTGGACCGTAACTTTGCCAAGCATTCGTTCCAGTTCAGTCTCCACTTAGAACATTGTGACTTAGCTAGGTTACAAATGGTCAATGCAAAGCAATGCTAATAAGAAGTGGTGTAAGCCTCTCATTCTACCCACCTTCCTCCTTACTGACTTAATCAGATATCATGAATCACCAAGACCAGCTCTACCTTTCATTGAGAGGTCACGAGGCGTCCCATTCCACCCTTCTTTCAAACCACTACGAGTTCCACTGACCGCATACAAGAGAATGCATATGCATGAGCAAACAATACAGTTTATTGGATGGCATGTTACCACACACAAAAACATGTTATAAATCTCATAACATCACTCCGCATAATTCAAAAGAACTAGTATACCAAACAAAGGTTTACTTCCCTTATTGTCAGTTAGAGAGTAAGTCCTCAGCAAGTCATTCGAGTAATTGCCTACCAGAGTTCTCGTAGCTAAGGATTCAAAATCATAAACAAGAATATTTGTTAATAAATTATTCAATAGAATTAGTTAAACTTCTCTTTAGGTTCATTATTCGGGTGTTCATAGCTTAGTAGCTTAGCTGATGTTCTAAGCCTTCCATTTACTATTTACTTATCATGCCATAGCATCTAGGGTTTCATTACTAAATTTACTTGTTACTATTCATAACTCTTGGGTATATCTAAGCTTGTAGGCTTGTAGAAAGCCTATTGTCCATAGGAGTCAAGTGCTATCAGCATCAATCCTCCATAAGATGACACACTTGCTAGCAAGGATTTTCTTTTAAAAGCTTAATACTAAGAAAGACTTCTTACTATGAAGTCAGGGGTTTCTATCGTCATACAATGTCTGGTTTCTCATCCCTAAGGTTCCTTATATGATGTCTAAGGGTTACTTGCTAATTGAATTAGTAGACAGCAAGTTATATTATGGTCTAACTAGTTGAAACATCCTACATAACACCTATAAGCATTTGATTTTGGAAATCTAAACCTACAGGCATGCTCATAGAAATCCTGTAGAGTCACTGACCAAAGTCATCAATAGAGGTAAAAACCTCATGCGGCACATGATCGACCACACGTCATTGGCCACCAGGTGTGCGGCACGTGGCCGACCGCACTTTGAACTGTGATTATTTAGCAACTTCGACACCTTAGAAACTTACCTAACCTCTGTAGGGCTGGTTTTAGGTCTTATCTTGTCATAACAACTCGTGATTAATATATTTAAGGTGTAAACTATCATTTATTTCGAGCATATGATGCATGATGAATTTTCGTATCAAGACATACAAATTTTGGGGTTCCAGCCCCTCAATAAATTTTAATTAATTAACAGGGAGTCACTGGCCAAGTTTGATCAACATCTGACGTCAAAATGGCATGTGGCACATGTGCGACTGCACTTTACGACAGCTAGGCCGTGCGGCTCATCAGCGACAGCACATCAGATCATGGCCATGTGGTCTTCGAATTATTTTGACATGTTTTTCATATTTTTTCTGGTCTACATTCCAAGTTTGGGCTTTAAACTTGACTTTTATGTCTAGTTACGGATACCACTTCGATTTGACAAACTGTCGAGATCTCAGATCTGGTTTTAATTCCTTTAGATCCGATTTCCATTCTTCGGATCCACTATTGAATCATGGTCTTGGGTCTCCTAAGGTCTTACCAAGGTCTTTAATAGTCCAAGGATGATTATTTAATCTAATTGGTTGGTTATTAACAAATCCTCATATTGTATGCACTATTGTTCTTAATCTGAGTCTGGGAACAATGGTTCATATTGCTCAAAGACTTTCCATTGTTGATGATGATCGTTCCTCTCTTTGGTTACCACCACCATTTAGAGGCATTTATCAATATGAATGTAAGACCCGTACCTTACTAACCCGGTCTTACCACCTTGTATTAGGTCTTCCTACCATGGTCGGACCAAGCAGACCAAGTGCGTGAAGAAACCATAAGGCTAGGTATGTAATTCGAACCAAAATCATTTAATTAGGAGTGTGTGGTCGCATTCCTAAATAGGTGTGGTCGACCACACCTCAGAATATTGAGACCACTCAAGTCTGGGACATGTGGTCGCAGTTTTAAGACGTGTGGTTGACGGATTCTACGACCCCATATGCGACCACACAATGGTATAACAGACTCCATGATTAGGAATCCTTCTTAATCTGAGGGAGGTTCTTTCTTAATCAGAGTGGGACTTTATATGAAAGTTTTTCTCTATATAAAGGGCGTCCCTTAGCCTCTTTCACTCTTTTAGAACCCAAAATGAAAGAGAAAGAAAGAGAGGAGTAGGAAGAGAAGGAGAATTGAAGAGGAAGACTAGGAGAAGGAATTACAGAGAAAGCTCTGATTCTCCAGCAAATTTAAGGTATGGAATCATTCCCTACATTAGTTGAATGGTTAGAATAGATTATGGAGGAGATATTGATTCAAAGTAAGATCTCAATCTTAAAACCATGAACAAAACTCTAAGGAGATCCATGATGAATGGATTAGTGTGAAGGATTATGTAAAAGTATGAATTTTAAGTCATAGAACAATCATAGGAAGGATCATAATGTTAGCTATGGAATCAAGTTATGAAGGGATGTGGCTGAGAGTAAAAGTCAACCAAAAACTCGTGTGGTTACAGGTATGACTGACCACACGAGGCACATATGTTTGACCACACGCCCTCGAGAAGGTTTCAGGGAGGGTGTGGTCCCATGTGTGTGGTCGCATGACATGCGACCACACGTATCGACCCCACACCCTATGGTCGTAGAAACTGAGACCAAAAGTGCAGTCATACCTACGACCACTCAGTTTCTGGAGGTCTGTTTGATTCTAGTATGGACCATTGACTACTGTAAATTGATGAGCTTGAATCTTAACTTAGAACTTACAAATTTCTTAGGTTTTCAAGAGGTTCAAGAGTAAGTTAAGAAGCTTGGAGAAGATTGAACATTTCTAGCAGGTGAATAGAACCTAAACTAACTGGCTAATAATAAACTGTTTACTTTTATTGAGTCCAATGTTATGCCTGATTCTATGATTTCTTATTTGTAATGTGCATATCACATGCCATCCAATATTCCTGCTATTACTATTCATGCATATTTAATTATGTCTACTATTACATGATGATGATGATGATGCTAGGAATAGGCATGTGATTGTGTGTGTGTGATTAGTGTACTTGATGCGAGTGGAGCATCAAGGGGAGGATATGACATTGTGGTTCATCCTAGTCACCAGACTCTAGCTCTATCTCTACTCAAGTCTTGTTCACTGACATCGTCGTATCAACATTACCTTAGTAGAACTATTATGTCATAGGGCATCAGGGGAGGTGGTCTCAGACCGTATAGTCTTTGACTCTGTCGGGGGGCCTTAGCTCTATCCCTATGGACATATTGAGGGATGCTGGGGTAAGGCCTTGGATACGCTGGATGACATTTAGGATTGATTAGTTGCGAGCCTAGTTTGTAAGCCCTCGCCACTAGGGGCTTACATGTTGGTATGGGTAGGACATCAGGGGAAGTATTGGCGGTGTTTGATCCGGACACTTTATGTAAAACCCGTATCGATCTAACCGGTCTTACCACCTTGTATCAGGTCTTCCTATCATGGTCGAGCCAAGCGGACCAAGTGCATGAGGAAACCATAAGCTCAAGTATGAAATTTAACCCAAAAACAGTCAATTATGAACGTGTGGTCGCATACCTAAACAGGTGTGATCAACCACACCTCAAAATAATGCAACCACAGGAAATTAGGTCGTGTGGTCGCATGTTTCAGAGGGTGTGGTCAACGGATTATGTGACCCCACCTCCGACCACACGGAACCCAGACAAAACTGAGTTTAGGAAACCTTCCTAATCCGAAGGGGGTTCTTTCCTAAACTAAGTAGGGCTTATTAGGGAGGGTTTTTCTCTATAAATAGGACGTCCCTTAGCCTCTTTCACCCTTTTAGAACTCAAACTAAAAGTGAGAGAAAGAAAAGAGAAGGAAGAGAAGGAGAATTGAAGAGGAAGACTAAGAATGGGAAATTCAGAGAAAAACCTCTGAATCTTCAATAAGCTTAAGGTATGAAAATATTCCCCTTGTCAAATTGAAAGCCTAGAATAGTCCATGAAAGAAGAGGATTTAAGTGAGACCCCAATCATCAACCCATGGACAAATTCCTCATCAACCCATGGACAAATTCCAAGAGAATCCAAGGAAGGAATTAAGTAGATGAAGTATTATGTAAAAATAGTAATTCTGAGCCATAGAACAATCATAGGAAGGACCATGATGATAAGCCAAGGAATCCAAACATGAAGGAATGGAGTTGAGAGTGAAAAAGTCGACCATCACACGTGTGGTCGCACGTGTGGTCGCACGATGTGCGACCACACGAGACACACATATTCGACCACACACCCTCGAAAAGTTTCCAGGGAGGGTGTGGTTGCATGTGTGGTCGCAGGATATTGCGACCACACCTTGTGACCATAGGCCCTCAGGAAGTTTCCAGGGAGGGTGTGGTCGCATGTGTGGTCGCAGGACATTCGACAACACCCTGGGACCACACGCCATGTGGTCGCAGAAACTGAGACCATAGGTGCTGGCACTCCTGCGACCCCTCAGTTTTTGTTAGTCTAAATGCATGAGAATTAATTTTATTTTTAAAATCTATAAATTAGTTAGGTTTCCAAGTGATTTAAAAGTGATTTACAATGCTTGAACAAGGATCTACTATTGACCAAAGGTGAGGGAACAAGACCTAAATTAATTGGCTAATAATAAACTATTTTTATTTATTGAGTCCAATACCATGAATGATTCTATACTTGTATGACTGTAATGTGTATTTCACATGTTATCCAATATTCCTGTTATTACTGCTTATGCATATTTAATTCTGTTTATTTATAACATGATGTTGATGATGATGCTAGGAATAGACATGTGAATGTATGTGTGTGGTTAGTGTACTTGATGCGAGTGGGGCATCAGGGGGAGGACGTGACACTGTGGTTCATCCTGGTCACCAAACTCTAGCTCTATCTCTACTCACGTCTTGTCCACTGACATCGTCGTATCATCATTACATTAGCAGAACTATTACATCGTAGGGCATCAGGGGAGGTGGTCTCAGACCATGTAGTCTCTGACTCTGCCGAGGGGCCTTAGCTCTATCTCTGTGGGCGTATTGTGGGATGCTACGGTGAGGCCTTGGAAACATTGTTTGACATTAGGACTGGTTAGTTACGAGCCCAGTTTGCAAGCCCTCGCCAATAGGGGCTTACGTGTTGGTATGGGTAGGGCATCAGGGGAAGTGTCATCCGGTGTTTGATTCGGGCACTTTATCTCTATCTCTATTCCATGATGGGTGCATGTGGGATGACAATGGTGTTTGATCCATTGGGCAGCTTCACAGACTCGTGTATAAAGGTGCGGCGGCCACCTATCCTTTCTATTGCACATTGCAAACTTATAAACCAGACCAAAGATATGAATTGAATGCATGCATATGTTTGTTGCATTGTTTTGTTTGCTCACTAAGCCATGATGTGTGCTCATCCTTTCGACGTCGAATATTTTTAGTTGATGATGCAGGTCCTATTGTAGAAGATTATGTAAATGCTTCAATGTACGGACATGTGGCGGCGATGGATATGGAAGCTATGATGGAGTCGCATGATTCGTCGTGCGAGTGTAACTCATGTGTTTTTTAGTAGTTTTAGTTGTTGGATTATTCAAAATATGTAATTGATTAATTTATTTTATTTTATGTCTTAGTCTTTTGGAGATAATTGAATACTTTATTTATGTTATCAATGTTAGATGCTCAGTTCATTAATATTAAAGACTTCCACTATTGTTTATTTACTTTGATTATGGTTGTGGATGTATATGGTTTAAGCAAAGGGACATGGCCTATTCAAGATCATGGTTCAACCGTTGGATCATAGACGGTTCATCACACCATTATGGTTGGTGCAGAATTGGGGTGTGACAACTTGGTATCAGAGCTCTCAGGCTCTATCTATTGAACCAGTATACTTCTATAAAAGTTTGTAAACTGAGTTAGGATAAAACTTAAAATGTTGTAATAAGAAAACACATATGCACCTGTGTTGTATGAGACAAAAATTAAGAAAGAGAATAATGCATATATAAGATGAGAAACAAGTTTCATATACACATCGAATAAAAACAATGTATATATATATATATATATATATATATATATATATATATATATATATATATATATATATATATATATATATATATATATATATATATATATATATATATATATATATATATATATATCCAAATCAGAGTATGGTCCATAATCCAGATAGTTACTCTGTAGTACAAGGAAAAAGAAATAAATGCATCATAGAGCTGTTGGTGCTGGAGGAGGAGGTGCCTCATGATCTCGATCATAATCCTCATCATACACCCTCGTAAGCCAGGCTACCTGAGTCTGGGTCACCTGGAGACTAGCTGCCAGATCTGCCACCCACTGATCAGTCGTACACTGGGCCTCCCGAATCTCATGCAGCAGCCCCGTCACGTCATCTGATGGTGGGTGCAAAGGACCAGCTGAATGGGAAGGAACCCGAGAAGGGCCAGCTCCAGTAGAATGCTGTGGTGATGGAGGAGGTATGGCATTCACATCCATGTATATACGATCATCATCCTCAGCATCACCCCCATGGACCTCTGCTACTGCTGCTACTGTCGCCTCAGCTTCTGCTATCTCTACCCGAGTACGAGGACACACCATAGCGTTCCTCTCCTCGTCACTGACCTACGCATCATGCGTCCCCATCTTGCAGATGGCCTCCTAGTCAAGGTCAGTCAAGAAGGTGTTGTCATGAATCCTTTCATCAACTAAGTCGACATGCAGGCGAGTGAGAGGGTAGTGATCAAACGCCCATAGGGTAGGTTATCCATCAGACCAAGCGTCATAGCACGGAGCATCATCTTGATGGTAATGTATGGAAGGCAGACGGATTGCCTAGTGCAGATACAGTATAGGAGATACTGGGTCAATTGGGAAACCTTCTCATTGTAAAAACCGTGTTTAAAGACCGGGTCTAAATCGTGGTTCTATAAGATGACAGGTGTCCCAATAATAGCCGGACCGGAAGGCAAAGCCGGGTGACGAACCACGCAAAATTTCAGGTACGAGAACCACTCCTAATTGGTAAAAACTCATACCGGTTTGACTATACCGGTCTGAGTCAGTCAGACCAGTATGGTGCAACCGGTATGGTATACCGGTCTGAGTATACCGATCTGAGTCACTCAGACCGGTATGTGCGATCGATATACTTTTTTTCTACGGGAGACAGACTCCAGCGGGTCCCTCACTCTGAATGAAAACTTGGGAAGTTTCCAATCGTGGAAAACCTTCCTAAGAACGGCCCTCCTCTATTTATAGAGATGACCACACTCCATTGATCCTTTTCAAACCCTAGCCATCTGGAGAAGAGTTGAGAAGGAGCAAGGAGGAAGAGGCTGCCAAGAAGGAGGTTTCCATTGGAGGAGATCGCCGCCAACCGACGAACACCGCCGGTAAGTGCTCTATACTATTAGTAACATTAGGATATCGGATCGGAGCTGCAAAGCGGTACGACAATCCTAAACCCTAGATCCTTCTTCTTTCAAATCTGATCTGGTTTGATACGACGTCCTAGCCAAAATCAGAAGGGCATTAGGATGCTTGGACCTTAGCGTGGGTTAGGAGAAACCCTAGAAAACTTAGCCAATAACCAATGAGAAAGGGAGATCCAAGATCGAGTTCTCGGATCTAATCTGCGGAACCAACTGGTTGGACACAAGGTCCGACGGTATGGGCCTGCGGTGTATACCAGAGGCACATACCGGTCTCACATATGTGCAACCGGTATCTACCGCAACCGGTATACATACCGGTTTTACTCCCCAGAGATCGGTACCTACGACCGGTATGGTTTCCGAGCCTGGTTTGCTTGGTCAAGCAAGGTTCTGACCAACTTTGACCTTAATAAATTAATTCTAACCTATGAATATGATTGTGTAGGACCTGTAGACAACGTGAGAATACCCTGTGACGCAGAGCGGGATTTTTATCAAGCGTCAGGTAAGGGACAAGACCCCAAACCCTAATTAATTAAAGAACAGTAAACATTTGTGAATAAGTTTATGTTTAAAATGATTGCTTGATGTCTATGCATTTCACATGCCATGTAGTTACTTCTTTTGTTACTATTATCTGTTCATGCATTTCATATACTAGGATTAATGGATGTTAGGCATGTGCATGTTTTTTGTTAGTGTGTGGAATGTGAAGGAGAGTGGAACCCTGGATATATCCATAGCTAACACCTTTTCGTATCGCCATCTACCTTAGCAGACTTTGTACGAATAGGGTATCAGGGGGAGGACGTGGGATTGTGGTTCTTCCTGCCCGCCAGACTCGAGCCCTATCTCTATGTCGTAGGGAGCCATGCTGGGGTAAGTCCATTGATACTGTATTGACATTTAGGACTGGTTAGAAACGGAACCCACTTGCAAGCCCTTGCCAGTAGGGGTTTAGGTATTGGTACGGTGTGGGGTATCAAGGGGAGGACGTGGAATTGTGGTTCTTCCTGCCCGCCAGACTCGAGTCCTATCTCCATACTAGAGTGAGTGATGTGGGGCAACAGCAGTAGTGTGGTAGGTGCCTGACTGTTGGGTGTGCTCACACTCTCGTGCATGGAGGTGCGGTGGTCGCCAAACCTTACCATAGCATAATTGCAAGTTATACCTGACCCAAATTGTAATGTTATCTCATGCATTTTGTATGTTGCATTGGTCTTGTACTTTACTGAGCTAAGTTGTGAGTTCACCTGAATATATATATTCTTCTTTTCAGATTTGGATGCAGGGTACACAGTTGATGACTTCGTGACTACCCGAGCATACGGTACAATTGCTGCCATTGATACCCAGGCAGTGGAGGACGAGCATGATGCCTCATGCGAGTGCTCCTTTTGTGTTTTTCTTTAGAGGGGATTTTATTTTGAACAATACATTGTAATACTTTTATTATTTAAAATTGTGAATTGTGGAATAAGTTGAATAATTATTTTAATTTATCACATAGATCTCAATTCATTTATTTATATTTCGCTGCTATGTATTAATCTTTGATTATGTTAGACTGCTTGGGAATGATTGGTTGACATGGTCTATTAAGATCCTGGTGTAAACCGTGGTTTAGAGCCGGTTCACTCACACATCTGGTTCAGCCAAAATTGAGGTGTGACAACTTGGTATCAGAGCCCTAGGCTCTGTCCAGCTAATCATTCTGCATCTAACTGTGTCCAATGAGCTGAGTAAGGAAAATTTAAAAGCTATAATAAGAACACACCATAAGCTTGCTTGTTGCTTGAGACTTAAGAAAGATGCATAATATACTATTAATGGAAGAACAAATATAAGCACTGAAGTATTAAGAGAAACAAATAACCATTTCATAATTTTTTTAGTACAAGTGAACAACAGAGTACAGATGTAAATAAAATAAAAACTGATGAAGGCCAATGAAGAGAGAGTATGTGGGGAAGAACTTAACCCCCTAAACGAAACTGAAAATCTGATGAAGGCCAATGAAGAATCGCCGTCACAGGGGCAACCATCTACAGGCTCCGAAACAATGATGGCTAACTTGGTCACTAATATGGAGGCACAGCAGAAGAAGTTCTTTGATGAGATGTTGAAAATGTTCAGGCCACCTGGGCCTGTGTCGGCACCTGCAAATAGGCCATCCACAAATGCTGAGAATGTCCATGTAGAACCAGTGGGGGTTAGCACAGCTACTGAAGGACCCCCACAACAAGACCAACCCAACACAGTTCCCCATCCGGTTACAGGGATGCCAATTCCTAACCAAGATCAAGGAGGGTATCAGGGACCGTATCAGGGTGCATACTATGGGGATATCAGGGAGGAAATCAGAGTGGCTATTCTTATCAGCCACAATGGTATGGACAGGCACCATATGGACAGGTTCCTTATGCATAGGGTAGTCTTTCCAGAGCGGTGGATGGATTTTTAAAGCTCAAACCACCAACTTTTATAGGAAAGTCAGGGAAAACACTATGGCCAGCGCAGTGGATAGCTGAAATGGAGAAAAACTTTCGGCTACTGGAGTGTCAGGATGGGGATAAAGTATTATATGACACCCACATGCTGAAGGAGGAAGCCAATGGTTGGTAGAGTTCTACTAGATCGTATCTGGAAACAAAGCACCAGATAATCACTTGGCACATCTTCAAGGAGGCTTTCTTCGAAAAATATTTTCCCAGGAGTTTCTGAGATCAGATGGAGAGGGAGTTCCTAAATTTGCAGCAAGCTCAGTTGACAGTAGAGGCATACCAACAAAGGTATGAGGAGTTATTCTTTTTTACTCCAACCAGTATGTAGGAGGAAGAAACAAAGACTCGTCGTTTCACTATGGGTGTTCGGGGTGTTATCAGAGAGCATGTGCTGGGTCGAGGGTTGAAGATATACAAAGAAGCTGTACAGGTGGCTCGAGTCATCGAGGCCAATCAGAGACAAAGTTTCTTCACACAAAATAGGGGTCTGAAGAGGCTTAATCCTGAGGTCTAAGGCGGAAGAAGCAACCGACCATACCATCCGTTCAGGCCACCAACTAGCACAGTGCCTCCCAGACCAGCTCTTGCAGTGACACCACAGGCAGCGGGGCAGAACACTAGTATAAAGTGTTACAATTGCCAACAGGTGGGGCATTATGCCAGAAACTGCCCACAACCAAAGAAGAAGCATTAACAAGGCAAGGTATATGCTGTTACCACAGAAGAGGCACCCACATCACCAGATGTGGTTACAGGTATGATTTTATACTTACTCCTTAATTGCTGCATTAATTGTTTGTGGATTTGAAACTAAGGGAGAATTTGTAAAAAAAAATCTCAGGTACAGTAAATATAGTAGGATTACCCGCCAGAGTCCTGTTTGACTCGGGGGCCACCTATTCCTTTGTGTCAGTGTCATTCGGAAAAAGGACTCGATCAACCCATCAAGTCTCTACAACCAAGTCTGTTAGTTCGGTCTCCCATGGGAATGCAGGTGGTATTAGATGAATATTATGGTCCTTGCCCAGTGCATATTGAAGGACGAGAGTTGGAAGCCAATCTAGTCCAGCTAGAGATGTCAGATTTTGATGTCATTATGGGAATGGACTGGTTATCTAAACATTTGGCAAATCTATTATGTGCCGAGAAGAAGTTGATGTTCAAAAACAGTGAAGGGACTGAGTTCAACTTTAAAGGGGCTAAGTTGCCTAGGAAGAGAAAGCTCATACTCTCAGCCCTAAAAGCAAAGAAGTGTTTAGAGAAAGGGGGGTAGGATACCTCGTATCAGTGGTGGATGTGACGGCTGACTTGCCATAAATGGAGGACATCAAAATAGTACTGGAATTTCTTAATGTATTTCCAGAAGACCTACCCGGATTGCCACCAGACAGAGCTACTGAGTTTGTGATAGACCTCCTATCAGGGGTGGCACCTATGTCTAAAGCACCTTACAGGATGGCTCCTACCGAGTTGAAAGAGTTAAAAACTCAGCTGCAAGAATTGTAGACAAGGGATTTATAAGGCCTAGTATCTCACCTTGGGGAGCACCTGTGCTCTTTGTCAAGAAAAAGGATGGTAGCGTACGTCTTTGTATGGACTATCGAGAATTAAACAAGGTCACTATCAAGAACAGGTACCCACTACCAAGAATAGATGATTTGTTTGATCAATTACAAGGTTCGAGTATATTCTCAAAGATTGACCTAAGGTCAGGGTATCATCAACTCAAGATTAAAGAGGCAGACATCCCCAAGACAGCTTTCAGGACGCGGTATGGACACTATGAGTTCCTTGTGATGTCCTTTGGGTTGACTAATCCACCTGCATCATTTATGGAGCTAATGAACCGAGTATTCCATGACATGTTGGATACATCGGTTATTGTGTTCATCGATGATATTTTAGTATACTCCAAGGACCAGGAAACACACGCAGTGCATCTAAGAGCAGCATTACAAAGACTGAGGAGAGAGAAGCTCTATGCAAAATTCAAGAAATGTGAATTCTGGTTAGATGAAGTGGCCTTCCTTGGTCACGTGGTGTCTGCTGAAGGAATCAAGGTCGATCCCAGTAAAATTTCTGCCATAGTAGGATGGGAGGCATCGAAGACAGTTGCTGAAATTCGTAGTTTCCTGGGCTTAGCTGGATACTACAGAAGGTTTGTGGAGGATTATTCCAAGATTGTTGTTCCACTCACCAGGTTGACCAAAAAGGGGGAGAAGTTCATATGGACTGAAGAATGTGAGAAATGCTTCCAGACACTGAAGTCAAGATTGGTATCAACACCTATATTGACTATTCCAGCTCCAGACCATCCATTCACACTATACACAGATGCTTCAGGTTTGGGACTGGGTTGTGTGCTGATGCAAGGAGAATAGGTGATAGCCTATGCCTCAAGACAGTTGAAAGAGCATGAGAAGAACTACCCTACACATGACCTAGAATTGGCAGCGGTCATTCATGCTATCAAGACTTGGAGGCATTACCTGTATGGTGAGAAATTTCAGATTAAGTCTGATCACAAAAGTCTAACGTATCTTTTCACCCAAAAAGACCTGAACATGAGGTAGAGGAGATGGTTAGAATTACTCAAGGACTACGACTATGACATTCAGTATCACCCTGGTAAAGCTAACATTGTAGCTGATGCGCTGAGCAGGAAATGGGCATCGAACCCTGAAGCAGGACCAAGTACAAATGCAGCATTGTGCGCTGCTGTTTTTGGCTCATCAGAGAATGAAGAATAGCTCTTAATAAAGTCAGCAGATGATCCTATTGAGCAAGGGTTGATACACCAGTTTACCCTTATGTTTGCAGCATTGAAGATTTTGCCCGACTTGAAGGAAGAAATAAAGGCAGCAGTCCTACAAGACCCATACCTCAGGACAGTTCAAGAAGATTTGGAAAAGGATCGAGCCAACCCTGATTTCATCTTGGATGAAGACAAGGTACTCAGATATCATGGGCGTTTATGTGTACTTGAGAATGAAGATCTGGAAATCAGAAACCGAATCTTGTTGGAAGCTCACTCTACTCCATATTCAGTACATCCTGGGAGCACCAAGATGTACCATGACCTAAAGAGATTATACTGGTGGAGGGGTATGAAAGCAGATGTGGCCCGATATGTGTTTCAATGTTTAAACTTCTAGGAAGTCAAAGCAGAAAGACAGAGGCCCATAGCATTATTGCAACCGTTACCTGAACCGGCATCGAAATAGGATTGTATTACCATGGATTTTGTCACTGGTCTACCTATGACTCCAAGGTCAGTGAATGATGCTTGGGTAGTTGTAGATCGCCTTACCAAGACGGCCAGATTTATCCCAGTCAGACCGCAATACACCATGGACAAGTTGGCAAGATTGTATGTGGACAATATAGTCAAACTGCATGATGTCCCAGAGAGCATAGTATCTGATAGAGATCCACGCTTCACATCGAAGTTCTGGGAGGGGCTACAGAAGGCAATGGGGACAAAACTAAAGTTCAGTACAGCCTTCCACCCTCAAACGGATGGTCAGTCAGAGAGGACCATCCAGATCCTAGAAGATATATTCCGCACATGTGCTATTGACTTTAAGGGGGCTTGGGATGAGAAGCTTTCCCTCATGGAGTTTGCCTACAACAACAGCTACCAGTCTACAATCCAGATGGCCCCATATGAGGCCTTGTATGGCAAGAAATTTTAGACACCATTATGATGGGACGAAATTGGAGAAAGAAGGATCGTCGGACCAGAATTTGTAGAAGAAACCTGCAAGGCAGTAGATCAAATCAAGAACCGAGTAAAGATAGCTCAGGTGCGTCAAAAGCATTATGCTGACAACAGGCGACGAGACCTTGAATTCATGATTGGTGATAAAATTTTCTTGAAGGTGTCACCAGTAAGAGGACTGAAGTGGTTCGGTAGAAAAGGAAAATTATGTCCTAGATATGTGGGACTATATGAAATTATGTCTCGATGAGGCAAAGTGGCCTATCAACTTGTATTGCCACCAGCGATGTCTAGTGTCCACAACATCTTTGACATGTCCTTACTAAAGAAGTACGTGAGAGACCCTTCGCACATTCTTGTTCTAGACCCCCCAGATTTGACACAAGACTTAACCTTCGAGGTGGTGCCAATCCAACTCATTAGCAAAAAGGTACAACAGCTTCGAAGGAGAGCTATCCACTACATCAAGGTCGTTAGGAAAAGTCAGGACATAGAAGAAATTACTTGGGAGGAGGAGGATGCCATGCGACAAGAATACCCTCATCATTTCGACTCTGAAGGTACGTACAATTTCGGGGACAAAATTTCTGTTAAGGGAGGGGGAATTGTGAGACCTACATGTAAATTTTAGGGACGAAATTTCTTTTAAGGGTGGTAGAGTTGTAAGAACCGTGTTCTAAGACCGGGTCTAAACCGTGGTTTTATATGATTACAGGTGTCTCAATCATAGCCAGACCGGAAAGCGAAGTTGGGTGACGAACCATGCAAAATTTCAGGTATGAGAACCACTCATAATTGGTAAAAACTCATACCGATCTGACTATACCGGTCTGAGTCAGTCAGACCGGTATGGTGCAATCGGTATGGTATATCGGTCTGAGTATAGACTCAGACTGGTATGTGCGACCGGTATACTTCTTTTCAACGGGAGACGAACTCCAGCGGGTCCCTCACTACGAATGGAAACTTGGGAAGTTTCCAATCATGGAAAACCTTCCCAAGAGCGGCCCTCCTCTATTGATAGAGATGATCACACTCTATTGATCCTTCTCAAACCCTAGCCATCTAGAGAAGAGTTGAGAAGGAGCAAGGAGGAAGAGGCTACCCAGGAAGGAGGTTTCCATTGGAGGAGCTCGCCGCCAACCGACGAACACAGCCGGTAAGTGCTCTATACTATTAGTAACATTAGGATATCGGATCGGAGCCGCAAAGCGGCGCGACAATCCTAAACCCTAGATCATTCTTCTTTCAAATCTGATATGGTTTGATACGGCGTCCTAGCCAAAATCAGAAGGCCATTAGGATGCTTGAACCTTAGCGTAGGTTAGGAGAAACCCTAGAAAACTTAGCCGATAACCAATGGGAAAGGGAGATCCAAGATCGAGTTCTCGGATCTAATCCGTGAAACCAACCGATTGGACACAAGGTCCGGCGGTATGGGCCTGCGGTGTATACCGGAAGCACATACCGGTCTCACATATGTGTAACCGGTATCTATCGCAACCGGTATACATACCGGTGGCACATACCGGTCAAACTCCCCAGAGACCGGTACCTGCGACCGATATGGTTTACGAGTCTGGTTTGCTTGGTCAGGCAAGGTTCTGACCAACTGTGACCTTAATAAATTAATTCTAACCTATGAATATGATTGTCTATGACCTGTAGACAACGTGAGAATACCCTGTGACGCAGAGCGGGTTTTTTTATCAAGCGTCAGGTAAGGGATAAGACCCCAAACCCTAATTAATTAAAGAACAGTAAACCTTTGTGAATAAGTTTATGTTTAAAATGATTGCTTGATGTCTGTGCATTTCACAGCCATGTAGTTACTTCTTTTGTTACTATTATCTGTTCATGCATTCCATATACTAGGATTGATGGATGTTAGGCATGTGTATGTTTTTAGTTAGTGTGTGGAATGTGAAGGGGAGTGGAACCCTGGATATATCCACAGCTAACACCTTTTTGTATGGCCATCTACCTTAGCAGACTTGGTACGAATAAGGTATCAAGGGGAGGACGTGGGATTGTAGTTCTTCCTACCCACCAGACTTGAGCCCTATCTCTATGTCGTAGGGAGCCGTGCTGGGGTAAGGCCATTGATACTGTATTGACATTTAGGACTGGTTAGAAACAGAATCCACTTGCAAGTCCTTTCCAGTAGGGGTTTAGGTATTGGTACGGTGTGGGGTATCAGGGGGAGGACGTGGGATTGTGGTTCTTCCTGCCCGCCAGACTCGAGTCCTATCTCCATACCAAAGTGAGTGATGTGGGGCAACAGTAGTAGTGTGGTAGGTGCCTGACTGTTGAGTGTGCTCACACTCTCGTGCATGGAGGTGTGGTGGCCGCCAAACCTTACCATAGCATAATTGCAAGTTATACCTGACAAAATTGTAACGTTATCTCATGCATTTTGTATGTTGCATTGGTCTTGTACTTTACTGAGCTAAGTTGTGAGCTCACCCGAATATATATATTCTTCTTTTTTAAATTTGGATGTCGGGTACACAGTTGATGACTTCGTGACTGCCCCAGCATACGGTACAGTTACTGCAATTGATACCCAGGCAGTAGAGGACGAGCATGACGCATCATGCGAGTTCTCCTTTTGTGTTTTTCTTTGGAGGGGATTTTATTTTGAACAATACATTGTAATACTTTTATTATTTAAAATTATGAATTGTGGAATAAGTTAAATAATTATTTTAATTTATCACATAGATCTCAGTTCATTTATTTATATTCCGCTGCTATGTATTAATCTCTGATTATGTTAGACTGCTTGGGAATGATTGGTTGACACGGTCTATTGAGATCCTGGTGTGAACCGTGGTTTAGAGCCGGTTCACTTACACTTCTGGTTCAGCCGTAATTGGGGTGTGACACTCATAGTGGCCACTCTAAGGAATCAGGTTGTGCTGAATAATCTTGCAATACACTCGAGGTTCCGACTGTAGGTTGATTGCCTTCATCTCCCAGCGATCATCCCTAAGAAGCTGACGATCAATCTCTGCAAGCATCATCACAGATAGGAACTGGAGTTCCTTGGGTGCACAGTATACTAAGGGGCCATCGTTTGATATACCCAGGAGATCAGCCAACTCTTGACAGTTAAAGGAGATCTCCACCCCTTTAACATAACTAGTGATCCTGAGCTCTCTACCCCTGTCTGTATCATTTGGGTCACCGTCTACCAATAGATTAATAAAACTGTTTCACCAGTGTAGGACAGGTGCAACCCTCATACAATATCACGGGGAGTCAACCCATATCCCCAAAGGCACCCTCCACATTAAATAAGGCTAAATTAGCCAGGTTTACACAACGATCCCCTTCCACCTTTTTACGCTCATAACGAGCATACTGAGTCTTTGCTTCATGACCGGAAGTGAAGAGGATCATGAACTCTGGGGACCTTGGTACGAGCCATGTTATCTGCAAAGACACAGACCAACAAGCAAGATATTAGATATAGAGAAAAACTCAAAATTTTGGCATTATAATGGCATGATTTGGCCAAAAGCCTCACTTTTTACCCAAACCGTTAGGCAGGAGGACTTACATATGTTCCAAACCATCCTGCAAGGCTCATACAGTTGGAAATTTAAACTAGGAAGATCGAATTTGAAGAAATTTTAACAATTGAAAAAATCCCAAAAATTAAGTCAAAAATGGAAAATTTCAAGTTTCTCAAAAACTAACCGATGAAACTCAAATTTTCTTGAGGGTTTTCATCCATTGGGTGGCCAATAGGAAAAGCCTCCAAATAAAAATCAAATTTTTATGATTAAAAAAATTTTAATTTGAAGAAAACACTATAAATGGAGAAAAACCTAGTTTTGAAAGCTTAAAAATGAGGACCAGTAGAGAACATACCTGAAGGAAGGAGCGAAGGTCATGAATGGACGAAAGAATCACCAAACATGAGTGATTGACACTGTAGCAACTCAGTGGAAGCGAGTTGAGTTGAAAGCAAAAGAGAAAGTGGGAAATGATTCCAAAAATCAGGTTTAAAAACCTGATTTGGGGTCGTATGGTCGTAAAATTCGACCAAATATGAGACCACACGATCGACCTCACGATCGACCACAGGCTCTCGGTGAGCTAACAGAGTTTTGTGAGGTCGCATACCCTGTGGTAGCATATATTGCGACCCCACCATCGACCACACGATGGAAAATACAGTATTTTGACTATATGACTTGGAAAATTGGAATTTTACATTGATTAATTGAATTTTGACATGGGAATGATGTATATTATGATTGCCTCACATGTTCTATGATTTTCAGACACTACTACCACAGAAAACAGGAAATGGCTGGTCGAAGAGTAACCAGGCGAGGACGTAACCCAATTCCACCACCACCACTTGTGGAGGAAAATAACCATGAAAACCCTGAAAGATAAGAGAATCAGAATGTGGTACCACCAGGAGCCAACGACCAGGCTAATCCTACAAACTTGCCAGCCCACCTACAGATTTGGCTACCGCAGTAATGAATCTAGCACAACAACTGCAATAAATACAGCAAGTGCAAGCTAATATGCAAGCTGCTATGGGAATGACTTTCCCAGCTGCACATACTACACCTATACCAGCGAGACAAGCTAGTACCATACCAGGGGGTAGCAACACGGTACCTCAAGCACCTCAAACGCCAATTGTACAAGCTCTAGTAAAAAACCCTGAGGTAGCCCAAGGCAGTTACTAGTATCAACCACCTATATATGGAGCCTATGCTTAGTATCAGTTGGATCATTCTCGACTAATCGAGCGTTTTTTGAAAATGAAGCCTAAAAAATATAATGGTAAGCCAGCGGATCCTTTGTGGCCAGCTCACTGGATCGATGAGATGGAAAGGAACTTCATGATGATGACTGTTAATGAAGAGGAAAAAGTATTGTGTGCAACATTTATGTTGAAAGGTGATGCACACCACTGGTGGAAGTTTACTCGAAGTTATCTGTTAACCAAGCATGCCCAATTGACCTGGGCTATTTATAAAGAGGCATTCTTCGAGAAATATTTCCCCAGAAGTTTCAGAGATGCTATGGAAAGAGAGTTCCTGAGTTTGTATTAGGGACAGATGATTGTGGATGCGTATCAACAACGTTATGAAGAACTGTTTTTCTTTGCTCCCTCTAGCATGAAGGAGGAAAATACTAAAACCCGAAGGTCCGTAATGGGACTTAGGGGAAGCATTCGGGAACATGTTTTGGGGCTAGAAAAGAAAGTTTTTAATTAAGACGTACAGATTGCTTGAGTACTAGAATCGAGCCAGAGGGAGAGCTACTTTGCTCAGAATAGAGGTATCAAAAGGCCAAATGGAAATTCATATAACGGAGGAAACACAAAGACATTTAAACCCTTACGTACTTAAGGCTTTAATGCTGCAGCCAAGACTACTCCAATAGTCCAACCCCAACAGAAGCAAAATAGTGAAGAAGTAAAATGCTATAACTTTAATCAAATAGACATTATTCAAGGGCATGTCCTAAGCCCAGGAAGTAGCTACAGCAAGAAAAGGTTTATGTAGTTACATCTGAGGATGCTGCCACATTTCCTGATGTTGTCATAGGTATGGCCTGAACCTTTCATTTTGTATTATCTTGTGTGAGCATGTAAACTAAATTAAAACAAATCACATGTATCGTACCTATTAATGGTATACCCGCCAGAGTACTCTTTGATTCTGGAGCTACTCATTCTTTTATATCTGTGTCATTTGGGAAGAAGCTAAATCTACCCCTCAGATCTTTAGACTACAAGTTGCTTGTACGATCGCTTATGGGATTAGATGTGAAACTAGAAAAAGGTTATGCACCATGTCCAGTTCTTATCGGCGAAAAGATTTTGGATGCAACCTTAATTCAACTTGAGATGGCAGACTTTGACGTTATCTTGGGAATGGATTGGTTAGCTTGGCATTCTGTAAACCTATTATGTACAGAAAAGAAATTGACATTTAAAGACAAGGAAGGAGCAAAGATTAGTTTTGTGGGAACCAAACTTCCCGGTAAATGAAAACTCATCCTCTCTGCATTAAAGGCTAGAAAATGCCTTGAGAAAGGAGGAATTAGATATCTAGTATCTGTGGTTGATCTCACCAAGGAAGCACCACGAATGAAAGATATTGATGTTGTGTGTGACTTTCTAGATGTATTTCCTGAGAAATTACCAGGAGTACCACCCGATTGAGTGACAGAGTTCGTTATAGATCTTATACCTGGAGCCGCACCAGTATCTAAAGCACCCTATCGAATGGCTCCTACTGAACTAAAGGAACTGAAGGTACAATTATAGGAATTACTGGACAAGGGTTATATCAGACCCAGCATATCACCATAGGGAGCGCCAGTATTGTTTGTAAAAAAGAAGGACGATAGTATTCGACTGTGTATAGACTATCGAGAATTGAATAAGCTTACAATCAAGAATCGATACCTGTTGCCTTGGATCGATGACTTGTTCGATCAATTGCAAGGTGCCAAGGTGTTCCCCAAAATTGATCTTCGGTCAGGATACCATTAGCTGAACATTAAGGAAGGTGATATTCCAAAGATAACATTCAGAACAAGATATGGACATTATGAATTTTTTAGTCATGTCTTTTGGATTAACTAACGCACCTGTAACTTTTATGAAACTCATGAATCGGGTATTCCATGATATGTTGGATACATTAGTCATTGTGTTTATTGACGATATATTGGTCTACTCCAAGGACAAGGAAACTCATGTCAAGAATCTAAGAGCCACTCTGCAGCGACTAAGAAAAGAGAAGCTTTACACCAAATTTATAAAGTGTGAGTTTTGGCTAAATGAGGTCACTTTCTTAGGTCATGTTGTATCCGCTGAAGGAATTAAAGTGGATCTTAGCAAGATTGAAACCATTGTGAAATGGGAAGCACCTAAGAGTATTGCAGAAATCAGAAGTTTCCTAAGTCTAGCTGGGTATTACCGACGATTCGTGGAAAATTATTCTAGAATCGCCGTACCTCTCACCAGCCTGACTAAGAAAGGAGAGAAGTTTGTTTGGATCGACAAGTGTGAGAAAGGTTTTCAAACATTGAAGGCTAGATTGATATCCGCTCCCATTTTGACTATTCCTATTCCAGGACAACCATTTACCTTGTATACTGACGCGTCTGGATTAGGTTCAGGATGTGTGCTTATGCAAGGAGAACAAGTTATTGTGTATGCCTCAAAACAACTGAAGACACATGAGAAGAATTATCCCACTCATGACTTGGAGTTGGCAGCAGTAGTACATGCTGTCAAGATATGGAGACATTATTTGTATGGAAAAAAATTTCAGATTAAATCAGATCATAAGAGTCTCACTTATCTTTTTAATTAGAAGGAGTTGAACATGAAACAAAGAAGATGGCTGAAACTATTAAAGGACTATGATTGCGATATCCAGAATCATCCAGGGAAGGCTAATGTAGTTGCTGATGCGCTAAGTAGAAAAGCAATGATAAAATCCCAAGGAGAGGTTAACACGACTGTGGCAATGTGTGTTACAGGAAAAGTATTCAACCATGGTAACGAGCAGTTCGTGATAGATACACTAGATGGATCAACCAACCAAGGATTTATTCATCAGTTTTCAAATATGTTCGCCACATTGAAGATTGTACCTGATATATTAGATGAAGTGAAAGTCATTATTAAATCAGACCCTCATCTGAAAACGGTACAAGAAGACATCGAAAAAGGTAGGACTATTCCTGAGTTCACCTTGGATGTTGAAAAAGTACTAAAAATACAAAGGAAGAGTATGTGTTCCTGAAACTGAAAACTTGGATATTAGACACAGACTAATAAAGGAAGCTCACACCACCGCTTATTCGGTACATCTTGAAAGTACGAAGATGTATCATGATCTGAAGAAATTATATTGGTGGAGAGGAATGCAAACAAATGTAGCTAAATTTATGTCTCAATGCCTAAATTGTCAGAGGATAAAGACTGAACGGAAAAGACCTGCAGGATTATTGCAGCCACTGCCAAAACCAGCATGGAAATGGGACTGCATCACTATGGACTTCATCACTGGGTTACCATTGACTCCCCAAGTAGTTGACGTGGTCTAGGTGATTATAGATCGTCTGACTAAAACAGCTCGCTTCATAACTATACGACCTCAATATACCCTAGGGAGGTTAGCCAAGCTATATGTGGATAATATTGTCAGATTACATGGTGTACCTGAAAGCATTGTGTTCGATAGAGACCCATGCTTTACTTCAAAGTTTTGGGAAGGATTACAGAAGGCTATGGGTACAACGTTGAAGTTTAGTACTGCATTCCATCCTCAGACAGATGGACAGTCAGAGCGTACCATTCAGATTTTAGAAGATATGCTTCGAGCCTGTGTTACTGATTTCAAAGGATCATGGGATGAGAAACTACCATTGATCGAGTTTTCCTATAACAACAGCTATCAAGCTACTATACAGATGTCACCCTATGAAGTACTGTATGGTAGGAAGTGTCAAACTCCTTTGTTTTGGAATGAAGTTGGTGAACAGAGTATCGTTGGACCAGAATTTATTGAAGAGACTTGTCGAGTAGTCGACATTATCAAGGAAAGAGTTAGAACAGCTCAGAATCGTCAGAAACAATATGCAGATACTCGACATCGAGACCTTGAATTCGTCATAGGTGATAAGGTATTCTTGAAAGTATCACCTATGCGAGGCTTAAAATGATTCTGATAGAAAAGGAAGCTAAGTCTGAGATATGTCGGGCCGTATGAGATTCTAGCTAGATGTAGAAAAGTGGCGTATCAGTTAGCACTACTCTCATCTATGTCAGGTGTGCATGATGTATTTCATATCTCATTACTGAAGAAGTACGTCAGAGATCCAACACACGTTATAACAGCAGATCCATTGGGTCTAATTGATGATTTGACGTTTGAGATAGAACCAACTGAAATTACCAGTCGAAAGGTTCAACGTCTATGCAACTGTAATATTTATTATGTTAAGTTTACTTGGAAAAGCCAAGATGTAGAAGAGATAACATGGGAAGAAGAAAATACTATGCGAAAGCAATATCCTCACCTTTTCGACTCGAAAGGTATGTGTAAATTTTGAGGATGAAATTTCTAATAAAAGGGGGGGGGAGTTGTAAAACTCGTATCGAACTAACCGATCTTACCACCTTGTATCAGGTCTTCTTATCATGGTCGAGCCAAGCGGACCAAGTGCGTGAGAAAACTATAAGCTCAGGTATAAAATTTAACCCAAAAATAGTCAATTATGAGCATGTGGTGGCATACCTAAATAGGTGTGATCGACCACACCTCAAATAATGCAACCACAGGAAATTAGGTCGTGTGGTCGCATGTTTCAGAGGGTGTGGTCGACGGATTCTGTGACCCCACCTCCGACCACCCGGAACCCAGACAGAACCGAGTTTAGGAAACCTTCTTAATCCGAAGGGGGTTCTTTTCTAAACTAATTAGGGCTTATTAGGGAGGGTTATTCTCTATAAATAGGATGTCTCTTAGTCTCTTTCACCCTTTTAGAACTCAAACTAAAAGTGAGAGAAAGAGAAGGAAGAGAACGAGAATTGAATAGGAAGACTAAGAAGGGGAAATTCAGAGAAAAACCCCTGACTCTTCAACAAGCTTAAGGTATGAAAACATTTCCCTTGTCAAATTGAAAGCCTAGAATAGTCCATGAAAGAGATAGGATTTAAGTGAAACCCCAATCATCAACCCATGGACAAATTCCAAGAGAATCCATGGAAGGAATTATGTAGATGAAGTATTATGTAAAAATAGTAATTCTGAGCCATAAAACAATCATAGGAAGGACCATGATGATAAGCCAAGGAATCCAAACATGAAGGAATAGAGTTGAGAGTGAAAAAGTCGACCATCACACGTGTGGTCGCATGATGTGCGACCGCACAACCTCGGGAAGTTTCCAGGGAGGGTGTGGTCGCATGTGTGGTCGTAGGATATTGTGACCACACCTTGCGACCACAAGCCCTCGTGATGTTTCCAAGGAGGGTGTGGTCACATGTGTGGTTGCAAGACATGCGACCACATCCTACGACCGCATGCCCTGTGGTCGCAGAAACTAAGACCACAGGTGCTGCCATACCTACGACCCCTCAGTTTCTATTAGTCTAAATTCATGGGAATTAATTCTATTTAAAATCTATAAATTTATTAGGTTTCCAAGTGGTTTAAAAGTTATTTACAAAGCTTGAACAAGGATCTACTATCGACCAAAGGTGAAGGAACAAGACCTAAATTAATTGGCTAATAATAAACTATTTTTATTTATTGAGTCCAATACCATGAATGATTCTATGTTTATATGATTGTAATGTATATTTTACATGTCATCCAATATTCCTGTTATTACTGCTCATGCATATTTAATTCTGTTTATTTATAACATGACGTTGATGATGATGCTAGGAATAGGCATGTGAATGTATGTCTGTGGTTAGTGTACTTGATGCGAGTGGGGCATCAAGGGGAGGACGTGACATTGTGGTTCATCCTGATCACCAGACTCTAGCTCTATCTCTACTCAAGTCTTGTCCACTGACATCATCGTATCGCCATTACCTTACCAGAACTATAATGTCGTAGGGTATCAGGGGAGGTGGTCTCAGACCGTGTAGTCTTTAACTCTGTCAGGGGGCCTTAGCTCTATCTCTATGGACGTATTGAGGGATGCTGGGGTGAGGCCTTGGATACACTATTTGACATTAGGACTGGTTAGTTGAGAGCCTAGTTTGCAAGCCCTCGCCAATAGGGACTTATGTATTGGTATGGGTAGGGCATCAGGGGAAATGTCATGCGGTGTTTGATCCGGGCACTTTAGCTCTATCTCTATTCCATGATGGGTGCATGTGGGACGGCAATGGTGTTTGAACCATTGGGCAGCTTCACACACTCGTGTATAAAGGTGTGACGGCCACTAATCCTTTCTATTGCACATTGCAAACTTATGAACCAGACCAAATATATGAATTGAATGCATGCATATGTTTGTTGCATTGTTTTGTTTGCTCACTGAGCCATGATGTGTGCTCACCCTTTGACATCGAATATTTTTAGTTGATGATGCAGGTCCTACTGTAGAAGATTATGTAAATGCTTCGATGTACGGACATATAGCGACGATGGATATGGAAGCTATGATGGAGTCGCATGATTCGTCGTGCGAGTGCAACTCATGTATTTTTAAGTAGTTTTAGTTGTTGGATTATTCAGAACATGTAATTGATTAATTTATTTTATTTTATGTCTTAGTCTTTTGGAGATAATTGGATACTTTATTTATGTTAACATTGTTAGAAGTTCAGTAAATTAATATTAAAGACTTCCACTATTGTTTATTTACTTTGATTATGGTTGTGGATGTATATGATTTAAGCAAAGGGACACGGCCTATTCGAGATCCTGGTTGAACCGTTGAATCATAGATAGTTCATTACACCATTTTGGATGATGCAGAATTGGGGTGTGACACTTTAGCTCTATCTCTTTTCCATAGTGGATGCATATGGGATGGCAATGGTGTTTGAACCATTTGATGGATTCACACACTCGTGTATAGAGGTACAGTGGCCGTCAATCCTTTTTATAGCCTATTGTAAACTTAAAAACTAGACCAAAAATGTATAAATTGAATGCATGCATATGTTTATTACATTGTTTTGTTTGCTCACTGAGCCATGATGTGTGCTCACCCTTTGGATGTCGAATATTTTTAGTTGTTGATGCAGGTCCTACCGTTGAAGATTACATGAACATGCCGACATATGGACACGTAGCGGCGATGGACGTGGAATCTATGGAAGAGGCGCATGATCCGTCGTGCGAGTGAAATTCATGTATTTTTTATTAGTTTAGTTGTTTGGTTATCGGAACATGTAATTGATTACTTTATTTTATTTTATGTCTTATGTTACTTTAAAGATAATTGGATAATAAATTAAGCTATCACTATTAGATACTCAGTTCATTAGTATTAAAGACTTCCACTATTGTTTATTTACTCTGATTATGCTTGTGGAATGTATCTGGTTTAATAGGATGGGCACGGCCTATACGAGATTGTGGTTGAACCGTTGATTTTCTTGACGGTTCATCACACCACTGGTTAGACCAGATTTGGGGTGTGACAATGAATGTAAGATCCGTACGTTCAAATTTCGAGGACGAAATTTCTTTTAAGGGTGGTGGAGTTGTAAGACCTGTGTCGAACTAACCGGTCTTACCACCTTGTATCAGGTCTACCTATCATGGTCGAGCCAAGTGAACCCAGTGCGTGAAGAAATCACAAGATCAAGTAAGAAATATAACTCAAAAATAGTTAAATATGAGTGTATGGTCGCATGCCTAAAAGGTGTGACCGACCCCACCTCAAAAGAGTCTAACCCATGACCTTTTGGTCCTAAGGTCGCACGTTTTAAAACATAGGGTCACAGATTTTGTGACCCTACCTGCGACCCTACCCTAGGCTCGCATGTTTTAAAAATGTAGGGTCGCAGTATGTCCGACCCTACGTCCGACCCTACGAAAACAGCAAGAACCAAAAATTAGGAAACCTTCCTAATTAAAAGGGGGTCTTTCCTAAACTCCTTGGGGGTTATTATGGAGGGTTTTCCTCTATAAATAGGACGTCCCTAAGCTTCTTTCACGCCTTTAGAACCCTAATTCAAAGTGAGAGAAAGAGAAAGAGAAGGAAGAGAAGAAGAGAAGAAGAGAAGAAAACTTGAAGAAGAAGACTAAGGAAGAGGAGGAAGTTCAGAGAAACCTCTGAATTAAGGTATGAACCTAATTCCCTACCTGAATAAGAGAGCCTAGAATAGTTATGAAGAACATAGGATTAGGAGAAACCTAAATCATCCATCCATGGACAAGTTCCAAGAGAATCCATGGAGGAAATCATTATGGACAATGGAAAGTGTATCAAAATTGTAGTTTTGAGCCATAAAACAAGCATAGAATGCACCATGATAGTAAGCCAAAGGATCCAAACATGAAGGGATGGACTTTAGAATGAAAGGTCGACTTAGAACACGTGTGGTCGCACGTAGGGTCAAATGATATCCGACCCTACGAGACCACATGATCGACCACATGCCCTCGGGAAGTCCCAGGGAGGGTGTGGTCGCACGTAGGTTTGAATGGTATCCGACCCTACATGCGACCCTACACCCTAGGGTCACAGAAACTGCTACCCTAGGTGCGACTCTACCCTGTGACCCTACCCCTGTGGTCGTAGAAACTGCTACCCTAGGTGCTACCCTACCTGTGACCCCTCAACTACTGTTATTCTAAACATATGGGGATTAATTCTAATTAAAATTTATCGACTTGTTAGGTCTTTCAAGTGATTTAAAAGTAAATTATAAAGTTTGAACGAGGATCTATTAGCAATTAAAGGTGAGGGAACAAGACCAAAACTAATTGGCTAATAATAAACTGTTTTTGTTTATTGAGTCCAATACCATGAATGATTCTATGTTTGTATGATTGTAATGTGCATATCACATGTCATCCAATATTCCTATTATTATTGTTCATGCATATTTAATTTCGTTTATTTATAATATGATGTTGATGATGATGCTAAGAATAGGCATGTGATTGTTTGCGTGTGGTTAGTGTACTTGATGCGAGTGGGACATCAGGGGGAGGACGTGACACTGTGGTTCATCCTGGTCACTAGACTCTAGCTCTATCTCTACTCAAGTCTTGTCCACTAACATCATCGTATCGCCATTACTTTAGTAGAACTATTACGTCGTAGGGCATCAGGGGAGGTGGTCCTCGGACCGTGTAGTGTCCGACTCTATCGGG